>JAJHSJ010000006.1:56186553-56334655 GCA_021015155.1 Magnolia officinalis
TTTGCTTATAACTCTTCATCCGTCGGGCTTTAGGAGTTGCGGCCAATGTGAAAAGAGCTTAGAATAATTAGGGAGAATGGTTGGTGAAGCCAAATAGGACACTTACTATTTTTGGCCGAAAACCTTGCGCACTAGTAGACATCACAACCATCTATAAATAGTAAGTTTACTATTTATAGTAAGTGGCGAATTCTAGGAGTCCTAGTTGTAGTTTGATTCTGATTTCTTTTCCATTGCTTAGTACCCTTATTTAAAGGGTTGTGAACTCATTTTTATTTTCATTAATCTATTTCAAATTTATTTAGAATTTATTTCTATTTTCTGCTCTATTTTCTCGTGGATTCAAGAAGTCTCTGTGAGGAGTCTAGAGAAGTTTTGTAGATTCGGAATAGTTATCCTCTTGAGGAAGACGGTGCTCGACCTCATGTCCTCCCCTGCGTCACGATTTTATATGTGGTGTGTTCCTCTTTAGTTTTAGATCTCTCTCACGTTGGGAGTTTGTTAAGGAAGACCGCCAATGATTCAGGGCAATAATCAAGCAAGAAATATACAGGCGTTTATTTAGGGATTCACCAACCACAGAATAATCGAAATTGATATCATTCTCCTATGCTCCATCCCATATATTTATCAATTTCATTCAATGCTTTGTCTCACCAATACATGTATAAATAGCATTGTATAGATCGTAACAAAATACACAAAAAAGAAAGCACATTTCTCTTATATCTCTCCTTATCTCTCTTGATTTTTTCTCTCTGTTTTTGTCATGGTATCAAAGTGAAGAACACATTCTGAGGGTTAACTTAAATATATTTTGCATCTCTATTTTCATTGTCACAAAACAGAGATTGCGTTTTTTTTTTTTTTTCATGCCACCGTGAACAGAGATTATATTTTGCTCATACTTCACCCAACGTGACTGTCACACATTGTGAGTGATCTCATTTTCTTCGGCAATCCTCTTCCATTTCATTTTTGAAAGTGGGTAGTTCAAAATCTTCGATGAAGGATTTCGTCGAAACCCTGGGTGCATTGCTAGTTCCTCTGCGTGCAATTTTTCTTATCCAAGGTTGAAGACGATCTGTTTGGGTTTTATATTAATCCAACCCATTTTTTTTTTTTTTTTTTTTTTCTGGCCTGTTTCTCAATTTAAGGTTTCTTTTGGGCCGAGGATTGTTTGACCCATTTTGCACAACAGCCCAACTTGCACCTACAGCCCGCAAGTCTTGCCCGGTCCGATTCCACTTTGATCTGACCCGGAAAAAAAAAAAAAGGAGCTTAGTTTTATTTTTCTTTTCTACATGGCTGAAAAATAGAAAAATAAAATGATCATACCCATCATTTACACCTCCATCCTTTCCATCATCCTGGTATGGTATTGGTATCCCACCCGCTCTGTGAACACAATTATGCCTCATGGAGTCGAGCGATGCCTCTCGCTCTTGAAGCCAAAAAAAACTTGGCTTTATCGACTGTACGATTCCTCCACCAGCCTCTAATTCCTCCTCTAAGGCTCGACAATGGAAGCGATGCAATGTCATGGTGATATCCTAGCTACTCAATTCTATTTCTAAAGAAATTTCTAACAGTGTGATATATTGCAAATCTGCTCATGCCATCCGGGATTATTTGAAAGATCAGTATTCCCAAGTCAATGGCCCGCGCCTTTATAGACTTAAACAAGATATTAGTGATCTTGTTCAAGGTTCTTTATCCATCACAACATATTTTGCAAAATTGAAAGGCTTATGGGATGAGTTGTCAGAAATCCAATCCCCGCCTACTTGCACTTGTAGTGCTCACAAAGAAAATCTGGCACATCGAGAATCCGACAATGTCCTGACATTTCTTATGTGGCTCAACGAATCTTATGCTGCAACTCTTGGACAGATACTATTGATGGATCCACTTCCGAATGTCAGCCGTACTTATGGCCTTGTTATGCAAGAAGAACGTCATCGCAACGTTTCGTCTCCACCACCCATTGAAGGTCTTGCTTTGGCAACCACCACATATCCACCACGGAAAGATGGTCGACCCGGTCCGCCTAAGATGTCTCTCAAGTGCACCCACTGTGGGAAAGATGGTCACACTGTAGATCGTTGTTACCGCATCCATGGATATCCACCAGGCCCTCACAATACAAAGCCGAGGACGGGTCCCAAACACAGTGCTTCTCAGGCCTCTAGTTCCACTATCCCTTCCACCAGCAGCCTACCTTTTACTCCCGAGCAATGCCAACAACTTCTGGTGATTCTCAACAATACTTCTCAGCCCCAATCCATGGCTCACCATGTAGGTAACATCGAGTCTTCCCTGACAGGTAAAATTTCCACTGATCTTTTGTAGATTCTTAATAGTGGAGCCACAAACCATATGGTCTGCACAACTAGTGTCTTAACCCATTCTACTCCAGTTCATGGTCACACTGTTCAATTACCAGATGGGTCTTATGCCACTGTCAGACACATTGGTTCTATTGTCTTTTCTCCCAACCTCATCCTCAAAAATGTTCTTTGTGTTCGCACCTTTCATTTTAATTCGATATCTGTGCGTTAATTATGTAATACTCTCCATTGCCTTCTCACTTTTTCTGCTGACTTATGTTTTATTCAGGACCTAGGCTCGATGAAGATAATTGGGCTGGGAACTGAGCGGCATGGTCTGTACTACTTTACCAACACCCGAAGTGCTCGTTGTTAGGCGGACATACTTCTTCTCAACTATGGCACCGTCGCCTTGGTCATCTTTCTAATAAAAATTTGTCATCTCTTTCTCATACTGTTTCTGAAATTTATAATACAAATTCAGAACCATGTTTTGTTTCTCCACTAGCTAAACAGACTCGTCTTCCCTTTTCCTCTAGTTCCATCTTCTCTCCTGCTCCTTTCCATCTCTTGCATGTTGACATTTGGGGAGGATATCGGGTACCCTCTATCCATGGTGCCCAATATTTTCTTACCATAGTGGATGATTTCACTCGGTGTACTTGGCTTTATTTAATGCGTCATAAATCCGAAGCACGTTCTTTTTTGCAATCTTTCATTTAATACATTGAAAATCAGTTCTCCACCACAGTAAAAATCATTCGCAGTGACATTGGTCCTGAATTTGACATGTTTTCTTTCTATGCCACCAAAGGCATTTTGTACCAAACTAGTTGCATTTCCACTCCTCAACAAAATGGAGTGGCTGAACATAAATATCTTCTCAACATTTCCCGAGCATTACTTTTCCAAGCTCAAATGCCTACACAATTTTGGGGGGATGCCATCCTTACCGCTGCCTATCTGATTAACCACACGCATTCTTCTATTCTATATGGTGTCACTCCTTATGAGAAACTACATGGTGTACCACCCACATATCACCATTTATGTGTGTTTGGTTGCTTGTGCTATGCATCCACTCACTCACAAAATCCGTCCAAGTTTGGCCCTCGAGCATCTTGCCGCCTTTTCCTCGGCTATCCTTTCCATCAAAAAGGATATCGCCTTTATGACCTTGCCACTCACAAAACTTTTATTTCTCGTGATGTCATCTTCTATGAGGAACAGTTCCCTTTTGCCTTATCTCCAAACACTTCTGTGAACCCTGCCTGCCTTGTCCCATACTTCCCACTGACGATTCGAACCCTGCTCCTACTGTTTCCATTGATGTCTCATGCTCCTCACCACCTTCATCGCCACCACCTGTGCCTTAATGCTCCGCTCGCCCCACTCAGCCATCGACATACTTACGAGACTTTCATGTTGGACAGGCCTTACCGTCTCGCCCTACTCAATCTTCTGATTCAGCATTGGTTCGTTCTTCATGTAATCTCTACCCTCTTTCCAATTTTCTTTCATATACACCATTATCCCCTGCTCATCGTGCCTTCACTACCGCGATCTCTCTTGCACAAAAACCCACTTCTTTCTTACAAGCCATGGAAGACCCTAGATGGCGCGATGCCATGCGTGCTGAGATTGATGCCCTCGAATTCAATCACACTTGGACTCTCACAATGCTACCTACCTCCTGGAAAGTGACCCATTGGCTGTAAATGGGTCTACAAGATCAAATATCATCCCGATGATTCTATCGATTACAAAGCTCTCATTTCTCCCTTTTACCTACAAACCACAGTTTCTGAAACCAACTGATATTGACTACACTGAAACCTTTGCTCCCGTTGCCAAGATGGTTACTGTTCGTACCCTTCTTGCCCTTGCCTCTACAAAAAATTGGCACCTTCATCAACTTGACGTCAACAATGCTTTCCTCCATGGAGAACTTGATGAAGAAGTCTACATGTAACTTCCATCAGGCTTCAGACGAAAGGGGGAGACCAGAGTCTGCAAACTCACTAAATCCTTGTATGGCCTCAAATAAGCTTCGAGGTAATGGTATGCTAATTAACTCTCATTAACTCTCATTGATGCAGGATACAAGCAATCTAAGGCAGACTACTCACGATTCGTCCGATCATACAAGGGCACTTTCACTGCTATTTTGGCATATGTGGATGATATCATTATTGCAGGAAATAGTTTGGAACAAATTGATAATCTCAAGAAATATTTAAGTGACTGTTTTAAACTAAAAGATCAAGGAATTCTGAAGTATTTCTTGGGAATCGAAGTAGCACGCTCATCAAATGGCATATTCTTATCATAGAGGAAATATGCACTTAAGATACTAGAAGATACGGGCTTTCTTAGAGCAAAACCTAGAAACTTTCCTATATGGAGCAAAATATTGCACTTAGTGAAGGTGACGGAGAACTCATTCAGGACCCTTCATCATACAGACGGCTAGTGGGAAGGCAAATCTATTTGACAATCACAAGACCAGATCTATCATATGCCATACACGTGTTGAGTCAGTTTATGGATATGCCACGAATTCCTCACCTGGATGCCGCTCATAAAGTTCTTCGATATCTTAAGCAATCACCGCGACAAGGGATCCTCCTCTCAGCCTCTAGTGAAATTCAACTACATGTCTACTGTGATGCAGATTAGGCACGTTGCAGGGATACTCGACGTTTAGTGACCGACTATTGCATTCTTCTTGGGGAATCCCCCATCTCATGGAAAACTAAGAAATAAACAACAGTTTCTCGCTCCTCAGCAGAAGCATAATATAGATCCATGACTTCCACATGTTGCGAGATTACTTGGTTGAAATCTCTATTGACAGATCTTAATGTTATACATCAACAACCCGCTAAATTGTATTGTGATAACAAAGCAACTATTCACATAGCCTTGAATCTAGTGTTCCATGAGCGAACGAAGCACATAGAGATTGACTGCCACGTTGTTCAAGAAAAGCTCCAGAGCAACATTATTCAGACAGTCTACACGCCAACAACTCATCAGCCAGCTGATCTCTTCACTAAGGCACTTGGAACAATCCAATTCAATTATCTTCTCAGCAAGTTGGGTGTATTGAACATCCACTCCAACTTGAGGGGGAGTGTTAAGGAAGACCGCCATAATTCACGACAACAATCAAGCAAGGGACAAATGGGCATTCATTTAGGGATTCACCAACCACAGAATAATTGAAATTGATATCATTCTCCTATGCTCCATTCCATATATTTATCAATCTCATTCAATGCTTTGTCTCACCAATACATGTATAAATAGCACTGTATAGATCCTAACAAAATACACAGAAATGAAAACACATTTCTCTTATATCTCTCCTTCTCTCTCTTGATTTTCTCTCTGTTTTTTGTTAGAGCTCATCTCCAAACGAAAAAGAGTTGCATGATTTTAATAAGTTAGATAGTTTGCTCTGGGCTATCTGGTTGGGTTGGGTTTCTTCTTTTCATTTCATTGAAAATAAAAGTTTTAAACGTGACGTAATCATTTCAATTAGAATCACAGTCGATTTAAAGGTCCACTTTCAATGGGCCATACTAATCGCATGGGTCATTAATCAGACCGATCCTAACTTTTAAGCATTGAATCATTGTCACTTGATAGACCACAAAATGTGTGGTTAGGATTGTTAATGCATGTTTGGATTACGAATTATATTAGTTTTCTACTTTTTCAATATACTAATTGCATAAATCCCTCACCTGGGAAGAGTGACGGTTATCATCTAGTGATATCCCTTCGAGCTGGGGTGACCAATGTCTGAGAGAAAGGACCATCAACACGGGACAAGTAATTCCTTCATCTAAGAGACAAGCTGAGTCGTTAGAGGATGGAGCTCAGTGAGAGAGGACTTGCCCCACCAGGAATGTCTATAACATGGGTAAGGAACCGGTGGGGAAGAGTTCTGACGCAGGGAGGAACATGATGAGGTCGATCATCGTCTTCCTTAAGGGATATCTATACCGAATCCACGGAGCTCTCTGGACTCCTCACAAGCTTCCTCAAATCCATGAGGTATAAAAGTAGAAATAATTTCTAATAAATTTGAAATAAATTGATTGATTATAAATAAAAAATAAAAAATTACAATCTTTTAAATAATGAGCTCAAACTTAGGACGAAGTTTTAGACTCAAACTCCCTAAAAATGTGACTTATTATAAATAGTGAACTTACTATTTATAAATGATCTCCATTCCTACTAGACTTCATGGTTTTCTGCCAAAAATATTAAGTGTCGAATTTCGTTGAACCACGTTATTCTCCAAATTTTTTAAAGCCATTTTCAAGTTGGGCACAACTCCCACAACTTAAAGGATCAAAAGTTATGTTGAACTAAAACTTATTATTTATAGTAAAAATGAAAATAAAAGGGACTTTCGACCATCGATCTGATAGAATCTCGTAAATCTAGCATGGTAAACCCAGCATAGTAGGGTTGGCTAGCTAAAGTAGCTTCTCATAACTTAAAATCATATATGATACGTCAAAAAACTCATCCCAGTTTGCAAGATATGACTGTTTTAAGGTTCTGATGGCCCGGATAATTTTCACCTCTGATCGGGCCTTCTCTGGTCCATCTTTGCGATAAAAGTGTCTATGACACACTCTACATCAAGCTCGGGCTCCGAGCCCCCCAGTATCCCGAGCTGACCAGGTCGTCCACTGCTAGAGAGGAGGTACAAGAGATCCATAGTGTATCTCGTCCTGGATTAAATAGAGATAAGGATCTAACCTGATCTCACCCGAAGATCACTCTGACAGATTCAGGATCACCAAAGATCACTCTGACATATTCGGGCTCGGCAAAATATTACTCTAACATATTCGGAATAAGGATCCTGTCAAAACAGGGACTCTCCAGAGTGGCAGACTGGGATACGAGTTTCGGAACCTCCTCCCACGCCCTATATATACAACCACTTAAGATAAGAGAGGGGACGAAAAAAAATTAAGGTGACGCATTTATGCCCTAGTCATTCGTTACTCATATTTCTTCTAGATTTTCCAAATCCATCGGAGGACACAACTCTACATCAACCTCATCTGTTGACTATATTCTGACAACAAGAGATTGGCACCGTCTGTCGGAAACGACAATCCGTGTTCTCTCCATCTTTAGCTATAACTGTTCTCAATCTCGGCAAAGAGAAAAGAGAAGACCCCAACCGCAACCGAGTCCTCCCACCAAGCTCCGTCCAAGGAGGAGCAAGCTTCCCAGTCACCTCCCCAGTCCCATCCGCCCTCGCAGGCTGTGGTCCACGGATCAAGGAATCAGGGAGGTCGACTTAGTTCCCTTAAGAAACAGGTCGGAACCCTGGTTGACAATGTGGATCGCATTATGAGGTTGTTGGAGAGGCAGCATGCATCACCTGCTAACCAACAAGAAACTGCAGAGGCGGCAACCAAGAATTCTCACCCCGAAAAATCACGCCCCAAGCAACATCATGGGCAAGTGCGAGCTGGAGAAAGCATCACTGCCCCAGCCAAGACGTGTGCGACTATAGAGCTCGTTGAACTTGACTTACGTCATAATACCCTCAACGAGAAGTGACATGCTTGGGAAAAGAAAGCCTTAGAAGCCATAACAGAAAGCAAGGTCTCCTATGGGTGGATATCATAGAGATTTGAGATCAGTTTGGTAATATCAAACAAGCGTACCGAGCAAATGCAACGGTATCTGTTGACGCCCTCCTTCAATAGACCGAGCCACCATTCACCGATAACATCATGCAAGCTCAGCTATCGCACAGATTCAGAATGCCCCAAATACAATCCTATTCGGGTTCAGGTGATCTTGTTGAGCACTTGGAGTCATTCTAAGCATGGATAGAGCTTCATGGTGCTTCTGGACCAGTGATGTGCAGGGCATTCTCCCTGACACTTATCGGGGCAACTTGGAAGTGGTACATGAATCTGAAGCTGAATTCCATCAGCTCTTTTGCCCATCTCAGCAGAGCCTTCACCACCCAGTTTATCAGAGGCAAAGATATTCGCAAGTCAACGACCCGCCATCTTACAATGAATCAAAAGGACAACGAGTCATTGAAGGATTACATCATCTGGTTTAACATCAAGGTCGTCCATGTTGACGACTACTTCGATGAGATAGCCCTCATAACCATGATGGTTGGGCTTAAACGCAGGAGGTTCCTCTTCTTGTTCGATAAGAACCCCCCAAAGACCATGACCGACCTAATGAACCGAGCTTAGAAATACACAAATGTTGAGGAACTATTCGGCGCCTATAAAGGCGACAAGGGAAAGAGAGACTCGACAAAAGATAAGAAGAGAAAGGAGGCTAAAGAGGGGCCCAACGCCAACCCAAAAGAAAGAGAGACGACGACCACGGTGGCGCTTCCTAGGTTCCCTAAGTTTTAGAGAGTCGATTTCATCAGTATACTCCATTAAACACCACGCCCGAGTAGGTTCTCATAGAGGTAAGAGACAAGAGAATTCTTAAGTGGCCGAACAAGACGAGGACCACTCCAGAGAAAAGAGACAGGTCAAAATACTGCCAAATTCATCGAGATCACAACCATAACTCGGCCAATTACTTCGACCTCAAGGAGGAGATCGAGTCCCTCATTCAGAGGGGCTACCTACGCGAGTTCATTGCCAAGCGCAGAGAAGACCAACCAGCTCCTCGACAAGAACAAGGAGAGGAGTGCAACGATAACAAGCCGATAGGGGAAATCCATATCATTTTTGGTGGACCCGCTGGTGGAGGAGATTTGAACCGAGAACATCGAGCTCATGCTCGGAGTGCAATGCTTACTGACGAGGTCTATCAGGTAAACCTTGGCAGTCGCCCTGGGAAGGAGCCTAGGATAGAATCATGTACAATTGCCTTCAATGAGGAAGATACTAGGGGATCCAACATCACCATGATGACGCGCTGGTGGTCACCATGATTGTAGCCAAGCACAAAGGGTACTGAATGTTGGTCGACACGAGGAGCTCAACTGACATCTTATATGCAGTTGCCTTCGATAAGATGGGATAGGGAGGTCAAGATTACAGCCTGTACGAACCCCTTTGCTTGATTTTACTGGAGAGAATGTGACATCGGAAGGGAGCATTATTCTGTCAATAACAGTAAGAGAGAGCTCCAACCAGGTCACCACCATGATAGACTTCCTCGTTGTGGATTGCCCTTCAGTGTATAATGAAATCTTGGGCAAACCATCCTTGGATGTCATGCGGGCTGTAGTCTCCATCTATCACCTAACCATGAAGTTTCCGAACCAGCACGAGGTTGTCAGAGTTAGGGACAACCAACATGAAGTTGGACAATTCTACTCGATAGCTCTCCGAGGAAGAGCACGGCAACAACGGGCAATGCAGATCACCTCCCTAGATTTATAACGTCCTGTATTTTCACTATTTTGAATTTTTTTATATAACTAGCCTACGTTGTCACTAACTGACCCTTAATGCTCGAGGTGAGCCTATACATAGGTAATACCAGTAAAGAACTGCCCAAATCTGATTAATCAACCGTAGGAAGCTAAAGAATCCGCCTAATCACTTAAACATTGGGCTTAGCCTTGTGATTTGTTCACATATAGCCCAAATCTAACCGACCTATCACTGACTAATTAAGACAACCATGACTAAATAAAGGTCTACTTAAAGCCAAGACAACTAAAGGTTAGATCTAAATTGACCCAGTATCCTTCTAGCCTAAGAACCGATGGTTTGTAGTGATTATAATCGAATCGTCATTTTCGCTAGTTACGAATAGGCCACATCATGAACTTATCTAATCCAAACCCTAATCATTGTGCACAAGAAATCTTGCTACCTAATTCATTCCAGAAATGACCTGATTATTTGTCACGCCCCAAACTCAGAAACCAGACTCACAAAATTTCCGATCTCTGAATCCGGCGCTGACAGCCTCCATAGTATCCCATCCTCAGCTCCTGACACCCATATGCCAGATTCCGATGCTGGGATCCTACAAGGAGGATTTTCAGTATGTTTTTTTTTTAAAAAAAAATGGGAGCATAACCACAAGCATAACCAAGTCACAGAAACATCATTACCAAATATCCACTAATAAAATCATTCGAGTACAATGCTGAAAGGGAAATACACATATGAAACAAAAACTCCAAAGCTTTAGTACACGCTCTTGTCTCAATGCTGCTGCTACCTAATGTCACCTGCACGCAATGGTCGTGCATAGGCTTACAAGAAGCTTAGTGGGTGGTGTATGTGTATGAAATGCATATACTAAGCATATGAATATTAGAGTAAGTGAAAATATTGGCAAGTCCATAAATACCATTAGCATTATCTAGGCTATGCGATGCAAAGACATAATAAGCTAATGTCATATACTAAGGAAGCAATGTAGATCGACTATGCAATGCGAAAACATAGTAAGTTAAATGTCATATACTAAGGATGCAGTACAATATGCAAATCCTAACGAGTCCACGAATATATGGGACAAAGTTCTTCCTTTACTATGTGCATAGTAGCTTGTCAACCACTGGTAGCTCGCCTAGGCCCGCTAGGCCCCGCCCACATGTGCCCACCCACATGTGACTATAGTGATGGGGTGTCACATTATCTGAATGAGCTCTAGACCGCTCATTAGTGGGCCACTAAACCCGAGGCTGTAAAAATATATTCATCTTAGTGGGCTTGATGTCCATCGCGGGACATCATACCGAGGTCGCGTCTCAAATTGATCAACTTGGACCGCAAGCCAAGTGCATGGGATATGTGAATGTCTTAGGTGAAAACTTGAAATTTAAGTAAAACTAGCCCATTGCTCTTTTGTAAAGTTATAATTTTTGGATCGTCGATTCATGGTCAAAGTTGGGGTACCGACTAAAGATATTTGCCCACATATATCCGTATAGCCGTGGCCCCAATCTACTATCGGTAATCGTCGAATAGACTTCTGATCATACCCGTCGATCAACACATCCGAATGGTAGGATAATCATATTCATACGTAGATCATCATTAAGGATAACTATCCTACGGTGGATATCGACCCCTACACCCCATAATGGGCCCCAAAGGTTAGAAACACACTCCCCTAGGGCTAGTATAGTAAAAACCCAACCCTTATGGCCATTTTCATTATAAGGTCCTTATTTGGGCACCCCCTTCACCCATACGAATTTCATAGCCTAGCTTGGGTGAGGAAAAAGAGAAAGAAAAAGAGAGATGGAGAGAAAAGAAAGAGAGAGAGAAAGAGCAGGGGGGAGAGAGAGAGAGAGAGAGAGAGAGAGAGAGAGAGAGAGAGTGTGTGTGTGTTTGTGTGTGTGTGATGGAAATCTTGGTACTAGTAGGGTTAGTACTTTTTCAATCAAACCTTTGGCTATTACCAAACCTCTGCCAAATCCACCCATGCCAAGAATTGTAGGTAAAAATTAATCTTACCCTTCAATTAAGCAACCCAGTGTAGATTTCTAGTCGTTAATGGTGTTTTCTTTATTTTGATTTGGGAATTGATGATTTTTTTTTCAAATCCCTAAACCTAGACGCTCAAAATCGGAGATTCTTTCTTAGAGGTGCGGACCATTATTCCTACATTACTTTTTATCGACCCTTGAGAGTCTTAGTTGATGATTTGTCGATGTAGATGACTTGGTTTATGTTAATATATCCACATTTAGATTTGATTTCAAGATATGATATGGGATGTTTATAGTTGCTCACATGTTTGATGAAATGTTGAAGTGCTTGAGTTGTGCTGTTGTTGCTCACATGTTTGATGAAATACTTAAGTGATTGAATTCATTATCCCATTGGTGCTCACATGTTTGATAAAATGCCTAAGTTAATGTATTGCTCTATTGATGCTCGCATGTTCCATGAAATGCCTAAGTAGTGTCATTAAACATATGCTATGATGGGATGACGAATTGCTAAGTCCATAGTGATATTTAGGAGTGTTATAATGTTGGGTCAGATGGTAAATTGCCCAAACCAAGGGGTGGCTAGAGTTAGACTAGCCACCCTAAGCTTGTTTGATAAACGCGGGCTGAACACAAACGGTCGACAGTAGCTGGACTACACGGGATGCTTGCACACCCAATGTCGGTTGCGCTGGGGTTCTACCAGGTCAATTAAATTAGTCCACTAGCCGAATGATCATGTATGTTCAAAATGTATAAAATGACCAAATTGAATTTAGGATACTCTGTTCTCAATGAATGAGTCTATTCATAACCGTTAACGCGTCCCATTAAGACTCATGAGTTGGGCATGGTGGTATGGGATACCGTGTCCGAGCTGTCGGCCTACTCTAAGGTGACGAGCCTCCCCGTAGTGACTATTGAACACTGATAGAGGTGATAGAATGTTGTTCGAACGGCCCCCGTCAAATTGCCCGGCCGATGGTTCCATGTCAAAGTACCGTTCAAACGACCTGGGCGTGAATGGAATTGGTTGACGAGCCCTTTCCTTGTTGTGGTTTGATTTTATGTGAAAAGCCTGCACTTCAAAATTGAGTGATCATACTCAATGTTTAGGTGACGACTCATACCGAGTTGATTCTCAGACATTTATGTATCATGTCGTACCTTTGTAATCATTGATTTGTGAGATAAATGGGTGACACCAAAATTTGGATCAAGGGACATTGGTGATGACCTACTACGTCCCGCGACGAGCCACGTGATCCGGATAAGGACTAGTGATATAACGTCAGTATCCTAGCTTCGCCAATATGCTGGATAAATGAAACTTAATAATTACTTGGCTAACATACACATCAGTCGCATTGTATTAGATAGGATGTGGTAATTTGGCGTTGGCGTTAGAGTCGCGTGATGAGGGAGTGCTGGCATTTGTGAAAGGCATTGAAGTCGCTTGTGAGGGAGTGTTGGATTGTGAGGTGAATGCATCATTTCATAATCTCATTTATACATTTAACAAGAGTATTTAGAAAATGCTTGATATCTTGTTTATCGTTAACTACACTGATTAAGTCAATAACATGTGTAACTCATAATTAATGGAACCACTGAGTTAGCTACTCACTCCCACTTGGGATATTGTTTTAAAATACCAACCAGGCATTGTTATTGATGTAGGTTCTATCAAAGCCTCAGGCGGGGTACGCTTAGATTGACTTGCACTTTCGCTGTGATGCCTTGGGAGAGTCAGGTGAAGCTAGAAGATTTCACTTTTATTTTCATTTTGTGCATGTATATGTTAGAGTCTCAGATCGGCATGCTTTATATATAAATTTTATGGTATATTCATTGTGGCTTGTATAATCCTATTTTTGGGTGATCACCACCATTAAAATTGTATTTTTGACTGTTAGCCATATATTTCTGAATTTTGTAATCTGTACCTCTATTTGGATCCACTAATTTGAATTGCGCTACTCTGATTGCTCGTGTGTAAAATGAATGTGAATCTAAACTAAGTCACACGTGCCTTTTGATTTAGTTAATACCTGAGAACTTGGTATCAGAGTCTATGTACTCGGGTGTCGATTTTTAAGGCGTTACAAGTTGGTATCAGAGCAGAGTATTGAGATAACCAAGACCTTGAGAATGCGGACTATACAAACCACAATAATTAGGGTTAAGACACTTTGGATTAGAGGTTGGTCCTATAAGGGAACTTCCTGATTTTAGGAGTATTTGTTAGTGTAAGAAAAAAAAATCTAATAAATTAAAGATAATGAACTCTACGACCAAACTCCTCGGTTTGCTACAGTTTGAAACTTGAAGCTCAAAAATTGGAGTTTACGATTAAATTTCCTATTGTGTTGATGATTTTGAATTTAAACTTAGAAATGATGAAAAATAAGATCAAATCCCCAATTTTGTTATGCTTTCAAACTTTAACTTAAAAATTAGAAACTTAGGACCACCCTGGTTAATTTTATTGCATACGAAGTGTTTGAATGCATATTATTCTAACTTAGAACGAGTAAATTTCGTAAACCCCTCTAGGGAGTAAGATTTAGCGTAGGGGTTCAAAGACTCCGTAGGATGAGTGATCCGGGCTTATTAGAAACTCGACCAACAAGTACAAAGTTAAAGTTTTCCAGAATATGGACAGTGGGGCTCTGTTCCTTGAAGTAATAGTTAAGGGTGATTTGACACCATGGATTTTGAGGGATTTGAGGGGATTTTAATTCCCCTGGTTGTTTGACACCATAAGGGGGCATTTGGTATAGGGTGTTAGATGGAATTAGGTGGGATGGAATTGCATTTAGTCTCATGGAATTGCATTTGGTCCCACGCAAGATTTTCCTGATTTTGAAATTCACTACACATGTGGGCCCCACATTGATGCATGCATTTATCCATGTCATCCATCCATATACCCCGTTTACACGTGACATTCTGGTTATACATGTGTACAAGTGAATGACATTTGTTGTGAATTTGGTTCATTGATTACAGCTCCATGGTCCACCAAACATGATTTGGTTTAGTCCAGTGTTTTCCCATAGCAATTTTTTTTTTTTAATTATCCTAAGCATGAGATTGGATGGCTACGATACCATGGTATTTCCAGACATGCAATCATTATGTGATAATGATGTTAATCCCATCTAAGTCAATTCAATACGATTCAATTCCATGGACCAAACACACCCTAAAGTAATTGGAGGTTTCAAATCCCCTCAAAGATGAGGTTTGAAATCCTCGGTGAGAGCTTGGATTACATCTAAAATGCTTCCAAGAGTTACATGTGTGATATGTGTGTCACTAAACTATTAACCACTAGGCACATGACCCACTAATGATATCCTAAAACAATTAGATTATCAATTGCATCACTATAATTACTTTAATATAATGATCAGCGTCGTTTAAGTATTGTCCATGTAAATTAACGGTTAAAAATCATTTGTTAGTCACTCGGACATGATATTGTGCTTGTGGCCATCCGATACTTGGAATCTCGGCATTTTCGAGCAAAGTATATATTTCAATGGGCATATTACAACCATTATGTCAAATATTACATACATTCACTAATTAGAGATATTAAAGTTGACTTATTAATTAAATTGAAACCCTTGTAAATATACCATGTATAACTATTCTGAATCCACAGAGCTTCTCTGGACTCCTCACATAGATACCTCAAATCCACGAGGAAAAACAAGAGAAGAAAATATAAATAAATATTAGAAAATTTTAAACTCCATTGGTAGATAATAAAAATGAATTTACAATCCTTTAAATAGTGATACCAAACATTGTAAGAAGTTCTAGAATCAAATTCCAACCCAAACTCCCTAAAATTTGTAACTTAATATAAATAGTAAATTTACTATTTATAGTAAGTGTCCTATCTGGCTTAACCACTTTATTCTTCTAATTTTTTAAAGCAATTTTTATGTTGGACACAACTCCTAAAACTCAAAGGATGAAGATTTATAGTCAAACTAAAACTTATTATAAATAGTAAAAACGGAAATAAAATGGATTTTCGACCATCGACCTGATGGAATCTCACAAAATAGCTAAGTTGGTTGGCTAAAGTAGCTTCTCCTACCCTAAAATCATATATGATACGTCGAATAAATCATTCTAGTTTACAAGATATGCATATTGAATGAATAAAGAAAGAAAGAAAAAAGAGAGGAATAAAAATATTTATATGCATATATATACATATTTACATAAATATGTATTAGAGAAAAATGTTAAAAAAGAAACTTTTTCTTTGTAAAAAATAAAATAAAAATCGGCGGCACCATCATCGAAGAGTGGTGCCCCGTCGGAATCCGCCAGGCGGTGGTGGGGCCACCGTCGGATTCCTTCAGATCGGCGGTAGAAAATGGTGGTTCCACCCCCGAAAATTTTTAGCGATTTTCAATTTTTCAGGCCAACTTCAAAAATTCAAATCTCCTTTAATATAACTCCAATTAAAGTGATTCAAAAGAAAGATTGAAGCTTAATAAGTCTAGTTTTATAAAATAAATAAATAATAAATTATAGTTAATTTTATGATATTTTAACAATTGTCCAAAAATCATTGGTTTAAGACAACTGTTACTTATAGAATTTTAATATTTGTTTTACAACTTCAAATGAAATAAAATTTTGTGGGATGATTTCAAACTTAATGATAAACTTTAATAAATTTTTCGAAAATAATTCGCTTACTGAAAGTACAAGAAACGTTATAAAAAATAGAGACATTTTGCAATCATACAAAAAATCGTTGGTTTTGGACAACTGGTACTTCCAAAATTTTTATAATTTTTTTCTAGAACATCAAATGAAATGAAATTTTTTGAATTAAAAATAATCTTAATAATAGATTACTAGAAAAATTATAAAAATAATTTAGTAAGTAAAAGTGGCAAAGATGTTACGAACAATATATGGGTTGGAACAAAATTTTTTGCAACTTCGAGTTACCGATGGAACGGACATATCTTTTTTTTATTAGATATTGTAACTTTATGTCTTTTTAATAATTTCTTATAATCATGCTAGGAATCATCCTGTATGATTAGATCAGTTATTTATTTGTTTTTGTATATATTTTTCTTCTTTTTTTTATTTTTTTATTTTTTTATTTTTTTATTTTTTATTTTTTTTATTTTTAAAGTAGTTCCAGTATAGTTGAATTAAGCTTCTTGAGTATAAATGAGTTTCATAGTTCAAGACTCTGTAAGCTCGTATAAGAGGCATACTACAATAAAATATTTTAATTTTTCTTATTCTCTTATGGATCCAAGGTTCATATTATGATGAGGAGACAATGTTCTTCCTCTTATCTTTTTCCGCGCCCTTTCTTGTGTCATTGTCTGTTCAAACCTCTGAAATATCTTAAAACTTTCGGTTCTTCGTTCTCTCTTGAAATTAATGAAACCAAAGTATGGTTTTCTCATAACCCATTTGTAATGCCCCGTGTTTTTAGGACCTGAGTATATGACTCGTTTCCCAAAAACCTGAGTGTTAACCTTTAGAGAGCCAAATTCCACACACACACAGAGATATATATATATATATATATATATATATAATATATATATATATATATATATATATATATATATATATATATATATATTCTTTCTTTCAGAGTAAGCATTTAGGCGGAATGGGAACAAATCAAACATAAATGAAATCTTGCATTTACATTCAAAGAATATACGAGTGACTGCCCATAATGACTTATACAAACCAATGTCCCAATGTTTCAATTACAAATTGAGATAATATCGCATGTGAAAAAAATGAATTATAACAAATCTTAAACTGTAAAATCCGGTAGCAACTCTTAGCAAATACAATTATGCATCCTTGACAATTGCACCCTGCTCCTCATCAATATGAACAAGAATATCAACTAGGCCACCTGTGTTACCTGTATGGTTATATATTCGATGAATGAGTGGTCAACTCAGTGTGAATTCCCCTCAAGATTTCACACCGCCTCATTAGGTAAGCATAGTTAAAAACAACAAGGCAATCAAAACAATACATGATGCAGTCTTTTTAAATGCGTGGATACGTGAATGCACATCGAATTGGGGATACTCATCCAGTCGGACATGGGCTCGTCACCCATGCATAAGACTGGTCACCAGCATAGCATATCTCATACAACATAGTGACCAAGTCATCGTACATATCACGTACGTAGGTCGATAGTCAATGGTCTGGGAGCTAGCGAAACAATACCCCACTAAACCTAAGGGCACGTGCTACAACATCTAGAATTAACCACCCATCATCGCTAATATACTCTGAATGCATGATTAGTTAAACCATTATTATTTCAATTACAATCAGCTAGTTTAAGTAACTCAATGGTCACTACGGGGGGCTCGTCACCCAGCGTTGGCCTACAGCTCGGGCATAGTGTCTCATTTCCACTATCCCCGGCTCATGAGATTCTTTGACCTTAGGATGTTGAATGGAACCCATTGACTAGTGGTCAATCGTATTTAGCATATGGGGCTATCCATCGCATGGTTGCACAAAATAAAATATCGAACCTATATAGGAAAAATACCAAAACAAAGGCACATAGGGCAAATATCAAAACTGAGCCACATAGGGCAAATATAAAAAACTATGCGATAAAAGACCATCCTTAAAAACCACTTAGACACAACAACTCCTGGATGGCAGGCCCACTTCAATATTCAATTTAAACCACCATTAAATAACTACTAAGTCGAAGGTCCATTAGAATCACAATCAATCGAGTTACATCCCAAGTATAGGTGTACATTTATAAGTGGGAATTTCCTACTGATGTACAAGTTTAAATTCCAGAAACAATCCACAAGCAATCCACGAGCATAAGAAAGTATACAGGATAAATATTAAGCATGTAATCTAGCAATTCAATTCCAATAATTAACACATGTAACTATAAGATAAAGATATCAATTATCAATCGAAATTAAATAAAAACTATCACTTAAGCTAATGGGAAAATGAAAAGCTCAAGGGGAAGAAATCACCGCCTAACTAACATTGTTAGGAAGCGTGTGCATCCTTGTAACTGAATCCTACCACGAACGATGAAATTGTACAGTTAGATTCAAGTTTTACACACCATTTAGGGTTAAGATTATAGCTTAGGGTTTGAATTATTTATTTTTAGGGTTTTGATGTAGAAGTAGGGCTTCATCCTAGGGTTTAGTCTCAGGCTTAGATTTTAGGATTTGAATGTTAATTGAAATACAATTGCAAAATAGCCATTATCATTAACAATATAATTAACATTAGCTCTGCGACATTAATAGTCATTGCGATGTATTAAATAATATTATCAACTATCAATAATTGTATCGAGGAATGATAAATAAAATACTAATATTTAATAATGGTAATTTTGTTTGTCATAACTACTATTAGCATGAATAATATACTAATGGTTAATCATGCCTAATAATCGCAATCATTATCGTAATACTAATGATAATAATAACTCAAAACAATCTATTTTGGGGAGAAAAGTTGAGTTACATTAGTCAGTTTAGCAGCTCGACTCTATGCGGTTTAACATGGCTTGGAGGCAAGCTTCACCTCTTGACTCGAACCAAACTCAGCAACACCTCACTCACCTCCACGCTCTTCTTTCCCTTCTTACCTCTCTTCTTCTCTACTCATCCAACTACCCAGCTATGACCCGAACCCAACTTAGACTAAATGTGTTGAGTCTACTTGACCCGACAACAACCCATCGACCCAACATAGTGTGGCAACCACACTCCTTCTCTTTCCTTTCTTTTCTACCTTTTCTTTTCTTCTACTCCCACTGTTGGAAATGACAAGCAAGAATCTAGAGTGGACCAGGCCTGATGACTTAGCCGAGTCGAGCCCATTTGACTCGGCAGTGAGTGTAGTGCAGCCCACGCTCGCACTCGCTCTCTCTTTCTTCTTCCTCTTCTCTTTTTTCTCCCTGCCCTCTTTCACTCTCTCCTTCCCCATTTCTATTCTTCTCACTCAAGCCTCCACATCCAGTGGGGTTGCTGGACTAAACCAACCCTATCTTGACTCACACAAAACTCAATGAATCGACACGGTATTGAACCGGACAGCCATCAGCCACCCACACTCCTCTCGTTTCTTCTCCTATACTCTCTCTCTCTCTCTCTCTCTCTTTCTTTTCTTCTTCTATATTTCCCTAATTTTCTTTTCTTTTATATTTCCCTAAAAACCCAACCATTATACTGGCTTGAACTGGGTCGAGTTGCGTGAGCGAGTCCCGACTCGGCAGTGAGTTAGTGCACACTACCAGAAAACTGGGCAAAGGCTACGGATAAAAGCCGTAGCTAAAGGTCTATGGCTACAGTTTAGGTCCGTAGCACGACCGTAGCCATTGGTACCATATCCATGGGTCTTAAAGCTATGGCTACGGATTGCATCCGTAGCCATAGAAACAATAGGTATAGATTAAATTCGTAGCCATAGCTTCCGTAGCTCTAAAGTATCTATAGCTACGGATTTAGTTGTAGCTAAAAGTAGAGAGAGAACCGTAGCAATAGGCTAAAATTAGCAAGAGCTACGGTTTTCGGATAAAGGGCTATAGTTAATAGCCGCAGCTAATGCCTATTTTTTTTAAAAAAATAATAATAATAAAATATAATAATGGCATCTCTTACCATTGTAGTACATGCCCTGATAAATCAACTCATATTACTTCATGGCTAAATCATTCAATCATTCATTCATCCATTCAATCATTCATTCAATCAAATACAACATTCATTTTAATTCATTCACAAAAGTACAATAGCAACATAATAATTATATGTCTATTTAAAGTTCTCATTAACAGCAAGATCCAGTGCCTTCTCGTAGCCAAATAGCTTCTCAACAATCGCAAGTGAAAACTCCATGGATGTGCCTCTACTGGTTATCAATTTTCCATCAACTAACACCCTATTCTCAGCTTCGCTTTGATCCGAAAGCTTACTACACATGGCTGAAAATCAATTTCATCATACAAACAATGTAGTCATATGAAAAAGCTATGAAAAAACATAATAGATCAACCATTTCAGCTAAACTCAGCCAATGAATTGGGTAGAGTCATTCACGTGGTCAAGGTGTCCATTAGTAAAAGTTAGGTCACTTCAAAACTCCCACCTCTAGTGGGGAGAGTAATGCCTTCAACCAGGATCTACACATGTTACCCCAAATATTTTCCAATTATCTAACTTAAAATATTAAATCATGAAGTCAAGCTGAGCTTACAGGCTTTTGAATTATGCTTAATAGTAACGTAATTCCAATTCTTACCCCAATCTGAGTCCGTTGATGAATATGCACAGCTTGGATAGGCTGATGCTTCTATTACCTATTGTAAATGACATAAATAAATAAATAAATACACGAGAAGAAGAGGAACAACAACAAATTTAAATAAAGATAAGCCTAACACCAAAGTCATTCTTAGTGGTGCATCGGTAGCAAACACATCGAAACAAGCATGTGCACTACTGCCAACATGTTATGCAGACAGTAACAAATTTAAGAACCAATATCCTTTTCCACATAGTATCATTATCATATCAAATTCATTTAAGATCCGATAATTGTATTAATCTTTAAAAAATTGGCTTACTTTAACTGATATATGATTGGGTGAAGGATTGTTTGTTGGAGTCACAGTTGGTTGATATGGAAAATTCAAGCCACCACTGTTTCCAATATTATCGAAGCCAGGCACTGAATGGGATGTTCTTATTTTGGAAAAGAGATGGAAGTTCTACGGGGGAATCCTGCTTTGATAAACCCAAAAATTCATTATTTTCCATGATGAAGCAAGAATACCTGCATTGTGTAAACAATCTTAGCATACATCGTTCTCTCCATTGGTGTCAAGTTTCAATAGAAAGAAGAAGAAAATAGAAGGAAAAAATCAACAAAGTAAGAAAGATAGTTTTAAACAAGATAAAGCTAGACAAAACAGTTTGTTCATACTGTCAGTTTGTAACCCTCTCTGCAAATCTGCAAAACCCTTCACCAACTGTTTTATACAACAGCAACTGCTCAACTAAACCCTTCATACCCTAACAACTGTTCCACACACTTCAAAAATCTGTTACCATTGTTCTATACAACAACAACATTAAGATATATTTAAACAACAACTGTCAGTTTGGAACAACAACTTCCATTGTTCCATTGTTCCTTAGAAAATTTGCAAAAGGATTTTCAATGGTATTTAATGTATAGAAAATCTAACACCATTGTTGTGTGAAAAAAGATTTTTGAAGGAACTATGGTAGCTAACATTCGGCAAAAGGATTGTCAGCTATACAACAATGGAACAATCCTTTATGAAATTTCACAAACGACCAAGTGCTTCTCTCATTATACACATACAATTATAAAATAGACATTATTACATGAGAGAATTCATAGAGGACAATGGCTACATATTAGACGTAGATTCCTTGATTTCTTCCAAGGAGATGGCCTGCGTTTCAACCAAACCAATCTGTGTGAGATCCACAACCCAAACTCTGAAAAAAATATGTACATCACAGTAAAGGAAAGAAACTTCAAAACTCAAATGGAAAAAGATGATTCATGCCAGTGAGATTACCAATGCATACAATAGAGATGGTTTGAAGGAGGAAAAGGTCTCCAATCAAACAGATTCTGGATTTCTAATGTGTGGATAAAGGGCATTTTATATTTCTAGTCTTGGGACATGAGCAAAATACTACCATGTACTTCCACTGCCATAGTGTGCATGAATGCTTGATTATGTACCCCTAAATTGAAGAACAAATAGGATAGAGGTCCCCTGCAAAGCCCCAAATCTATACTTACATTCTGTTTGATGAAAATAAAGTATAATGGATTAATTTAAAAATGAAACATTTTATATCAATACAAAAAAAAAGGTCTTTTAAGGGAAAGATACAAGCATTTCCTCAAACCATGTTGCAATCACTACAGTTGGGACTCAAAGAAAGCATTATGATATAATTGGAGTTCCAGCAAATGTTTGCTGGTTCAACACATAACATGCTTGGCTTCACCAATTTCCCTACACCAATTGTAAGATTTTTGATTTTCTTAAATTACCAAACAAAAAAAAATCTGAAAAATATATAAATGGAAAATTAAAAGCTCATCAATCATCCATTTCCCATCAACACGCACCTATAAGGTAATCTCATGTCATGATATTGGTAATTGACAACACGTATATGGATGCAAATCATGACAGTGTTCAGGGATTCTCGTCTTTCCTTTTTGCTCTCTCGGGGTGGAAAAGCTAAATTAGCAACAAACCTGAATATTAGGAGCAAAGCCACCTTCATCACCAACATTCATTGCATCTTGGCCATATATATTTTTTTTAATCACAGCCTAAAGGAGAAGAGGGAATCAAAGTTTGTAGCTGAGACCTAAATGGACAGTTTTTGAAGCTATTAAGCAAAATAAAAGCTTGCCTTCAAATGGTGATATACTTCGACACCCGTCTTCATGGCTTCCTTGAAAGTGGATGCCCCAACAGGAAGGATCATAAACTCCTATAAAATAAAAATAAATGAGGAACAACCATGATACCTTCTGCTTGCACTAGCCCCACTCATTAACTGTTCCATCAAGTTGTTGTACCATGAAGTTATCAATGCCAGTTTGCTCGGTTGGGTCCTGCAAAGATAACATAAGCATCAACAGGCTCACCATCAATACCAGAACAACACATTTCAAGAGTGAAATGTTAATTTCTAAATGCAGGCACCAGAAACAGGCTCACCTTCAACAGATTACATGTAGCCTTATAAACATCAGGCGACTGTAAGTAGAAAGTTGAATGCATTGTAAATTCAAGAGAAAGAATAGAGTATGGGCAGAAAGAATAGAGAAAGTGTAGTGACTTGAGAGAAGAAAAAAATAAAAAATAAATGAGATTTCAAAGAAGCTAAAACACCAAAGAGTTTTGAAATACTCAGCTAAAATGCTAGTTAGAAATTGTTCATTATTGTTATCAATGCACAATGAAAAAAGATCATCTATTAGCATCCATACGAGCACAACAAGTTACCCAAGGCAGAAGTTCCTTCATTGCCATGAAAATAGATCTTTGAAGACTTAAAACCCAAATGATGCACCCAAATGTTATTTAAAACTTTAAATTAACATAATAGTTTTTGTTTTATTTCAGCTAGTTCTAGCAAAACTTTTTGTGCTCTAACCCGAAGTGGAACTAAAATTCAAAAGCTCCTATTCCAATATTCTTTTCAGACATTTTGGCTAGAACCAACACAGATTTCTGCTGTTGACTTTTTTTGGTTGATTCTCGTTCTCAAAGCAAGAACTTTCAGATGCATTTAGGGGAGGGTTTTCTACCTTTCTCTGGAACCAAATCTACAAGCAGAGATGGCTTTTCCTTCCATTTTCTCCAGTAGGTCATTCTTGGAATGGTATCAAATCTTCTAGATTTTCTTTTTTATTTCTTTTGAAAAGCAACAGAACCTATATTCAACCAACTAACCTACCAAAAAAGGAAGATGAGAGTATATCAATGGATAAAGAGCAGCATCAGGGGAACATACATCCCCCAAAGCTTAAAAAGAAAGAGAACAAAAGGAAAAGTAGAAGAAACAATTCCAAAACACTGGCACTACCCTATTATGAAAATAAGAGAGCACCAGTCGCAACTAAAGTCAGAAAATGGAGATTTCAGAAAACACTGGCACTACGCCATTCTGAGAACAAGAGAGCACCAGCAGCAATTAAAGTCAGAAAATGGAAATTCCTCGAAACTGGTAGCAAACTAGCAATTAAAGTCAGGAAATGGGAATTCCTCTGAAATTTTCTAAAATTTGAAGTTTATACACTGATTAAAGAAGTAGAAGAATTTGTTGCTTAAGATGGATACTTGGATAAGAATAAGTTAGATCCTTCAAGCTGGATTGAGAGATATTCTCATGGGGCCATTTGATTCTCTAAAATTTTGTATTCAATCACAGTGTGGATTGAGAGAACTGAAAGAGAGCTTTCGAAAGTGGGAATAAGGTTTTGGGTGACAAAGGGAATAATTCTTTCGAATGAGAGAAAAAGTCCATGCTTTTAATAGATATTAATGTACCATCGAATGCACAATCTGCTTTGATAGCAGTGGATCATTTCTCTATTTCACTTTTAAGGAGATATATGATACTCAGGGTGCGTATGACACTTCATACTCAGAAAATCTACATGCAGCACACATTGACTCAAACAGATATTAATGTACCATCGAATGCACAATCTTTGCATAGGAAAAGAATTTTGATCCACAGATATGACGATAAGGGTGTAATATTTGTGTATATTTCAAGAAAGTTGACTCTTGGCTATCAGAGAAAATAAAGAAAATTTTGCCAACACTTGGGTATTGGCCAATAAAGAGAGCTGAAGTTGACTCTTTAAAAGGAAGCAGAATAGGACATGAGACATGTTAGATGCAAGCTGCAGTAATTGAGAATTATAAAATATGATAAAAAGGTCAACCATTAAGAAGTTAAATCAATGTGCTGAACTAAACAGTAGTGTCAAAACATTTCAAGTCTCGGAGATGTGCAAGGATAAATCAACAAGTTGAACTTAGCAGCATTTTTTAAGATTGGCAATGGAATGATTAAGTTGATTACCCCATCAGAAGCAGAAATGATAGAATGCATATTTGGTATGGAGTCTGCACTTTCGATTTTAGCCTGGTCAGGAGGAGCACACTGACCTAGTCTTCAAAAACTGACCATGGCCATGGACTTCCTGACCCTGACTGTCCGGCAGGTATCTGCAAAGGTGAAAGGACAAAGGTACTAAAATTCTACAAATATTTGACTTTGCTATAAGAAATCTTTAGAGTTAACATGCACTAAAATTCTGCAACCATTTGACTTTGCTGTAATGCAATCTTTTGAGATAACAAACACTCTTTAAAGTTTGTGGTATCTTATTAAAAAACCATGTTGAACATTAGATTTCATATTTATTCTATTTACATGGGTTTCGATTTCTCAAAACCATTAAAATGACCAAACAAAATTTTCAAAACACAGAGTGCCAACATCAATGAAAATACAACTTCTAACAGGAACTTCATTTCCATCAATGAAAATATTCCATAAGTTCTCAAGACATAAAAAAGCATAGTTAAACCAACATGGAAGTCAAAAGATGAAAGGTTGTGCTTGAGAGAGATCCATGAGCCATGATATTAGAATGGTTAAAAAGAAAAAATTGAAATGATGAAACAGAAATTCCAATTCACTAGCCCAAAAGTGGCAACCCAGATATGTTGAATCAAGCACTACTGTGTAATTATAGTGAAACAAGCACTACTGTTGAATCAAGCACTACTTTGTAACTATTGGGAAATGAGAAGCTTAGACCTTTGAAGGAAATTGCTAATGAGTGCAACCTAGTATAAATGCACAGAGTAATGCTATAGCAAAATATTATTCTCCCAAAAGAGCCACAAGACTAGTTTATTACCTCAGCAACATGACTTCCATGGGAAGCTGAAGCCTCAATGTCCTTGTCAGACAATTTCGACAGTAGCTCATTGATATTAAAATACTCAACCAAATAAGGATTCTCCTCGCCAACAACAGGAGACAGTCGAACCAGGTGAATCACACCCTATCCCAGCCTTAGTTGTGCAGTTTGTCATGACCATATTTTGGCCATCTGCCGAACCAGGTGAAGGAGAACTAGAGCCAGCAAGATGAAGAGATAACGAAGAATTGTTTGCCGCATCATCATCCCAATCTTCTTCTCTAAATGGTGCTCCATGCTGTTCACCATTTTTTGGGCCTGGTCCACTCTTTTTAAAAGTTTTGCAGAGCACAAATGCATCTTGCAAAAAGAAAAGAGAAAAATACACCAAACTCAGTTTGGGAACAAACAAAATTGGTCATGTTGGGGTTTCTTGTACACATGTTTAAAATGGGTTGTGGTTCTATATAGTACAAGAAGTTTCCTCTATAGCACGAATGGACAATGGTTAACATTCAACTAACAAACATGGATACAAAAGGAGAATTTAAATGCATATACAAAGCTTCTTTCTGATGTTTGAGATCAACCACAAACAACCTACATTAATACATATGTGCATGCACATACATACTCGCTACACAATACACATACATAAAATCAAAAGTGTCGCTTTACGGGTTCATGAGACATCCATGTATGTGTGTTTCAGCAATTTACATATTTGACCACAACCTGACAAAATTTGAACCACTACATATGTACAATAGTTTCAAGCCTTCATTTTGATCGAAATCACTCATTCATTGAAATTTTACCTGTCGGAAGCTAAAAGTAAACCAAGGAAAATTAACAAAATTTGTAGGCAGACAAGAAATCTAACCATCTTTAAAAAAAAAAACAAAGTGTGTTGTGCTCATAAATAAACTTTATGGTCTATATATTCCTTTCTGGTTTTCTTTTTATATATTTAGACTGGAGTATTAAATAGGACTGGAGTTTTTATATTTAGACTGGAGTATAAGCAGGACTTGTTGTTAATGTTGTTGTTGTTGTTGTTGTTATTCTTATTATAATATTTTGTTTGGCATGTCATATTGTTAGGATTCATGATCGAAGTAATGGCATAAGCTTGATGGCTGCTGCCAACCAGATGCAACCAAAAAGTCTTCATTGGTTTGATTAATTCCAATTCGTAAGTACTAAAACATCCTAAGCACTTCAAGAACAATTTATCACCAAACCAATGAAAATTACACAATTTATAAACAACGATCAAAGAGCACTTCTAATAGGTCCCTAATAATCTGATCAAAGACTTGCTTCATGGTTGCAACAGATGAAACGAACTGTCCTCTTCAAGATAAAGTCCCCTGAAACTCTTTTTATAGCAAAGAAACCTGCAGATCCTCACATGAATGGAGGACATCTACATTTAAGAAAGCATCAAATAAATGAAAACTGCTTGCAAGAATCTAACAAAAGCATGATCTCTAGGAATCACACAGGCAAAAGACTAAGAGAAGAAGGAAAGACATGTACCCGCGGTGGACAAATGCCTTTTGGAACTATGGACGAACTTGATAGACCAAATACCATGTAGATATAACAGCATGTTGATAGCCACTGACATCACCTTCTGAAGTAATGACACTGCTTGAGCTCGGGTCTCCATCTTCACTCACTAAATCCGACATTTGCTCAGATCCATCACCATCTCTGATCTGCCTATGTTATAGATTCAGCATCAACTCAGACCTATCATCTCCGCTCATCGAAACCCACCATCGTCCCCTCATTGAAAACTGAAAACCCATCTCTCCTTAGTCGCAACCACTGAAAACCTCTGTCCTCATCCAACCTTTGACCATAGATGTCACCCATTGCAATCCAATCAGGCCGAATCCACCCTCATTGTAGTCCCTCAAACCCATCGCCCAAATCTGACAGCCCCCAAAATCCTTTCTGCATCCGCCATTAGAACCCCCTTAAACCTCTGCCACTCCCTCTTCTCTGTTGGAATCATCACATGCAAACCCGGAGAGCGAGGGAATGAGAAAGGCATTTTGACGGGCGTGAGATTGAGATTGAGATAGAGAAGTGGGGTGAGGGAGATGGAGAGAGAGAGAGAGAGAGAGAGAGAGAGAGAGAGAGAGAGGGACGGACGTGAGAGGGAATAGGGTTGAGTGGAGGGAAATGTACATTTCTTGAGAGGGGGAAAAGAAAAAGGCAGCGTAGTTTTTCGCATTTTCACCTGTTACGGTTCTGCTACGATTTTTAATCGTAGCTAAAACCCGATATGACCGTATCCATTGCACAATCCATAACGGCCCCTCTCACGGGATCTAGACGGACGGCCTTGTCAAGGGCTTTGTGGGGTCCATCTTGATGCTATCGATATATCCACTCTGTCTATTAATTTTGTAAATTTTTTTATATAGGGAATGAACCTAACATCTAAGCAAATCGAAGGTCTAATTGAACCACACCATCGATCAATGGATTAATCTCTACACTTTCCTACCGTGTGGTCCACTTGAGCTTTCGATCTACTTCCTTTTTTGGGTTCTCGCCCTAAAATACTCTTAAAAAACGGATAGACGTATTAGATGGAGAACATACATTTTAATGGGCCTCATAGAGTCCCTTATGGGGTATCCAAGGTTGTATGTACGTCTGGCGGAGTTGGCCTTTAGCTACGGTTTGGACAGTATTAGCTACAGTTTTAAGCCGTAGCAAATTAGCTACGGTTTATAGCTGTAGCTAAAAGCCCAAATAGTCCGTAGCCTTTGGCCATTTTTTTGGTAGTGGCAGCAATGCTGCACTCCCTCTTCGCTCTCTCTTCTTTCATCTTCTCAGATTTTCTTCTTCGTCATCCCCTCACCCTCTCCTTCTCTCTTCTTTTCTCTATTTTCTTCCAGCTAGAAATGTCTAGCAATGGACGACAGCCCTAGCTCGACTCAAGCTCAGTCAAGTCAGGTCGTGGTTGTGCGGTGCAACAGTCACACTCCATCTTCTTCCTTCTTTCTCCTTCCACTTTCTCTTCCTTCCTCCTTTCTCCTGCATTGACCAACAAGGTCTACAATCCGACTCAGACCGAACTCGGTTTAGCTTCAAACGAGGAAGATGATGGGGCTTTAATGGCATATCTTCACCAACAACTAATTTCTTTAAAAGGATGCTACCAGAGGGTTTTATTGTGCTTCATGGTGCTTGTGAGAACGAGAGAACGAAACTCCATTGGCGTTTTCCCAGTGGGTTCGAGCTTGAAGGACGGTGGATAGTTTTCCTTAGGTCTTTGTAAGAGATGGGAGAGAGTTGTTTTCTCTCCCTTATGGAAAAACCTAGTTTGTCCTAGGTCGTTGGATGATGAATGAAGGGTGTGGATTCAATCTAGGGCACCCTACTTGCAATCAAATGAATGGATAGCTGGCGATGGAGACCTAGATCTAAGGTGGTGATTTAACCGGATGGAGGGCTGGGATTTACCTAGACGAATGGTTGGGATTGGAGGATTTCCCCTCACGTGGATTGTCATTGTGGCAAGGAGGAACAATTTCTGTTTTTGGAAAGCACTTGTGCTTGTAAGTCTTGTTTGCGTCAAAAATCGTGTGCAGGCATACATGCTGAATCATGCGAAACTTATCAGGTTTTGGTCACATGTGGATCCTCTACCAAATGGACGGTTTAGATCATCAAGGTGATGCTTGATGGTGGGCCACTGATCAAAACAGACGGATGACGTCTGTTCGTCAGGGTGCGGTGGGAACAATAGAGAGAGAGAGAGAGAGAGAGAGAGAGAGAGAGAGGAATTCCCTCTTTTTAAGGAAATTGCGGGTCAACCCTAGTTTGACCGGTCTCCCAGACCCGGTGCACCTCGGGTGTTCGCCCCACTAGCTACACATGCGGCTCTAAATGGGGTCTACATAACCCTGATGTGAAATTTGTATCGTCCACTCACCTTAGAGGGCCCAAGTCAGGGCCTTTGACCACATATTAGGCAAATCCAGAGCTCAGGTGGGCCATACTTTTAACTATAAAGCTCTAGTTGAGGATTTCTATTGATTGGGTGATCGGATCATTCTAAATTTGATCATCAAAGGTTAAAAGGGTCCCAGGAATTTATTCAGACGACCGAGACCACCTATACTATTAATTTAGAATATTAAATGTTATTATTAGAATAAGTTTTAATATTTACTATTATTATTATTATTATTACTATTATTTTGAGTTAATTTGTAGGCCTACTTCTAGGTAGAATTGTCCTCATGGTAGATCAACCGCTATGATTCATGTATATACTCCTCAGCTTACTTTAACTATTAAATGGGCCACATTGCATGAATGTTTAGATAAAAATTCACGGTTCCCTGGCCATTCCAACAATCTGATGGTTGGATTGACTCTAACTTAGCTATCGATGACCCTAGGGATCCTAATGAACGTTTAGGTGTGATTTGGGAGTTGGATATGAAACTAGATAATCCAATTTGTGTTTTTAAATGATGGAGTGTCCTATGGGATGTTGTAAACTTGGTGAACGGTGGATTTCATGATCTAGGGTTGTAAATCCGAAATGGTCGGCTAGATTTGTCCACCAATGAAATTTGAATCCTAAAAATAGGTCTTTTTAGTGGCATGATGATCCATTTTGGAAATCGATGGATGGACAACTTGATATATGGATTGGGATTACTTTCAACAGTTGAATTTCAATTGAAATGCACGTGACTGTTTGTTGAAGCTAGGTTTGTATTTATACTGAATTAGATTACATGGTAACACTCAAGTATTGAAAGTACGAGGCGTTACACCATCATTGGAAAGATTTTTAGGATAATCGTTGACCATAGGCATAATGGGAGATTTTTTTATATCACTAAGTTAGACATAAACTAAAACGATAAATCTCTTTAACCACAACCCGAAAGACAACGTTATAAACATGAGGCTTGAACCTCCTAATGAATTATAATACTCCTTAAATGCTTAGGATGACTAAATTACGGAATTACAGAACCATACAACTGTGAGGCATTTGCGACTTAACCTGATTCTCAATCCTAGGTGACTACCAATAGACTCACTGCTTTGATCGAGCAAAAGACCAGGATCCACTAGGACTAGTGTAACGCCCTAAAAATCGGGGGTCGAGCAAAGCTCAGCTCCCGAGTTCCAACGCATCACTTATGCAACAAAATGAATGATGATTGAATGTTGTCTATATTAGTGTAGTGATCAGGAGTGAGATTAAGCCAAAACAACATATCATACTCCAGAGACAAGTGAATTAGCAAGCGGAAGACTGTGATAGATATATAAAATATAAAAACTGTGGTGAGTCTCCAGAGTGTGATAATGTTACCAGGTTAATGAATTACAAGTATAATTTCAAAATATAGCAAGTTATGGAAGTGTAACGTCTTCTATCCCAAATACCATAGCCCCGTCAACGCAATTTCAGGTCTTCATAGACTTGTCAGAGAGTTACATGAAGGAAAACTCCTTCTCAACATCATAGAGTAGTCCGGCTCTGCTTCATAAGCATCGCCATTACCTGCAGCTAAGACAGTCTGGTTGGTGTTGCAAACACCGTCCCGTAACGTGGGAGTGAGTGATCAACTCAGTGGAACAGTAAAGCATAGGTTAACATGTTATCAATTCAGTCAAGCAGTAATGATAAAGCAGTAAAATCAAACACTCCTAACTACTCTTATTAATGCAAGTATGAATGCAGTCATGATGTATGCCCTCACCACACACTCCCTCATGCGACACCATCTTACGTTCGCGGCATGCTTGCATTCCTCAGTGCTCCACATCTTCCGTGCACATGCAATGCGATGATGAGCATGATTACTGAGTTGTTATTAGTCCATTTCAAACAGTAGTATTGGGAAACTAAGGTACCTCCCTTGTATAATTCCTAAACAAGATCCATTCTAAGGTCGTCAGTACTAGTTAATCTCATACGATGGTGTGTTTCTAAGTCGCTGCAAGGGCTGCCAGGGCTATTACACGGAACCGTTACACCACTCCCCCATCACCCTTTTAACGGTTCATCACTAAATTGATACAAGCCTAGTTCATACTCTATTCACTGCGGCAAAACTCGTCGCCTCACCGTAAATTCAGAGTATGCTCGAGGTCACTACAAAGGGCTGTCAGGACTGTTACATGCATTCGTTGCACCACTCCCCCATCACCTTATCAATGTAGGCCGACAGCACAAATACAGTGTCCCAGACCACCATAATCGGTTCACGAGTCTGGTTGCTCAATGGACACTACGGGGAGGCACATGGCCCCAGCGTAGGCCGACAGCTCGACCATGGTGTCCCATACCACCATGCCCGGCTCATGAGTCTTAGCGGATCGAGGTACCATGGTTAACGGGATTTCACTGGTAAGTTTGGTACCCTAGGTTTAAGCAGTAGCGTCCAAACATGGTGAACATACATTAGACATCTCGGGTTACTTGACGAGCCTGACTAGCTCAAGCGCACAATCAACTGAACGACATGAAGTGCATAAGCACTTCGCGTGGCCTAACCACTATCGCCCACCGAAGTATGACTCGGGTTCATCAGTCACATCTCTTGTGGCGACTGAATCCCAACCACGAATTCAGTTTCATTACCGATTGTCTGGACTATACAATAGCCCCAAACACAATCAATTACAGAACAGTTAAAGTAGTAATGGATCAAGATTTCAAATCATACAATTAAATATCCAATATTGTCCACTTAGGGCTGTCAGGGCTGTTGCACGCACTCGTTGCACCACTCCCCCATCACCCTTTACGGATTTTATGGAAAATAACTTAAACATGTGAAGTAATCAGAGCAGAATTAAATAAACAAGTAATTCAAACATATTAGCAAGCATGTTATAAAACACAATGCAAACAGGAAATCCAAACACATACGTTTCATAAAACAGTAAGTGATTAAACTAAATAACTTACATGAAAGGAAATCATACACATCACTAAGGTAGTTGAGAAACCTATCTCATCATCTTTATACATTACAATTTACTAACTACTACTCATTCAGACATTTCAACAAACACTTTAAACTACATATATCAACATACATGACGTATGTTGATCGCATAGGTATAAGGCCAAATCCTTTCACTAGAGATCTGCCCCATGGATAACACGCGAGCACCCACGACGGATAGTCATGGCAAGCAGGAATCCAAGTTCCATATTCATTCAGTCATTTCCACAAACACTTGGGCCACACATTTTAATATATATAGTGTATATTGGCCGTGGCGTGATTTAGGGCAAATCCTTTCGCCAAAGGGGTATCGCCAATACAATAATCATATATCCATGACAATTAGTCATGGCGAGCATGAATGAGAATTCTATACTCATTCAGTCATTTTCACAAACACTTAGAATATATTCTTTTCAACATACATAGTGTGCATTAGCAAAACATGTATTAGGGCGAGTCCTTTCGCCAAACAAGTATTTTATCCATATATAATATATTAATATAACAAATAATCATGGCAAACTCATTTCCAAAATTTATATGTATATGGTACTTTCTACAAATACCTAGAGTATGTAAAATTCCATATTCTTCATCTTTAATCAAAACGGAAAACAGACAGCACTTTGTACATGTGCACTTGCATGCAGATCATAAATCTATCATTATCTGACATTTAAAACGTTGAAAACCATAACTTATACACCTAAAGTCCGCACCTGTAAGCCGTAGAAGAGAAATAAACTCGCTAGACTGGTTAGGCTTCCTCCTACGATGATTTAACAACCTATTACATGATTCTGGTCAGTTATTTCATAACTTACAACTACCAAAGCCCCAAATTAGATTAGGGTTAGGGTTTCTTACCTAGAAACGGAGCTGAAATCGCCGAGAAAATAATTAGAAATGAGTGGTGTAGCTTGTGTAGCGGCAGGGAGATTCCCCCACTTCTCTCACACTTTCTCTCTCTTTTCTCTCTTCTCTCTCCTAGGTTTTCTCTCAAATTCGTATGGGCTGAATGAGAGAGGTTTTAAGGTCCTTATATAGGCTAAAAAGTCTCCAAAATAGACTCCAGGTCAAGGTATACTTAGGTTATAACCAAAGCGAGTCAGTTTCAGCTCAACAAAGGACTTCTGGCGGGCCCCCTTGAGCCAAAGGTCGGACTTAAGCTCACCAGTACTGGATCTAAGTATGACTAAGTTTTTATTTCAGTCGGGATTCCAGATCACAAATGGCGGACCAGTTTCAATTCAACGGTCAGTGGGTCTCAATCGGAGATTCCGAGTACATGGATATGTTTGGGAAAATATCCTTAATCCGAGGGTGTAATTTGACCTGATTCTGATGGTCTGGTTGCTTAATACTGATCCGCAAGTGAAACATGCCAGATTTCATAAATTTGTATTTTATTTTTAATTAATTTCACATTTCTCACACTCCCCGCTCTGGACTCAAGCAAATAGTCGTGAGACACTGTCTGGATTTGATTTTTGAGATGGTTGTCAAGCCCAGCGAGGCGGTCCTAAGTCTTTAACTTCGTATTATTCACTCCCGATGTGTGGACTAGATCTGATACGGAGTTTCGAGATGCTCCCAAGAGCAGTTGGGTAATGAGTTTGATCCTAGGTTTTAAGGTAACCTAGCATCAATGAATCTATAAGTTTTGGGTCTTGCAGATCGTATTTAAAGTGATTGGTGCTAATTTCACAGGTACTCTAGTTTAACACTGGCTAATTCTCGCCTCATTTCTAAATGATTTAGTACTGAGTAATTTCTGTCTGAGGTGGTACCTGGGCCTTTATAGTTTGTATATAAAGTGATCCAAGTTATAATACTTAACTAGTTTAAGATAGTGTCTAGGGTGAAAGTACTTAGAAAAATTGAAAGAACAAGGTGGTGAAGGGTGAGATTTGTGAAGGAAATGGGTTCAAAAGCGGTTTTAGACTTTGGGATTGAGTTCTGACAGGTTAATAAGGCGTTAGGAATGACCCATTGCCTAAGGACGTCTAATTCCAGGTTGGCAAAAATCCGGGATGTTACAACTAGGAAGGGATATAATGAGCTTTCTGCCCTGGTCAAGCAGAATATCGATGTATGATTACAACTTGTTGATCGTTCAGTTTGTGTACCGAGAGGTATGATTAAGGACGTGTTGGTCCAAGTTGATAAATTCTACTATCCAGTGGATTTTATCATTTTGGATACTCAGCCTATCATAGACGTGAGCACTCAGATTCCCATCATTCTTGGTCACTCATTCCTAGTTACATCAAATGCCATCATCAATTGTAGGAATGGAGTTATGAACTTATCTTTTGGAAACATGACATTAGAGCTCAACATTTTTTTTCAATATGAGCAAACAATCAAAGGATGTTGACGATACCCACAACATTAACATAATCGATTATTTCATGGAACATAAAGTACTTTTGACTCCATACTCTGATCCTTTAGAGATGTGCTTAGCCCACTCCCCTGATTTAGATGATGACATGATTAGGGAGATGGATGCCTTGCTTGATGCGACGTCTGTACTTGAAATTAATTAGTGGAGGCCATAATTTGAGACTTTGCCCTAAACCGATATAGTGCTTCTACCGTCTAATCTCAAGGCACTGAAGCTTGACCTAAAACTTTTGCCCGCCAATCTTAAATATGTCTATTTAGGTCAATACTAGACATACTCGGTGGTGATTTCTTCCCACCTTGAAGAAAAACAAGAGAGTATGCTTATTTCTACTCTCAAAGAGCACAAAGGAGCCCTTGGATGGTCGATTTTTTACCTTAAAGGAATTGACCCTTTGATTTATACTCACCACATTCACTTAGAAGAAAATGCGAAGACATCCCGACAACCACAACGTCGGTTAAATCCAAACATGAAAGAAGTGGTCAAAGGTGAGGTACTTAAGTTATTGGATGTGGGTATCATATACCTTATATCCGATAGTCAATGGGTGAGTCCAACTCAGGTAGTTCCTAAGAAGTCCAAAATCACCATCGTAGCCAATGCTAATAATTAACTCATGCCGACTAGAGTAACTACTGGTTGGAGAATGTGCATTGACTACAGAAAATTGAATGCCGTCACAAGGAAAGATCACTTTCCTTTTCCCTTCATTGATTAAATTTTAGAAAGGCTAGCTGGTCACTCTTACTATTGTTGCCTCGACGGATATTTGGGCTACAACCAGATAGAAATAGCCCTTGAAGATCAAGAGAAGACAACACTCACATATCCCTTTGACACATTTTCTTACCGAAGAATGTCATTCGAAGTATGTAATGCCCCCTCCACCTTTCAATGATGCATGTTGAGCATATTTTCTGATATGGTGGGGCAGTATTTAGAGGTTTTCATAGATGACTTTTCTGTTTTTGGTCCATCCTTCAGCGACTGTTTGGAAAATCTTAAATGCGTGCTGAAGCGATATGATGAGATGAATTTGGTTCTAAATTGGGAGAAATGTCATTTTATGGTTCCCAAGGGAATTGTACTTGGACACATAATTTTATCTAAGGGAATTGAGGTAGACAAGGCAAAATTGATTTTATCTCTAACCTACTTCTACCCAAGAGGATACGTGATGTGTGATCCTTCTTAGGACATGTCGGATTTTATAGATGATTCATAAATGACTTTAGTTACCTCTCTTGTCCTTTATGTAATCTTCTTCAAAAGGATATCTCATTTGAGTGGAGTGAAGAACACCATAGAGCTTTTTCTAAGCTCAAGGGCATGTTGACTACCGCTCCTATTATGCAACCACCCAATTGGAATATTCCTTTTGAGATTATGAGCGATGCATCTTATTACGCTATTGGGGTGGTGTTAGGCTAGAGAAACGAGAAGAAGCCCTATGTGATTCACTATGCGAGTAGAACTCTAAATTATGCCCAAGTGAATTACTCTACTACAGAAAAGGAACTCTTAACCGTAGTGTTCGCTTTAGGCAAATTTAGGTCCTACTTGATTGGATTCAAGATCATCATCTGCACTGATCATGTGGCATTAAAGCACATTCTTTCAAAGAAGGATGTCAAGCCTCATTTAATAAGATGAATCCTCCTGCTCTAAGAATTCGATATTGAAATACGAGACAAAAAATGAGTAGAAAATGTAGTGGTTGACCATCTCTCAAGACTTAACCTACTGATTCTCTTGAGCCGACACCGATAAATGACATGTTCCCTAACGAACAATTGTTTAAACTTTTCCAATTACCTTGGTTTGCTGATATTACAAATTATCTTTTTACAGGTTTCACACTGATCCATTGGACTGCGCGAGATAAGAAGAAATTCTACACCGAGGTACGCAAATTTGTCTGGGATGATCCATACCTATTCAAAAATTGCCCAGACCAAATTCTTAGGAGATGTGTGCCTGACAATGAACATCAAAGCATAATATCCTTTTTGTCACTCTTAAGCCTATGGTGGTCACTTTTATTAAAAAAAAAAAAGACCATGACCAAAATTCTGCAGTGCGGCTTTTATTGGCCTGCTATGTTTAAAGATACTCATGAGTTTTGTAAAGCTTGTGAATGTTGTCAAAAATTGGGAGGATTATCCCGTTGAAACACGATGTCATTAAACCCCATTCTAATTATTAAAGCATTTAATTGCTGGGGCATTGATTTCATAGGACCATTCCCCCAATCCTTTAGAAACATTTACATCTTGTTAGCAATAGACTATGTTACTAAGTGGGTCAAGGCGATCCCTTGCCGGAACAATGATCATCAAACAGTCATTCGATTATTAAAAGAAAACATCATTTTCTGGTTCGAAACATCTCGAGCCATCTTAAGTGATGGAGGTTTACACTTTTGCAATAAGTCATTTGAGAACTTAATGAAGAAATATGGCATCTCTCACAAAGTCAGTACCCCCTATTACCCGCAAACAAGCGGTCAAACTGAAATTTTCAAAAGGGAAATCAAACAAATTTTAGAAAAAACGGTTAACCTCGATCGCAAAGATTGGTCAATCAGACTGTTTGATGCTTTATGGGCTTACCGTACAGCTTACAAGACCCCCGTTGGAATGTCTCCCTTTAGACTTGTCTATGGGAAGGCTTGCCAATTGCCTGTGGAGTTAGAACATAAGGCCTATTGGGCGATTAAGAATTTGAACTTCTATTTGGACAATGCCAGCTCGCTATGTAAACTTTAATTGAATGAACTCAAGGAAATTCAGAACGATGCATATGAGAACTTGAGAATTTACAAGGACAGAATGAAGATGTTCCATGATCGAAACATTCTTCGAAAATCATTCACGCCAGGTCATATGGTTCTTTTGTATAATTCTCGTTTACATCCTTTTCTAGGTAAGCTTCAATTTCGTTGGACTGGCCCTTTTATTGTTACAACCATTTATCATCATGGGGTCGTCGAGATACAGAATCCAAGGAATGGAAACATTTTCAAAGTGAACGGTCATCGTCTCAAGCCATTCATTAAGAAATTTGACTCAGAGGATATGTCTATCCCTCTAACTGATCATGTTTATCATCATGGGGTCGTCGAGATACAGAATCCAAGGAATGGAAACATTTTCAAAGTGAACGGTCATCGTCTCAAGCCATTTATTAAGAAATTTGACTCAGAGGATATGTCTATCCCTCTAACTGATCATGTTTATCAAGATTGACTTCCTAGTCTGATGGAGGTATAATTAGGTTTATTGCTTTCTTAGGATTAGGTTAGATAGAATTTTCCTTTAGTTATTCATGTTTATCATCGCTTAACCCTTACATAACAAGGACTTTGAATATTGCTGCATTCTTCCTTCTCAGGTACTATCTTCCTAACTCACTACTCCTTTTCTTATCTTTGTCTCATGTTGGTATTATTGACTTTTTCTTACATTTAGGACAATGTAAATTTTAGGTTGGGGGTGATATTAGATGGATCTAATTATTATTTTTATAGGTTTTGAGCAATGTTTAAAATTTTTCAAATTTTCTATTTCAAAACTCTCTTGAAAAGTAAAAAAATTCTATGTGATTTGAATGCATGCTGAGTACTATGATAAGATATGGAATAAATCTTTGGGAATCTAGTGACTAATTAATTAATAACTTTTGATTAAGTTTTCCTAATTAGTTGATTAATAAAAAAATTTAAAAATCAATTGAGTCTAGCTCACACTTCACATCTAATTTATATCCTATGAAATTATTTACTATCCAAGTGATAACATGTGAATTACTTAAAAGTGATTATGAACCAAATTTAGAGATTATTAGGGATTAAAAGAAGAAAAACAAACCAGCTAGAAAACCATAAGATCACGGCCACCTACGAGATGTGTTTTAAATGAAAAAGTCAGGAAAAAAAAGGTGAAAGTCGTTGATATAAAATTAAAAGCTGAAAAATAAGTGAAACAGGAGATATGATCGGAATCAGTATTTGTGTTGAATTATCCACTTTAAGGTAATGAACATGGCTAACATTATGAAAGGTATAACAAATTCATGGAATTTTAAGTTAGAACTCACTAAACAAACTAGAAACTTGATGTTTGGACTTATTCTATTTGTTAAATGATGAACGAAGACTTAGGTCATTTGATTGCTAAGGACATTGCTATCTAGAGTACTCATGTTTTATTTCCACACCTTTAAATATCACTCACATGTATAGGCTTGTGCAGAAAATTCCTATCCTAGGGAGGGTTGTAATTTGAAATTTTTCAGAAGTTGTGTTCGCATGGTTTGCTTGGGACTAGCAAAATGCTGGTTGGGGGTGTGTTGAGTGTGAAATATTGTATATTCCCCCCTATTTATGTCTTGGTTTTATAAACATGATAGTGCTTAATCAATTTAATTATTCGTGTTTCCATGTGCAAGGTGATTTCGAAAGCGTGAGGTGAAATTGATACTAAAAGGAATATTTATGCTCAAAAGATTACTAAATGAAGATTTGGAGATTTGAAGTCATTAATGAAGAATTCACATGTCAAAGATCCAAGGAAACCAAGTGAGAAATGAAGAGAATCGAAGATTGGAAGTGAAGAAAAGAAAACTTGAAAATTGGCCAGAAAAAATATATTCTGAAACTTCGAGTATAAAAAGTGGTTCTGAAATAATTCTCAAAATAGACTTCGATGCCATCGAAGTCAATTTATGAATTTTGGGCTCGGCTTGCTGGACGGTTCTAAATAAATTTCGATGGAATCGAAGATAGTTCGATGTCATCAAATGTGCAATCGAAGACTGTTTGATGGCATCAAAGTTTACCATTGAAGATGCGCAAAGCGCATAAATTTAAGGCGGTTTGCGAACTTTTTCGAGTCAGTGCGAAAGTTTGAGTTGCAAAACTATTTAAAGGAATCCCTAGGCTATCCCAAATCATCTTTTAGGGTTTGAAAAGGGAGAGAAGGCCTAAGTGGAGCACTGACAACGTTCTTATACTTCGATTTATTTATGGATTCTAGTATATCTTTTAGTTTTTCTTTTATTTTTGAGTTAGTTATGATCAGGTAATCTCTTAGCTGGGGTTAAGAGGTGAAACTCTAATTTATTTTGATGTTTACTTTACTTTGATTTAAGTACATGTTAGATTTTCATTAATTTTTTGTTTAAATAAAGAAATATTTTCGGTTTTCTATGGTTTATTGTGACTGAAATTACAGTAGATGCTGTGAAATATTTTGATATCTTCTTCTTTGTTTTTGAAGTATGTAATCTGTAAAATTCGTGATTCACCATCATCTATAGGCATGGTGGATGGTTAAATTCCCTGTGATTATCACATGAATGCTTCATAAGGGAACTATGTTAATAGAAAATTCAGATTTTTGGGGTTTTACTACTCTATCATCTAACTGGATAGGATAAGACTCTAATTCCAGATGTAGCCCTTTGCATAAAGTAAGGTAGCATCTTAATAGCTAGAAGTGGATCCTTAGCGCCCTAGTGTCCCTTTCTTATTGATGGTTTATTTACAATTGATCTCTCTTATTCTAGATTTTAGTTTATATCTTATTCTAGTTTATTTTCAGAATACGTACAAGTTAAGTCCCCGTGGATACGACCTCGGTCTCACCTAGTTATTACTACGTCGTAGTCCTGCACTTGGGGTTGTGAACGTCGCACAATGTAGAACAATAGAAGGGACTTCTTCCCTTCAACTGAGGGTAGTCCTAGTAGCTGAGATAATTGAAATTCGAAAGAAGTTCTCTTCCCATGATCTGGGGAAGTTCTTTCATTGTGGAATAGTAGAGGAGAAACGGTAGCAGTTTGCAGGCACCTTCTTCCCTTTTAGAAAGGGAGGTCGCCTTTGTCGAGTAGGTCGGTCAGTCGACGTGCTCCTGGTCAAAGTACCCCTTGAGTCCCCGGGAGTAGTAGATATTCAAGCATTTTAGCATCCCATGGGTGAGGTGAGAGCCCCCCCTCCCCAATTCTAATCGATACGTCCCTCAGTATTTGATGTCGAGTTGGCCTATGAGCCTTATTACAGAGCTTGGTTAATTAGTTCGGATTGGTCGTTAGGTTTCCATGCTCAGCTCGGCTTCTTTCAGTATATACTCGAACTTGGTGTTCAAGGGAGTGTATCGATGGAAGTGACTTTCTGGATGTTGGTTGGTATACTAGCCTCGGTATTAGTCATCCTCTTTCTTTCTTTTGGTGTTAACGGAAGAGTTCTCCCTTTCTTCCCTTCGCTTCTTATCCTCAACTGAGTCGTTTCCTCTTCGAGCAGCTCTTTGTGAACTAAAGAGCTCCTCGACATTGGTATATTTTTTTTAGCTCAGGTAAGTAGGTCGGCGAGGGTAGTCGGGAGGTTTTTACCAATAGAGAAAAGAAACTTTCCTTGTTTGAGGCTGGCTACCATAGCGGTCAAAGCTATTTGGTTGGAATAATTGTCGACCTAGACAGCTTCGGCGTTGAAACGGATGAGGTAGTCTCTTAATAGCTCGTCCTCCCTCTGCTTGATTGTGAGAAGATGAGTTGATGGCTCTTCTGTCTTTCCCACTGATGAACTGTGTGAGGAAGGCTTTGCTTAACTGCGAGAAGGAACTGATTAACCTCGGCTTCAGCTACCTGAACCACTGCCAATCAACTCTTGATAAGGTTAGGGAGAATGCTCGGCACATCACAGGGGTCGAGGCTATACGAAGCTCCATCCAGGCTATGAAGGAATCTACGACATCCGGAACCTATGCGGAAGCAGAGATGTCATAATGTCGTCGGTGAATGGGGGTTCCATTTCTCCTAACATGACCTCTACTGAGGTCAGCACTTGGGCACGATAGGATTGTCTAATGTCATTGATCTGCCCTTGAATTTTTTAAGCTTTACCTCCCAAGGGCCCTTGTTCTCAGCCACTGCTTCAGAGAAGTTTCCACAACTCTTCCTCTCTAACACGGAGCACAGGTCGAAGTCGAGAGTGGATGCCCTTGAAGTATGGGAAAGGACCTGGGATGATAGTTCAGGAGGTTGCTTGTTTTTCTGTGAGTTGACCGGTGCTTGTGGTGGTGTAGTGGCAACACCCTCCTCTGCATTGCGACTGGGGGGGGGGGGGGGGGGGGGGGGGGGGGGGGGGGGGAGTTACATGAGTTGATAACATGTTTTTATGCAGGGCTCCGACTAGGTTCTCCAAGGAGATAATCGACCGCCCCGGGTGCAGGATCGAGGAGCGGGCACTATAAGAGCAGAGTCAGCCCGCTATTGTTAGGGCTGGGCACCCTGCTCAGCTGATGATTCAGGAAGAACTGGGATGGTTGTTGCAATGGCGGCTGGAGCTTTCTTCTTTCCTTTCATCATTATGAATTTTTGGTAAAGTAGGAACGACTTTGATGTTGTTCCCACAGATGACGCTAAACTGTTGATGTAAAATTTTGGTCCACCCTCTATAAACCTTCGAGTACTTATATAGGAAGAAGACAAAGGAGACCCTAGCTAGATCAGAGGACCCTCCGATGCCAAAGTCAGGCTAGGAATCTGGGTCTAGTATTATCAAGGGGTTTTTGGGTGAGAGATTTTGTGTACCTTTCATCGTAGATAAGTCATTATTTATAGGGCAAGAATTGATTACGTGGGTGAAGATGTTTCCTAAATTATAAGTGTGCGTTCAGTGGACGTCTCTCAACCGTTTTACGCCATCTCTGGTGAAGATGAATCCCAAGAAAGTTGAGGCAGATGGTCGTGACTGACCAGGCCAATGCCGATGAGGTCGAGGCTGACTTGGCTGAGGCCAAGGTTGAGGTCAATGCCGACCGCCATGGTTGAGGCTGAGGCTGAGGCCGAGGTCTATCTCTATGGCCGAGGCCGATGCCGATGCCTACCTCCATGGTGGAGGCTGAGGTCTATCTCCATGGCCGAGGCGGATCTCTAAAGTTTGTCTTGGCTCATTCCGATTATCAGTCCAATTTTACCACATAACAGGTACAAATCCAAAATTGAGGCAGATCCAACGCTTTAAGTGGACTACACAACGGGGATTAAACTTCTTGGGGGCCACCCAAGTTTTGGATGGAGCTGATTTTTGTTTTTTCTCTTCATCCGGTTGCATGGTCCATGCAACTTTATGAATAGGTTGGATGGCAAATAAACATAACGGTGGGCCCTAGAAAAGTTTCGATAGTGAGGATCATTATCACTGCTGCTTCCAGTGGTGTGGTCCACTTGAGCCTTGTCTCTGCCTCATTTTTTGGCCTATACCCTAAAATGATACGGAAAAAATAGATGGACGGTGTGGATAAGATCCATGTACCACGGTGGACACTCAAAGCTGATACCCAGTACCACAGCGGGGGTAGGACGCATACTCATGTTTCCGGATCGTACAGTTGGAGCCCGGGGCCATGGATTTCTCATGTAAAACGTTGATAAATGGACCATTAATATATATCTTTTCTTTCTTAATCATCCTTATTCACGTAGCTTCAAATGGAAGATTTTTCTTTCCCCTTTTTTGCTTTTTGTTTTTTTGTTTTTATGCTTTTTTTTTTTTTTTTTTTTTTTTTTTTTTTTTTTTTTTTTTACGTTTTTTTTTAATGTTTTTTTCACTTAAGCTTACCTGGTGTTAAACGAATGCAGCTTAGTGAATGAATCCCTGTGGGGCCCACCATAATGTATGTATCTTATATCCATGTCATCCATCCTTCTCTCCTACTCGTTTCAAGGCATGAACTCAATGATACACTGAATCCAAATCTGAGATGGACACAAACAAGAAAACAGTAGTGATTGAACGTTTAACATTAAAATTTGTTTTAGATCAAGCTGATATTTGTATAGTCTGCATCCACGGCGGTATTGCCTTATCAACAGGTTAGATGGCAAACAAATATTTTAGTGGCTAGTACGAAGTTTTATTGGTGGGCATTCTATACCGCTCATTTCTACAGTGGGGTCCACATGATATTTGTATATGAAAAATGAGCTTTCAAAATAAGAGGATGACATGGACGTAGGGCACATAAATTCGGATCCTCTGCTTGTTAACGTGGACCAATTAAAGCAGGAAAATATGACACATTACATCACATTCATCCCAAAGTCAGGGATCCACCACTTGGGTGGAGCGATCCACCAAACCGAAGCCGTGTACGTGTTAAAATAGGACAGTGCACTCATCTTAGAAATCCTCTGCGTGATATTGACAGTGTCAGCTCTATCATAATTAGATGTGTTTTCTTACACTGCATAAGTGGAAGGAGAGACAGTCATCCGAACCGTCCAGATAGTGGGCTCTGCCTTAGGTGGTCCATCTTTTGAAAACCACACTAATATGGCAATCCTAGGCATTGTTTTTTCTTATCTTTCTCCACGAATTGCCACTGTTAGTTATTCATGTATTTCTAAGTTCACCGATGCAAGGACTAAGCGAATTCATTTAGGTCCAGATTTAAAATATGAGCCATCCATGGTGGTGTCTAGTGGTTGTGCAGTAATAAACTACCGGTGACGCTGCCACGTGAATCGTGAAAGTGGGGCTCCATCACAGCACGGTAGAGACCACTCCATTGTATCATTGCGGCGTCAATTTATGTTGGCGCGGCTTAGGTACTACCCCGCCTGTTCCGATCTCCTGACAGGCTGGGCCGTGATGTATGGATTCCATCCAAACCGTCTATCCAATTTTAAAAGTTCTTTTAGGATATTATACCAAAAATAAGAAATATAAAAATCTCATTTGGACCACACAAGGGGATTAAATTCATACCGTTGAAAAATTAGCAGCGACCATAGAAGTTTTGGATCAAGATTATATTTGTTTTTGACCATATGAACAGGTTGGATGTTAAATAAACAACATAGTGGGCCCTATGAAGGTCTCGATAATGGGCATTCTTAGCACCGATGCTTCCTATGGTCTTGAGCCTTTTAATTTTATGTGCCTTATTTTTTGAATAATAATCTAAAAGTATAAAAAATTTATAATAATAATAAATGAATGGACGGTGTAGATAAAAGTCATACGTTACGGAGCCACCTCGGTGGCACCCTCGAAGCCTCCACCTGTCCCGAGCTCCAAATAGGCGTAGGGTAGTACCTAATCCACTCCCTATTTATGCAGAGACCGCCGTTTCGGCGGAAGGATTACCACACACCACTGACTAACACACACCACAGACCTGGTGGTGTATTGACGTCAACAAGGTCAGTAGGCCCTACTACGAAGTATGTGTTATACCAAAACCGTCCGTAAACTTTGGCGACGTCGTTATAAGGCTTGAGCCTAAAATTAAGACAGATCCAAATATTACGTAGACTACATGTCGGAAAGTAAAGCTTTTGAAGGATTTTGACGGATCACAAAAGTTTCAGATCAATCTTATATTTGTTTAACCTCTTCTACCAGGTATGTGTGACCTTATAAAATGATTGAAAGAAAATTAAATATTATGGTAAACCATGAATGTTTTAAAGGTGAAAATCATTGTCTCGCTGCTATTTGGACCATGCACTAAAATGATCTTCCCAAATAAATGAAAGGTAGATATAATAAATACATCATTGTGGGCCCACGTAAACTTGATCTGCTTTTTAACCATTGCAAGCCTTGAGGAGCTGACACACTCCTCTTCGGACGCTAGCCAGGTCGATCGTACGTGGTACACCAGCTAATCTACTTCTCCTTTGTGAACGCCTCTCCCTACATGCGCACATGAGCATGGCGGTGCTCTCGCTTTGTTGGCTTTCGTATTGATTTTTGCTATTGTGGGCGATATGTGCTATTAATTTAGGTGTAAAAATGCATTTGATTTGGAGTCGCCACTAGCCAAATGAAGTATAAAATGTATGGCCGGCTATAAACCGTATAATCGCTTAGGAGTCGAGGAATCTCACGATTTCCCAACTCAAGTGACTCCCGCAGTTGGTCTACGGCTGTAGATTCTGAGTAAGGGCTTCAGTGACAAAAAATAAAGGGTTTAAGTACCCTTTTCCGCCCGCACAATGTGTGGTATCTGCTTCACAAGATTTGCAATTTTTGGAGATTTAATGTAATTTTGGTATTTTATACTTGGTCATGCTTTACATAACCCAGGTGGGCCGGGCAGGCAGAGATAAGAAAAAAGAAGTTATCTAGCCTTACATCACAGATCCAAATGGCCCTGGGTAGACAAAAAAAAATAAAAATAAAAATAAAGCAGTAAATAAGATAAAATACTAACTAGTCTTACTTCACATGATTTAAGATCTTATGCAGGCATAGATGAAATAGAAAAAAAAAAAAAAAAAAAAGTTATCTAGTCTTATATCACAGAGCCAGGTGGCCTTGGGTAGGTAAATAAAGTAAAAACAGTTAATGAAATAGAATGCTAACTAGCCTTACTTCGAAGGATTTAAGGTCCTGGGCAGGCAAAGAAAGAGAAAAATGGAAGATGGAGAATGATGTAAAATAAAATGTGGAAGTAATTAATGCAATTGAAATGTGTTGAGTGGAATGCAAATTAAATAGAAATGGACAAATTCTTAGCTTTTTTGACTCTTTTGAAAATTATTTTTGTCTCCTGCGTTGGGCAGCATGTCAACACAATGGAAATCATTAAGGTACTTGGGGAGCACCTCCAGGCAAACTCCAACCCTTAGACACTTTCTGTATTTTTCTATCTCTCTTTCACTCTCTATTTTCTCTCTCACTCTCTGTTTCTCCTTGTCAGCTCAAGCTCTCTGCCTTAGCTTCTCTCTCTCTCTCCTTTGATTTTTTCCCTCTCTCTGTGTCCCTCTTGTGTGGCCCGAGTACCTTATATTGGCATTGACCTCCTGTCACGGACGACCATTGTTTGGGTTAAGTTGTGGGCGCCCACACTGAATTGTGGGCACCCTCCCAGGCCTGTGGGCCCTGCATGGTACATTTGCATATTTATGTATTTTAATATATAATATAATATTATATTATATTATTATTATTATATATATATATATATATATATATATATATATATAATGTAATTATTACCTTTTGTCTTTTTATCGCAAATGATTAAACATTCATGTCTTCTTCGTTACTTGTCTGTTTTTGGTAATCTTTATCTTATTGGAAAGGTAACCAGGTAAGCTTTCTAACAAGACTAGGATCACTTCAATCGGACCCCGTTTGATGTGCCAAAAATAAGTCCGTCTAATATATGAAATCGATTGTTTGCAATTTGACCAATGGTTTGCCCTTGATGAAATTATGATAATTAGAAACGTCATCTAATAAGCTTTTCTTCATAGCTGAAATCATCTCAATCAGATCCCGTTTGACTAGTTTAAAGCGTAGCCAAAGTTTTTCTGATTTTGGTCAATCAGCAATGCATGGTTTTGATAAACGGGGTGGATCTTCCTCATCATGACTCGGATTGGAGGAAATTTAAATTTGTTAGGAAGATCATTTAGTTACCTTTCCAATGAATTATAAATCATCCTAATCGGCCAGGATTTTCCTCTGATAATACCATGGTCATTTTATATATCAGGACGACCATATTTTTCCTTAATTTCAAAGATATGACCTTATAACATCGACACAACGCTACCCGGGAAGACTGAATGATACAAAGAGTGAGCTGTGGGTAGAGAGTATTCGTTTTATCCATTTTCGCCTATTGGTTGCGTCATACAAAGAGTTTCAGGGGTTTTGGAGTTTGGACACTCGGCCGTGACTGAATCGCTACTAGATTTGGTGTCAGCCAATCTGGTCCGTTGGTTATTTTCGGCGCGTGCCAAGTATGTTTCCACCATGATCTGTTTGAGTTTTCAATGATTTTCCAGTCCGCAGGAGACAATTGATTGAAGTTAAGTTGAAGCTCAAAGAATGTTGTATCCTTGTTTTAGGTGGAGTGTTTACAGATGCCCCTCTTTGGCAGAGGTTGTGGGCAACCGAATGCTAAAGCAAGTGGACACCCCGCCTTCCGTATGTAGACGTGGTATAGTCTATTTTTGCCGAAGTGTCATTATCGAAAGACTCATCTAGTTAAAGAGTAATTCAGGTTTCTCACAAGGGTTGAGGAAAATGTTGTGATTTATCCCTGCGCATTTTGCGGCTTTACGGGGTATCAAATCATAACCTTTTACAACGTGATTGACAGTTTGCATCGATAGTTGTAAGTATGAAATTTTGAGTGGTTAGTGCCCCTGCGCTATTCGCGGTCTTATGGGGATCCGCCTAACATGTTTGATTTTGAAGAGTAATTCTCGATACCACCCAATCCTCTAGGACCACCTATAAGATTATGCTAGGCTGATAAGTGTCTGGAACTAGAGTCACCTTGAGTTATTTCTTCGCCATTCGTTTTCTCAAGTCTGATCTATGGTTGTGATAGTTTTTTCCACGACTCGAATTATGGTTACACTAACTTAGATATATTCAATTTGTATTCCGAGACGATCGGAGTGACACTGAAAGTTCAGTCCGGCCGCCCCATGTTCCACTTTGATTTTAAAGGAAACCGAAGATTCGGATAAAACTAAAATCAATTATTGTTGTTGCGTTGGTACCCACCGGAAAGTATGGAGGATTTCCAGTGCCTCGGATACCATGTGCGTCGTGTTTTTCTAAATTTTTCTACTAAGAATTTTTCTAAATTACATCTACTTATAGTCTTTGATTCACCATGGTGTTCTAACATTGAAACTTTTCTGTCACAAGTGAATCATATATACTTTTGACACCTTAGGAGATTAAAAGGAAACTTTATGCTGAGGTCCATAAATTTCTCTAGAAATTCATGCTTCAGGACATCCAAGCCTATTGCAAAAAGGGCTTTTGGATGATCTTATTGAGAAATTTATCAAGATATTGGTCGGAGGAGGAACCTTGCAGCATGACTGAGTAGCTCTCCCCTGTTTTCCTAGTTAGGTTTACTGCTTTTAAAAAAATTAGGATTAGGATAGTTTGCATTCCGTTATTTTAGGATAGTTTGCTTTCCACTGTTTAAGATAGTTTACTTATTGTCTATTGAGTCTTTTGTGCTAACCCATCTTCACACTGAGATCATTGGAAAAGCCTCAAAATTTCCTTCTTCAGGTATTATCTTTCCATCACTTTTCTTTTCTTTTCATTGCCTCTTTTACATTACATGCTTATTTCGTTTACAATGAGGACAATGTAGATTTTAGGTTGGGGTGTGTGTAACATCCCGGATTTTTGCCAACCTGGGAGTAGACGTCCTTAGGCAATGGGTCGATCCTAAGACCTTATCAACTTGTCAAAACTCAATCCCACAGTCTAAAATCGCTTCTTAAACCATTTTCTTCACAAATCCCACCCTTCACTACCTTGTGCTTTCAATTTTTCAAAGCACTTTCGCCCTAGACACTAACTTAAACTAGCTAAGTAGTAAAACTTGAATCACTTTATATACAAACTACAAAGGCCTAAGTACCATCTCAGACAGAAATCTTACAGTACTAAATCCTTTAGAAATTAGGCAAGAATTAGCTAGTGCTAAACTAGAGTGCCTGTGAAATTAACACCAATCACTTTAAATACGATCTGCAAGACCCAAAACTTGTAGAATCATTGACTCTAGGTTACCCTAAAGTTTAGGATCAATCTCATTACCCGGTTGCTCTCGGGAGCATCTCGAAACTCCGTATCGGATCTGGACCGCACGTCGGAAGTCCGATTAACACGAAGTTAAGGAACTAGGACCGCCTCACTGGGCTTGACAATCATCTCAAAAATCGGGTCCAGCCGATGTCCCACGACCATTCGTTTGGATCCGGAGCGAGGGAGTGTGAAAAACACTATTCCCTTTACAAAATAAATATCTGGAATAGTGATCTGGCACCATTCGCTTGTGCATCAGTATTAAGCAACCAGACCGTCAGAATCAGACCAGTTTACACCCTCAGATCAGGAAAAATTTCAGGAACATTTACATGTACTTGGAATTTCGGATCGTGGCCCACCGACCGTTGAACTGAAAATGGTTCGCCACGTGCGATCTGGGAATCCGATCGAGTCGAAAACGTAATCCCACATAGATCCATGTGTGGTGAGCTTAAGTCTGACGTTTGGCTCAAGGAGGGCCACCAGAACCCCTCTTTTGAGCAGGAACAAAGCCGAAATACCTATAATAGACGTACCCCTTGCACAGGAGTCTATTTCGGTGAATTTTTAGGCTATATAAGGACCTTAAACCCTCTCTCATGGCAGCCATACGAATTTGGGATTTGAGAGAGGGAAAAGAGAGAGAAAGTGAGGGAGAAGTGGGAGAATCTCCCTACTATCGTTCCTTTCTTGACGCTTTTTCCGGCGTTTCCGACGTCGTTTCTAGGTAAGAAACCCTAACCCTAATCTGTTTGGGGTTTAGACTGTTGTAGGTTGTGAAATAGCTAACCTATTTCGTTCTATAGGTTGCCAAACTGCCGAATATGGAAGCTTAGCAAACCTATCGATTCCATTGCGATTCTACGACAAAAGGTGCGGACTTAAGGTGTATAGGTTATGGTTTTCAACGCTTCAATGTCAGATAATGATAGATCATGATCTGCATGCAATTGCACATGTACAAAGTGCTTTCCGTTTCTTGTTCTGATTAAAGATGCAAAATATGGAATTCTACATACTCTAGGTATTTGTAGAAAGTACGGTATACGTATATTTTTTTGGAAATTGGAATGTGTTTGACATGTTTAATTGTTGTATGAATATATGATATATGGATAAAATACTAATTTGGCAAAAGGATTCGTCCAAATACATGTTCTACTAATATACACTATGTATGTAGTAAAATACTGTATCGTAGAAAGTACCGTATACGTATGTATTTGGAGATGATTTGCCATGATTATTCGTTGTATAAATATTTATACATGCGTAAATACTATAGTTTGGCGAAGAGTTCGCCCTAATACATGTTTGCTAACATACACTATGTATGTTGGAGTAGTGTATTCTAAGTGTTTGTTGAAATGACTAAGTAAATATGGATTTATGATTTATGTTTGTCATGTGTATTGAATGTAAGAACATGATTGAAATGTACTAGTCAACCCTTGACGAAAGGATTTGCCCTAAATCACGCCACGGTCAATACACTACATATGTTAAACTGTGTAGTCCAAGTGTTTGTGGAAATGACTGAATGAATGTAGAACTTGGACCCATGCTTGCCATGACTATCCGTCATGGGTGCACGCGTGTTATAATTGGGGTAGCTCCCTAGTAGAAGGATTTGGCCTAATACCTATGTGATCAACATATGTCATGTATGTGATGTATGTACTTCAAGTGTTTCTTGAAATGTCTGAGTGAGTAGTAGTTAGCAAATTGTAATGTATAAGGGTGTTGAGATATGATTCTCAACCTCTTTTAACTATGTGTATGATTTCCTTTGATAGTTGTGTGATTAGGAATTGAACATGTACAAACTCATGCTTGTGTGTGATTCATAACATGCTCAACTGCTTCATGATTTTAACTATGTAATGCATATGTTCAAATTTATATTTACGTTGTATGATCTGTCATGGGTGATGGGGGGGGAGCGGAGCAACGAGTGCGTGCAACAGCCCTGGCAGCCCTAAACGGATAATACCAGACCTTGATTGTATGAGTTGAATCTTGATCCATTACTGCTTTATCTATCTGCAATTGATTGTGTTTGGGGCTATGATTATGGCCCAAGCAATCGGTAACGGGATTGAACTCGTGGCTGAGATTCATTTGCCACGTGGGATGTGTTCGACGAACTCGAGTCGTGCGTTGCCTGTCGGCAGTGGCTAGGCCACACGAAGTTGTTTATGCACTTCATGTCGTGCAGCTCAACGGACGATCGTGCTAGTTGAGCTCGTCAAGTAACCCGATCTGCCTTATGCATGTTCATCCTGTTTGGACGCTACTGCTTGAACTGTAACGACCTGTAAATTTCCGTACATTGGGTCGAGTACCACCTCGACCAGAAATCACGTAGGATTAAATCCTTTAGAAATTTAACAAAGTTAACTAAGTACTAAACTCGGTTAGCCATGAAATCCATTGGGATCGCTTTAAATACAATCTGCAAGACCCAAAACTTGCAGAATTAGTGACTCTAGGTTACCCTAAAGTCTAGAACCAAACTCATTACCCGTCTGCTCTCGGGAATGAAACGAAACTTCGTATTAGGTCTAGATCGCACATCGGGAGTCCGATTAACACGAAGCTAAGGAACTAGGACCGCCCCACTGGGCTTGACAATTATCTCAAAAATCAGATGATTCCGATGTCCCACGGCCATTCGTTTCGATCCGGAGCGAGGGAGTGTGAAAAACACTATTCCCATCCTAATAAAAATATCAGGAATAGTGATCTGGCATCATTCGGTTGCGCGTCAGTATTAAGCAACCTGACCGTCAGAATCAGACCAAATTACACCCTCGGATTAAGAAAAATTTCAGGAACATTTACATGTACTTGGAATTTCTGATCGTGGCCCACTGACCGTTGAACTGAAAGTGGTCCGCCACGTGCGATCTGGGAATTCGATCGAGTCGAGAACGTAATCCCACGTAGATCCATCGATGGTGAGCTTAAGTCTGACGTTTAGCTCAAGGAGGGCCACCAGAACCTCCCTTTTGAGCTGGAAAAGTGGCGAAATGCCTATATATGCAGTCACCCTTGAACCTGAGTCTATTTTAGGGATGTTTTTGGCTATAAAAGGGGCTTAGAACAGCCCCTCTCACAGCCATACGAATTTGGGAGAAAAACCCTAGAGAGAGAGAAAGAAAAGAGAGAGAAAGGCTTAGAGTTTGTAGTCGATCTTCCTCCTGCTGCTTCCATTCATCACACGGCCTACACCGCTCCGTTTTAGGTGTTTTCCCGGCGGTATCCATCCCGTTTGGAGGTAAGAAACCCTAACCCTAGGTCTGATTTGAGGTAGGATCGTTGTAGGTTATGAAAAAGCTAATCGATTCCGCTCTTTAGGCTAGGAAACTCTCGTATACGGAAAGCTCTACTACCCTTGCTGATTCGTTGGAATGGAATTCAAGGGCCAAGGTGAGGACTTTAAGTGTATAAGTTACGTTTTTCAACGCTTTCAATGTCAGATAATGATAGATTCATGATCTGCGTGTAAATGCACATGTACAAAGTGCCTTCCGTTTCCTGTTTCGATTAACGTTGTAGAATATGGAATTTCACATACTCTAGATATACGTAGAAATACCGTATACGTATTTTTTTCGGGAAAACGTTTGACATGTTTATTTAATGTATGATTATATAATATATGGATAAAATACTAGTTTGGCAAAAGGAAAGGAATCGCTAAATACATGTTCCCTTGTAAATGTCAAGTATGTTGAAATTGTGTATTCTAGAAATACCGCATATGTGCGGATTTTGGAAATACGATTGTAATGATTATTGCTGTATGATTATGATATACATGGGTAAATTACTCACGTGGTGAAGGAACAGCCCTAACACGAATTTTGCTAACATACGTCATGTATGTTGGAATAGTGTATTCTAAGTGTTTGTGCAAATGCTTGTATGAGTAAATGTTTATGTATTAGTGCCTTAGATAGGCGCTGATATGGGATTTCCGACTCCCTTAGAGACATGTAGGATCCCCTCCATGCGGTGGGTCACTATAACCACTCACTTGTGGCGTGTATGTAATTGTATCCCTATGTGTATAGTGCTTTACTACATGCTTCATAACATGCTTTACAACATGTTTTGCTTCATGTTTTACTTCATGCTTTATAACATGCCTGCTAACATGCTTGTATTGCTTGTTTATCATGCTTTACTCCACATGCTATCGATGAGAGCTGTTTGAGCTTGGGACTATGTCTATAGTCCAAACATTCGGTACCAGACTTGCGGTTGTGGCTGAGATTCATATCGCCACAAAGGATGTGTCTGGCGAACCCGAGTCGTACTTCGGTTGGCGATAGTGGTTGGCCACACGGAGTGCTTTTGCGCTCCATATCGCTCAACTTGTGGTGAGCTCGAGCTAGTCAGGCTCGTCAAGTAAACCGACATGTATATGTGTGTTCACCTTGTGTGGTCGCTACTGCTTGAACCTAGGGTACCAAACTTACCAGTGGCGATCCCGTTTAACCATGGTACCTCGATCCGCTAAGTCGCATGAGCCGGGCATGGTGGAATGGGACACCGTGGTCGAGCTGTCGGCCTACGCTGGGGCCTTGTGCCTCCCCGTAGTGACCATTGCGCAACCAAACTCGTGAGCCGAATATGGTGGTATGGGACACTGTATTCGAGCTGTCGATACTTACGGCGAGAGCCGAGTACGGTGAGACCTGTGCTCGTGCTAACGGGCGACGAGTCCTCCGTAGTATCATCGAGTACACTCCAAGGGTCTGTGATTGGTGACGAGTCTTTCACAGCAACTAGAGTGTGAGTTGAGCGAGTACGGTGAGACCTGTACTCGAGCTGACGGCTAGTGATTGAGTCGAGTACGGTGAGACCTGTACTCGAGCTGACGGCCAGCAATTGAGCCGCATACGGTGAGATCTGTATCCGCGCTAACGGGTGACGAGCCCTTTGCGATGCCTTCACTACGCTTCTCAAACCATAATATCGTATGAGAATAACTAGGATTGACGACCCTAGAATGGATCATGTTGGGAATGATACAAGGGAGGTACCTTAGTTTCCCAATACTGCTGTTTGAAATGGACTAATAAAAAACTTGGTAATCATGAGCATCATCGCACCGCATGTGCTTTGTAGATGTGGCGCACTGAGGGAGTAAGCATTCGCGAACGTAAGATGATGTCGCTTGAGGGTGGTTTGGCAAGGGCATACAGCATCATGTCATATCATTTTTGCACTTAACAAGAGTAGTTAGAAATGTTGATTTGTACTGCTTTATCATTACTGCTTGATTGATTTGATAACATGTTAACTTATGCTTTATTGTTCCACTGAGTTAGCTACTCACTCCCACGTTACGGGACGGTGTTTGCAACACCCCAAGACTCTGTCGCAGGTTGTAGATGGCGCCTTGGTCAGGAGCCGGAGCCGACTTTGATGCGGATCAGGAGGAGTTCTCCTTTATGCAGTATTCTGACGGCTTTGCTTAGGCCGGCTGCATCGCGGGATTTTCAGGGCCTCTCTTGAGGATTGTATTTTAATTTTTTGACTTAGAGAAACGATACATGTATATTGGTACTCAGTTAGTACTCATACTCTGGAGTTCAGAAAATTTTGTTACTTTACCTACTTTGAATATAAAATTTCAGTCTTCCGCTTCTTTATACAATTGAACTGGAGTATGAATTACTGTTTTGGTATAATCTCATTCATTTATTGCGCTAACTCAGACAACATTTAACTAGCATTGTGTATGTTGCATAAGTGATGCGTTGGAAATCGGGAGTTGAGTTCATACTCGACCCCCGAATTTCAGGGCGTTACATGAACCTAGGGTACCAAACTTACCAGTGAAACCCCTTTTAACCATAGTACCTCAATCCGCTAAGACGCATGAGCCGGGCATGGTAGTATGGGAACACCGTGGTCGAGCTATTGGCCTACGCTGGGGCCATGTGCCTCCCCGTAGTGACCATTGCGCAACAAGACTCGTGAGCTGAATATGGTGGTATGAGACACTGTATTCGAGTTGTCGATACCTACGGCGAGAGCTGTGAGTACGGTGAGACCTGTACTCGTGCTGACGGGCGACGAGTCCTCTGTAGTATTTTCGAGTATACTCCAAGGGCTGTGATTGGCGACGAGTCTTTCACAGCGACTAGAGTATGAGTGGAGCCGAGTACGGTGAGACCTGTACTCGAGCTGACAGCAAGCGATTGAGCCGAGTACGGTGAGACCTGTACTCGAGCTGACGGTCAGCAATTGAGCCGCATACGGTGAGTTCTGTATCCGTGCTGACGGGTGTGACGAGCCCTTTGGGATGCCTTCGCTAAGCCTTTCAAACCATAATATCGTATGAGATTAACTAGGATTGACGACCCTAGAATGGATCATGTTTGGGAATGATACAAGGGAGGTACCTTAGTTTCCCAATACTGCTTTTGAATGGATGGAATAATAATAACTCGGTAATCATGATCATCATCGCACTGCATGTGCTTAGTAGATTTGGCGCACTGAGGGAGTTAAGCATTCGCGAACGTAAGATGATGTCGCATGAGGGTGGTTTGGCAAGGGCATACATCATGTCATTTCATACTTTGCATTAAATAAGAGTAGTTAGAATTGTTTGATTGTACTGCTTTACATTACTGCTTGACTGAGTTGATAACATGTTAACCTATGCTTTACTGTTCCACTGAGTTGATCACTCACTCCCACGTTACGGGACGGTGTTGTACACACCAACCAGATTGTTGAGTTTCAGGTGATGGCAATGCTGTGAAGCAGAGCCGGACTACTACTATGATGTTGAGGAGGAGTTCTCCTACACGTAATCTCTGACAGGTCTATGAAGACCTGGTATTGTATTGACGGGGCTACGGTACTGGGATAGGAGACATTACACTTCCTCACATTTGGTATATTTAGAACTGTTTTTGAAATTATTAACCTGGTAATGTTATCACACTCTGGAGACTCTTCATAGTTTATACATTTTATCTATCTATCACAGTCTTCCGCTTGCAAATTTAACTGTCTCTGGAGTATGATATGCTGCTTTGGCTTAATCTCACTCATGTTCAATGCACGAATACAGTCAACATTCACACATCATTCATTTTGTTGCATAAGTGATGTTCTAGAACTCGAGAGTTGAGTTTATGCTCGACCCCCGATTTTCAGGGCGTTACAGTGTGGATTAGACAAACTAATCAGTGTTTTCTTAGTCTTAGAGCAAAAATTGCAGAAAATTGAATTTTTTTTGAAAAATTAGAATTACAAGATGCTTAATGTTGATGCCTTATGTCTCTTGGAGTTTAGTCACTTGGGAGATTTTAAAATTCAGTTAAGTCATTAATCCTTGATTAGAAGTTTTAAACATTGATTGAGTCATGATCTCACATGTCACATCTAGCTTACACAGTAAAGTGTCAGTTTGATATTGAATTGTTAACTTGATGAGTATTACGCATGGAAGAAACCAACCTGGGGAATTTGTCTATCATATTTAATGGGAAGAATTGAAAAGAAAGAAAAAGAAAATACCCAGCTAAAAAAACAGTTGTCGTTGAAAAGGGCTACCTATTAAAGATCTTTAAAAAGGTTGACATAGCATGAAACCATCGATGAAAAATCAAAAGCTGGAAGAATAAAAGAGGGAACTAAAAGATGAACTGTAAGGCAAGTTTCGGTTTAGATTTTGGTTGTCTTGAATGCTCTCTTAATTATCAATGTTATCATGAAGGTGACGAATTGAACATTTGATTGTGATAAGTTTAGACTTCATTATAAACCCATGTAACTCAATGTTTGGAATTGTTCTAATTGGAGGATTAATGCTTTGAACTTGATTATGAAACTTACGAGTGCTAGAGTTTAGGAGAAGGTAATGCACAACATTGATATATTTTAGAATTTTATTATCTGAATTGTTTTTTTTTTTTTTTTTACTTTTAACCATTTGAGCTTATAGAAATTATCCTGTGGTTCTTGAAATATTTTTCACATACTTTGCTCGGGACAAGCAAATGTTGGTTGGGGATTGTGTTGAGAGTCAAATATTGCATATTATCCCCCATATATCTTGGTTTTATGAACATGATAATGTTAATGTTCTATTTTACTCATGTTTATGTTAGAAGGTGAATTTAAGAGCTTGGATTGAAAATGGTACTAAAGCATGGATTTGATGCTCAAGAATCACCAAGGCAAGGGATGGATCATAGGAGACTAAGATTGAAGAATTCACATGCCAAAGATCCAAGAAAACCAAGTGAGGAATGAAGATAATCAAATATTTGAAGTGAAGAAAAGGAATCCTGAAATCGTCCTTAAAAAGCATATTCTGAAACTCTAGGTCATTTTGTGAAATTGCGTAGAGTGAAGTCTACTTTGCAAAATTGTGCAGAGTGAAGTCTATTTTACTAAACTGCATAAATTTGAGGCGGTTTCTAGACTTTTCCAACTAGGTGCAAAAGTTGAAGTTCCACAATTATAAATTGGAATCTCTAGCATGTTCCTAGGCATCTTCTAAGGTTTAAGGATTGGAGCAAAAGGGTGGAGAAGCCGTCGCTAAGAGTTTTTCTTCTTCTTCCTTAGTTGTTTTCATGCTTTCATATAAGGTTTTAGATCCAATCATGTCTATGGTTGGCTAAACCTCTTAGCTAAGGATAAGAGGTAAAGCTTGTAGCATGATGGGATGTTTCTATTGCTTTGATTCAGGTTTATGTTGAACTTCATGGATTCTAATTTAATATTTAAGGAATACTTTCAATTTTTAATAGTTTTTTATGACTCAAATTACAGTAGATCTACAATAACTTTGAGTATCTTCTTTTCCTGATTTGAAATTGTGAAATTAGTAAGTCCTGTTGTTCATCATCATCCCTTGGGCATGGTAGGGTGATGGAATCCTTCCTAATATTCACAATTCTCCTGCTTTAAGATTATAAGATTGGTAAATCCCGTTGTTTGCCATTGCCTCCTGGGCATGGTTTGGTGATGGAATCCCTGCCAATTATCATAGTTCCCCTTCATTAAGAATTAGGTCAATAGAAGTTCAAATTTGATTTTATTGATATATTTTCTAATTAGATATGATAGGACTCTAATTCTAATTGTGCTACTCGAATCAAGCAAGAGAGCTCCCTGATCACCACAAGTGGAACCTAGGCACCCTAGTTCCCACCTTTAAATTCTTAGTTTTAATTACTTTATTCACAATTACTCTCTCAAATACTTTAAAATTAGTTTCACATCTTTTTTTAGTTCTACTTCTAGTTAATTTTAGAAACGTACAAGTTTCAGTCCCTATGGATTCGACCTCGGTCTTATCGAGATTATTACTACATCGCGACCCTACACTTGGGGTTGTGAACAGTTAGTTTCTAAAAATAATTCAGAAAAAACCCTAACCTTAATCTAATTCAAAAACTAGTTAATCTCAGAAAAATGTAACCGTAACGGCGCCAAAAACTTGCTCACAACCCCAAGTGTAGGGTCGCGATGTAGTAATAATCTCGATGAGACTGAGGTCGAATCCACAGGGACTGAACTCGTGTGTCTTCTGAATTTAACTAAAACTTGAACTAGATAAAGAACTAAAACAAAAGATCTAAATTTAAATGAGTAATTTTGAGTAATAAGTAAAGTATCAATTAAAAGTGGGAACTAGGGTGCCAGGGATCCACTTGTAGCAATAGAGATGCTACCTTGCTTAATTCAAGAGATCCAACTAGAATCAGAGTCCTATCCTATATAGTTGGAAGAAGAGACAGTCAAATCTCTGAACCTCTCATTAATCTAGCCTCAATAAAGGTGAATTGTGGTGAATTGGAAGAGAGTCCATCACCCAACCATGCCCATGGGATGATGAAAAACAAAGGATTTACCAAATCCACAATCTCAAATAAAAAATAAGATATTTAAAGCTATTGCAGATCTATTGTAATTTGAGTCACAACAAACCATTAAAAACTGAAAATATTCCTTAGAATCAACTAGAATTCAATGAAGTTCAAATATAAACATGAATTAAAGCAAAGTAAACATCGCAATCACACTACAAGCTTCACCTCTTATCCCTAGCTAAAAGGTTTAGCCAACCATAGACATGATTGAACTAAAGTCTCTTAAACAAATCATAAAAACTAAGGAAGAAGAAGAAAGCTCTTGGACGGCGACTCCACCCTTTTTTCCACTCGTTGAACCCTAGAAGATGCCTAAGAACATCCTAAGGACTCTTATTTATAGTTGTGAATCCCCCTCTTACGCACCGACTTGAAATATCCATGAACCGCCTCAAATTACGCAATCCGCGTCGCCCCTGCGCAACAACTCTGTGCGATTTCAATGGCACCGAAGTTGGTTCAGTGGCACCGAAATTGTATCTAGATCTAAAATTGTATGTGTGGAGTACTTAGGTGGAAAAATGTACCACCAAATTTACTACCGAAATTGGTTTCGGTGGCACCGAATTAAGCTTAAGTTACACCGAATTAATTATTTTCTTGCTGGATTGTTTTGTGCACTTTAAGTGGCACTGAAATTGTCTGTTTTTCTGTTGTTTTACTTGCTCTTGCCAATCTTCTCTCCATCCTTTGTACTTGATTTCCTAGGATCTTCGGCATGAGAATTCTTCATTCTTGATCTCTTAAGATCCGTCCTTTGCCTTGGTGATTCTTGAGCATTAAATCCATGCTTTTAACATTCTTTTCAATCCGAGCTCTCAGATTCACCTTACAACACAAACGTGCATAAAATATAATATTAAACAATATCATGTTCATAAAACCTAGATATAAATGGGGGATAATATGCAATATTTGACCCTCAACATATGGAACTAAAGAAGGATAAGGTTAAGGAAACTGTTTGCGGTATTTGCGCTTGCAACATTCACACAATTGAAAATTGTCCAACAATATGTGCTTTTCAAGAGGTATTGAATGAGCAATCTAATGCCGTGAACAATTATCAAAGACCTTTTAGTAGATTCACTTCCAATACATACAATCCTAGTTGGAAAAATCATCCAAACTTCCGTTGGAGGAATGGATAAACTGCTTCTCCTCAAGGATTCTCTAATCAAATTCTAAATCAAGGGAAACCTCAAGAGGATTCGATCCTAAAGCATCTTCAAAATCAAGAGCATTTCAATCAGGGTATGCTACAAGCCTTTCAAGACCTTACAAAGGCCATACAAGGGCTTGAGACACAAAATACGATTGAGGAAAAAGGAAGCCTTCCAGCTTAACCTCTTCCCAATCCAAAACAACAATATGAAGTCAGCAACCCGAGCTCTTCAAATCAAATGGAGTAAGCTAAATCTATCGCCAGTCTTAGGAGTGGGAAAACAATTGACAAATCTATTCCGTTAAGGGCTGAAAAGTCCAAGAACCTGGAAGAGGACAACAATGATGGACCTAGCAACACTCCACATGAGTTAGAACTTGAACTTCAAGGCAAGCCGATTGCTCCATTTCCCCAACAGTTTGTTGCACCAAAACTTCTCTTTAACTCTCGGGACATTCTAGAGGTCCTGAAACAAGTGAAGGCCAACATTCCTCTACTGGATGCCGTTAAACAAATACCTTCATATGCCAAATTTAAGAAAGACTTATGTACAACTAAAAGATAGAAAAATATTCAAAAGAAAATCTTTTTAACAGAAAAAGTGAGTGCCATCCTAAAGAAAGATATGCTACAGAAGTATAAAGATCCTGGTAGCCCAACCATCGCTTGTGTAATTGGGAATTAGGAGCAAGCATAAATCTGATCCCTTACTCTGTGTATGAACAACTGGGTCTAGGTGAATTAAAACCCACCCGAACCACATTACAACTTGACAATCGCTCATTTCGTGTACCGAGAGGGATAATTGAGGATGTGTTGGTCCAAGTTGATAAATTCTACTACCCAGTAGATTTTATCATCCTGGATACTCAACCCATCGTGGACATGAGCACTTAAATGTCAGTCATTCTTGGTCGTCCATTCCTTGCCACATCAAATGCAATCATTAATTTTAGGAATGGAGTCATGAATTTGTCTTTTGGGAATATGACATTGGAGCTCAATATCTTTTTCAATATGAGTAAATAGGCAGAGGATGATGATGATGCCCACGATATTAACTTGATTGATTCTTTCGTGGAAGATAGAATACTTCTGACCTTATCCTCTGACCCTTTAGAGACGTGCCTGGTCGACTCTCATGATTTAGATGATGATATGATTAGGGAGATGGGAACCAGTTGGATACCATGCCAGTACTTGAAGTTAACCGGTAGAGGCCACAATTTGAAGAATTACCCCAAAATGATGTAGTGACTCTAACGTCTAACCTCAAGGCACCGAAGCTTGACCTAAAACTGTTACCCTCTAATTTGAAATATGTCTATTTAGGAGAAGATCAGACATACCCGATGGTGATTTCTTCCCACCTTGAGCAAGAACAGGAGAGTATGCTTATCTCTACTCTCATTAAGCACAAAGGAGCCCTTGGATGGTCGATTGCGGCCTCAAGGGAATTGACCCTTTGATTTGTACTCACTGCATTTATCTAGAGGATAATGCGAAGACCTCCTGGCAACCACAACATAAACTAAATCCAAACATGAAGGAAGTGGTTAAAGCCGAGGTTCTTAAGCTATTGGATGTGCGTATCATCTACCCTATATCCGATAGTCAATGGGTGAGTCCAACTTAGGTGGTCCCCAAGAAGCCTGGAATCACCATCGTAGGCAATGCCAATAACGAACTCATGCCAACCAAAGATACTACTGGTTGGAGAATGTGCATTGAGTACAAGAAATTGAATATCGTCACAAGGATGGACCACTTTCCTTTACCCTTCATCGATCAAATTTTGGAAAGGCTAGCTGGTCATTCTTATTACTGTTTCCTTGACAGATATTCAGGCTATAATTAAATCAAGATAGCCCTTGAAGATCAGGAAAAGACAACATTCACATGCCCTTACGACACCTTTGCTTATCGAAGGATACCATTCGGGCTATGTAATGTTCCCAACACTTTTTAGGGTTGTATGTTGAGTATTTTTTCTGATATGGTGGGGCAATACTTAGAGGTCTTCATGGACGATTTCTCGGTCTTTGGTCCATCTTATAACGAATGTCTGAAAAATCTGAAAAATGTGTTGAAGCAATGTGAGGAAAAGAACTTGGTACTAAATTGGGAAAAGTACTACTTCATGGTTCGTAATAGAATTGTCTTTGGACATATCATCTCGTCCAAAGGAATTGAGGTAGATAAGACTAATGTTGATCTTATCTCTAACTTACCTCCACCCAAGAACATACGAGACGTGCGATCCTTTTTAGGACATGCCGGATTTTACAGACGATTCATAAAGGACTTTAGTCACTCTCTCATCCTTTATACAATCTACTTCAAAAGGATGTACTATACAAGTAGACTGAGTAATGCCAAGAAGCTTTCACTAAGCTAAAGGGCATGTTAACCATTGCACCTATCATGCAGTCACCCAATTGGAGCATTCCTTTTGAACTTATGTGTGATGCGTCTGACTATGCTCTTGGGGAGGTGTTAGGCCAAAGAAAAGAAAAGAAGCCCTATGTTATACACTCCGCAAGTAAAACCTTAAATCCTGCCCAGGTGAATTATTTCATTATGGAGAAGGAACTCTTAACCGTAGTATTCGCTTTGGACAAATTTAGGTCCTACTTGATCGGATCTATCATCATCATCTACACTGATCATGCGGCGCTCAAGTATCTTCTTTCTAAGAATGATGCTAAGACTCGCTTGATAAGATGGATCCTTCTACTCCAGGAATTTGATTTGAAAATAAAAGATAAAAATGGAGTAGAGAACGTAGTGGCCGACCATCTTTCCCTCCTTGACCTCTCTGATTCCCTTAAGACGACACATATAAATGACATGTTCCCTAACGAACAATTGTTTAAAGTGTCTCACTCACCTTTGTTTGCTGATATCGCTAATTATCTTGTTACAAGTTTCACGCCAACACATTGGACTGCGCAAGATAAGAAAAAAAATTCTTCGCCGAGGTACACAAATTTTTCTGAGATGATCCGTATTTGTTTAAATATTTCCCAGACCAAATCTTAAGGAGATGTGTGTCAGATAATGAACACCAAAGTGTCATCTCCTTTTGTCATTTTCAGGCCAGTGGTTGTCACTTTTCTGCTAAAAAGACCACGACTAAGATTCTGTAGTGCGGCTTTTACTGGCCTACTATGTTTAAGGACACTTATGAGTTTTGTAAAGCTTGTGATCATTGTCAGAAATTGGGAGCTTTGTCCCATAGAAATATGATGCCTTTAAATCCCATTCTGATCATATAGGCATTTGATTGTTGGGGCATCAATTTCATGGGACCATTCCCCAAATCCTTTGAAAATTTGTACATTTTTCTAGCAATAGACTATGTCATTAAATGGGTCGAGGTGATCCCATGCCGGAACAATGACTATCAAATGGTCATTAAATTCTTAAAAGAAAACATCATTTCCCAGTTTAGAATGCCTTGAGCCATCATTAGTGATGGAGGTTCACATTTCTGTAATAGGCCATTGGTGAACTTGATGAAGAAATATGGCATCTCTCACAAGGTGAGCACTCCATACCACCAACAAATGAGTGGACAAGCTGAGTTTCCAATAGGGAAATTAAACATATTTTAGAAAAGACGGTTAACCCTGACCGTAAGGATTGGTCAATCTGATTGACTAATGCTTTATGGGCTTACCATACTTGTAACGCCCTGAAAATCGAGGGTCAAGCAAAGCTTAACTCCCGAGTTCCAACGCATCACTTATGCAACATAGATAATGATGATTATGATGAGTGCATTGAAACATGAATGGGATTAGACCAAAACAGCATATCATAGTCCAGAGACAGTTAAATTACGCAAGCAGAAGATTGTGATAAATATATAAAATATATAAACTGTTGTAAGTCTCCAGAGTGTGAACATGTTACCAGGTTAAAGATATCAATGTATACCCCAAAAATGGACCAAATGAATATACAAGGGTGTTCCAAAAGAACAAACTAAAGTGTAATGGTATCTAATCAGCAACCCTGTAACCCCTCGATCAAAAAATGGTCTACATAGACCCGCTTGATAGCTGCATAAAGGAGAAACCCTCCTCATCATCATAAAAGTCCAGCTTCGCTTCGCAAGCATCGCCATCATCTGAAACTCAAACAGGGTCTGGCTGGTGTGTACAACACTGTCCCGTAACGTGGGAGTGAGTGATCAACTCAGTGGAACAATAAAGTAGAGGTTAACATGTTATCAATTCAGTCAAACAGTAATGATAAAGCAGTAAATCAGACATTCCTAAGTACTGTTGTTAATGCAAGAATGGTATAGATGTATGATGCATGGCCTCGCCTACGCTCCCTCAGCGACTTCATCTCACGTTCGCGCATGACAACACTGCCTCAGTGCTTGACCTGCAACCCCTGAACGCACGTATAATGCGGTGCATGCATATGATTACCAAGTTCTTATTAGTCCTTTTCATACAGCAGTATTGGGAAACTAAGGTACCGCCCTTATATCAATACCCAAACAATGATCTATTCTAGGGTTATCAATCTTAGTATATCTCATACGAAGTTGCGGTTCTAGGTCACTACCACCAACGCCCTACCAACTGACATTCTATTTTCGAAGGCACGTCACCGACCCGACTGGGGACCACAGTCAGGCTGCGATGAGGTAGGCCTAGCTTATACTCTCGTTGCTACGGAAGGCTCGTCACCTCAACGTAGTCTCATAGTATGCTCGAGGTCACTACAAAGGGATCGTCACCTGATCAGTGCAGGCCGAAAGCTCGAATACATTGTCTCATACCACCGTATTCGGCTCACGAGGTGGTGTTTCTCATTGGTCACTACGGGGAGGCTCGTCGCCCCAGCGTAGGCCGACAGCTCGACCACAGTGTCCCATACCACCATGTCCGGCTCATGAGTCTTAGCAGATCGAGGTACCAAGGTTAACAGGGTTTCACTGGTAAGTTTGGTACCTTAGGTTCAAGCAGTAGCGTCCAAATATGATGAACATACAATGGCCAATCGAATTATTAGATAAGTTCGACTGGTACGAGCGTACGCTGAAGTAATTGACAAGGTAGCACTGTCGACAACCATCGCATGACGCGGATTCATCGAACGTGTCTTTTGTAACGAAAGTACCTCAGCCACAAAAGCAAGGCCTGTTACCGATTGCCTGGACTATACAATAGCCCCAATCACATTCAATTACAACAACTATCTAGAAGATAGTTAAAGCAGTTATGAATCAAGATTGTAAATCATATCATCAAAGGTCAGATAATGTCCGCTTTAGGGCTGCCAGGGCTGTTGCACGGAATCGTTACACCACTCCCCCATCACCCTTCACAGCTTTGTTTTTACATGTTATGGAATACAACTTAAACATGAATTATACATACGCATTACATAGATAAACAGACACCATAATATACGGTACATCGAGGAAATCATACACATCGTTAGGGTAGTTGAGAATCCTATCTCAACACCCAATTAGAGAAGAATTTAGAAACACTTACTCATACAAACATTTTTACATACACTTAGTCTACACATTACACCATACATGGTATGTAGTAGTTAGAATACGTATTAGGGCAAGTCCTTTCATCAAAGAATTACCGCCTATACAACAATCACATATCCACGATGGTTAGTCTTGGCATACACTAATGCATAGTTTATACTCACTTAGACATTTTCACAAACACTTAGGCTACAACTTGTACATACACGACGTATGTTAATATAACAGGTATTAGGCTAATCCGTTCACCCAGAAGTTGATACACATGCATCTAACATACATAGACAACAATTAATCATGGCAAGCACAAATCCATATTTCATACGTATACGGTATTTTCTACAAATATGAGGAATACAGTATATTCAACATAGTTAACGTATATTTGAAAAACAAAACGGACAACACTTTGTACATATGCAATAGCATCCACGTCAGTAATATATCATTAACTGACATTGAAAGCCTTGTAAACCATAACCTGTACGTTTAAAGTCCGCACCTTACGCCGTAGAAAAGTAACGAAATCAGGTTAAACACTGAGCCTTTATCTACGGCACCAGAACAACCTATAACAGGGAATAAGTTAGTTATTCTATCAACTGTTCTATTTGAATCTCTAAAATAGGTTAGGGTTAGGATTTCTTACCCAAATATGGTGTTGAAAACACTGGAAGAATTACACAGGAGTGGTGTTTCAGCAGGTGGATTAGCAGGGAAGAATCCCAAGAAGAATCCCCACTTCTCTCTCTCTTTCTCTCTCTTTTCTTTCTTCTCTCTCCTAGGATTTCCCAAATTCGTATGGGATGAGAGAGTGAGGGCTTAAGGCCCTTATATAGGATCAAAACTAATGGGAATGGCCCCAGGGCCAAGGTATACTTAGGTTATGTTTAAAACCAGTCTGTTTTGACTCAACGAACATTTTCGGAGCCCCCCCTTGAGCCAAAGGTCGGACTTAAGCTCACTGACCTTGGATCTAGGTCGAGTTAAGTTTTTGTTCCAGTCGAGTTCCTAGATCACACGTGGCAGACCAGTTTCAGTTCAATGGTCACCGAAACTCGATCAGGATTACAAGTACACTGCCATGTGTATGAAATTTCTCCTGATCCAAGGGTGTAATTGGGTCAGATTCTGACGGTCTGTTGCTTATATCAGGCCCGCAAGCGTCAAGTCTCAGATTCAAATTAATTTCTAAAGGAAACCACATTTTCTCACACTCTTCGCTCCGGGCTCAAGATAATAGCCCCGGGACACTATCTGGATTTGATTTCCGAGATGGTTGTCAAGCCCAGCAAGGCGGTCCTAAGCGCTTAGTCGCGTGGTCATCGAACTTTCGACGTGCGGTCCAGATCCAATACGGAGTTTCAATGTGCTCCCGAGAGCAACTGGGTAATGAGATTGATCCTAAATTTTAGGGTATCCTAGCGTCACTGATTCTACAAGTTTTGGGTCTTGCAGAACGTATTTAAAGTGGATAAAGCGGATTTCATAGCTAATCTAAGTTAGCACTTAGTTAATTTTATCAAATTCCTAAAGGATTTGATCCTGAGTGGTTTCTGCCTAAGGTGATACCCGGGGTTTTGTACGGATTTCTAAAGTATTGTTCTTCATCACCTAAACTTTAGGATTCTTACCTAATATGGAAGTACTTAAAAAACATTTAAAGAACAAGGTGGTGAAAGGTGAAATGAGAGATTTTGAAGGAAATGGGTTGAAAGGGGATTTGAGACTTTGGGATTGAGTTTTGAGAAATTAATAAGGTGTTAGGATCGACCCATTGCCTAAGGACGTCTAATTCCAAGTGGTAAAAAATCTGGGATGTTACAATACTGCATTCAAGACCCCTATTGGAATGTATCCCTTTATACTTATTTACGGGATGGCTTGCCACTTACATGCGGGGTTAGAATATAGAGCCTACTGAGCTATTAAAAATCAGAACTTTAATTTGGACAACGCTGGCTCGCTGCTTAAACTTCAGTTGAATGAACTTGAAGAAATCCAGAACGATGCATATGAGAATTCAAGAATTTACAAGGACAAAATGAAGTTGTTTCATGACCAACACATTCTTCAAAAATAATTTACACCAGGTCAGAAAGTCCTTTTTTACAATTCCCGGTTACATTTTTTTCAAGTAAACTCTGATCTCGTTGGAAAGACACTTTCACAGTTATTAATGTCTATCCTCATGGGGCCGTCGAGATTCATAATCCAAATAATGGCAATGCCTTTAAAGTGAATGGACATCGTTTAAAGGCATTTGTTGAGAAATTTAATTCAAATGACATGTCCATACCTCTGACTAATCTTGTTTACCAGCATTAACCTCCTAGTCTGACGAAGGTATAGTTAGGTTTACTGTTTTTCGCTGTTTAGGATAGTTTGCTTTTTGATGTTTAGGATAGTTTGCTTACTGTCTGTTTAAGTTTTTTTTGTGCTAACTCATCTTCACACTAAGATCATTGGAAAAGCCTTAAAATTCCTTCTTCAAGTATTATATTTCCATCACTTCCCTTTTCTTTTCATTGCCTCTTTTGCATTACATGTTTATTTCTTTGACATTGAGGACAATGTAGATTTTAGGTTGGGGATGGTGGATTAGGTAAACTAATCAGTGTTTTCTCAGTTTTGAGCAAAAATTTTGAAAATTTTCAATGTTTCAAGTTGAAATCTGTTTGGGAAGAGATGAATTGTGTATTTAAGAATGCTTTGAGTATGATGACAAGGTAGTGATTGGATTTTGAATTGTAGGAGTTTGACCATCTAAATAATATATCAATTACAGTTCTTATGTTCAATTGATTAAGAGGAAGTTTGAATGTCATGTTTATCTAAATCACAAGACACATTTAATTTATTTTCTGTGAATAATTCTAGAATTTCTGACTATTAGTATGTGAATCATTGATAGATGGTGAGAATCAAGTTTGGAGAATTATATCCACCTTAAAAGAAAAAAGAACCAGTTAAAAAATAAGATATCGACAAAAAGGCCATGCATAGTGAAAAGACTGAAAAGATTGAATGAATACAAATGATCGTCGATATAAAATCAAAAACTGGAAAAGACGGAGAAGGGGATAAGTTCGGAATCATTACTTGAGTTCAAATAAATCTTGAAGTGATGAGCATGGCAAGCAGGATGAAAAGATAGTATGTTTATGGGAAGTTAATTTTCACCGAGCACATTGAAGAACATGATATCTAGACTTATACTTTGATTCGATTGATAAAGAATCTATTTGATAGATCGCTTATGTGATTCAACTCTAGGTTTTCAAAATCTCATTTCCTCACCTTAATTCTACTCATTCATACTTGAGTGCACAAAAGATTGTTTTCCTAAAGAGGTTTTGGACATTAAGCATTGAGCTTTATTTCACGCATACTTTGCTCGGGACTAGCAAAATGTTGGTTGAGGATTGTGTTGAGGGCCAAATATTGCATATTATCCCCCTCATTTATATCTTGGCTTTATGAATATGATACTACTTAATGTTATATTTTATGCATGTTTGTGTTGCAAGGTGAATCTGATAGCTTAGATTGAAAAGAATGCTAAAGGCATGGATTTAGTGCTCAAGAATCACCAAGGCAAAGGAGGGATCTTAGGAGACCAAGAATGGAGAATTCTCATGCGTAAGATCCAAGGAAACTAAGTACAAAGGATGGAGAAAATATTGGCAAAGGTACAAGTTAAACAACAGAAAAATAAGACATTTCGGTGCCACCTAAGCCAACTTCAGTGCCACCGAAAGTGCACAAAACAGTCCAACAAGAAAACAACTTAATTCGGTGCCACCTAAGCTTAATTCGGTGTCACCGAAGCTAAACCAATTTCGGTGCCACCTAAGTACTCTGCACAATACAATTTTAGATGCGATAAATTTCAGATACGATTTCGGTGCCACCAAACCAACTTCGGTGCAGCCGAAATCGCGCAGAATTGTCGACGCGGATTGTGTAACTTGAGAAGATTTGTAAAAATTCCAAGTCGGTGCGTAAGAGGGGGATTCACAACTATAAATAGGAGTCCTCAGGACATTTCTAAGCATCTTTTAGGGTTCAAGGAGTAGAGAAAAAGGGTGGAGCCGTCGTCCAAGAGCTTTCTTCTTCTTTCTTTAGTTTATTTTATGCTTTGTTTGAGAGACTTTAGTTCAATCATGTCTATGGTTAGCTAAACCTCTTAGCTAGGGCTAAGAGGTGAAGCTTTTAGCAAGATTGGGATGTTTACTTTGCTTTGGTTCATGTTTATGTTCAAACTTCATTAAATTCTAGTTGATTCTAAGGAATATTTTGGGTTTTTAATGGTTTGTTGTGACTCAAATTACAATAGATCTGCAATAGGTTTAAATATCTTTTTTTCTATTTGAAATTGTGGATTTGGTAAATCCTGTTGTTTGCCATTATCCCATGGGCATGGTTGGGTGATGGAATCCCTTCCAATTCATCACAATTCTCCTTCATTGAGGCTAGATCAATGATAGGTTCAGAGATTTGACTGTCTCTTCTTCCAACTAGATAAGATCGGACTCTGATTCTAGTTGGATCTCTTGAATTAAGCATGGTAGCATCTCAATTAATACAAGTGGATCCTTGGCACCCTGGTTCCTACTTTTAATTGATACTTTACTCATTACTCAAATTACTCATTTAAATTCAGATTTCTGCTTTAGTTCTTCATCTAGTTCTAGTTCTAGTTAAATTCAGAAGACATACAAGTTTAGTCCTTGTGGATTCGACCTCGGTCTTACCGAGATTATTACTACATCGTGACCTTACACTTGGGGTTGTGAACATCAGTGTTCCTCAAATGTGGTTATTCTTTAGTTCGTCCTTAGTTGGTTGGTCTTCGAATTTTCTTAACTTATTCGCACATGTCTTCTAGCGCAATTATCCCCAAGCACGTTCTTTTGCTCAACAGTGGATCACTTGCTTAGCTCAGAGGGGCAAAGGCACTAGGAGAGGAGGAAAGGTCTTGGAGAGTACTTCTCCAACCTGATCTGCTTTTTAAGTTGGGCTTGGACCTCGCGCTCACTGGTAAGAACATTGGCAAGACTTCTGGCTGAGCTTTAGGACTGAGGAAATTTTCATGAATTTCCCTAATATAGTTTCTTCATGTTTTGATGCAGAAATGCCTGAAGCTCGTCCTTTGCTAAGGCCTGCTTTCAAGCTCTAGGCGCCTTCTCGGGAGGAGCTAGCGATGCTGAAGAGGAAGAGGCAGAAGTCCTCCTCCAAGAGTATAGGGAAGGTCGGCCCTTCCTTCCCCGTCATAGTGGATGAGGAAGGAGAGGGAATGGAGGTAGAGCCTGTCTCTGATGCTGCTGCAACGGCTGGGATGGCCGTTCATGAAGGAGCTTCCTCTATGGAGGTGCAAGGAGCTTCTGAGCTTCCTATGGAGGCTTGTTCTTCAAGGGTGGAAGAGGTCATCCGTCCTTTGGCCGGTCCTTCTGGAGCTCAAGAGGAAGGAGGTTGGGGCCTCCATCGAGCAGTTGAGGAGATCCTTCCTTGGGCGGATTGCCATTTGCCTGAGGTGGAGTTCCTCAAGTTGTTCGATTCTTCCACGGACTTGATCCTTGTGTCCGCGACTACCACTCTTCTTGGGGTAAGTGCTTCTCCATAAGTAGTTTAGTCTTTTATTTCAATTGCTCGACTTCACCTGACTTTTCTTTATTTTGGCAGCTCGCCCCGTGTTTGCAGAAGGTGCGTGTCGAGAATGCATAGTTGCAGGGGCAAGTAGGCGAGACCAATCAGAAGCTCGCCCAGTTATAGGCTCGTGCTTCTTCAGCGGAGGCCGAGCTAGAGGTTGCGAAGAAACTCCTTGAAGAGGCTTTTACGAAATTGACCCAGCAGGAGGCCAAGCTGGGAATGAAGCTCGAGGAGGCTAGGGCGAAGCTCAGTGAGGTCGGGACAATGCTCGGGGAGATAGAGGTGAAGCTTGAGAAGCTTAAAGTAGGGACTCGAGTTACTCTCACCCAAGCTCGGGACGATGCTGTCAAGGAATATGAGTCTTCCCAGGCATATATAGAGGACAAAAATGCCCTCTATCGTTAAGGTTATGCAAATTGTGTCGAGGCCATGAAGGAAGCTTTCCAGGAGCTAGATCTTTCTGGTTTCGATGAATTTGAGTCGGGCTCTGACAAGTCTGGCGATAAAGCGGTTCTCAAGCAGCCCCCTGAGGCCTGAAGACAACTTCTCTCTCTTTTTCCTTAGCTTTACAATACCTTTCCCTTTTTCTTTTTGAATGTAGGACGATGTAAATGTCCCCTTTAGGTTAAATGTGAGACAATGTAAATCTGCCCTTCATGGCTTTATCAATGAAAACTTTGCTTCTTTTTGGAACAATGTCTCTTGTTGTAGATTTTTCTAAGTTAAGTAAATAGCACCCAATTTGAATGGATGGATCGGACTTAAGTCGACTGGGTTGGATCTATAGGTCAGACAAAGGTCGGACCTTGGTCAGATTTTATAGGTAGAACATAGGTTGGACCTTGATCGGATATGGTACGTCGGACCTTGGTCGGATCTTGGTCGAACCTTGGTTAAATTCGATAGAGATAGTAGATCGGGCAGGAACCATTTTGTAACAGAGCTTTATTAGTACTAGCTTAAAGTTGATCAAAATACAATAAACTTCGCGCCGATCTGTTAAGGGTAATAGATCTTGAGATGTTTAGCATTCCAAGGATGTGGTAAGAGTTTACTGTCCAGATCTTCCACTCGGTATGAGCCAGGTCGGCTCATACTTGTTACTATGTAGGTCCTTCCCAGTTCGGGCCCATGGTTCCCGACCCTGGTTCCTTGGTATTTTGGAAGGTTCTTCGAAAGACTAAGTCGCCGACTCAGAATCTTCTAATCTTTACCTTGGCATTGTAGAAATGCATCACTTGTTGCTAGCGGACAGCAGTTCAGATCCAAGCTTGCTCTCTCCTTTCTTGGAGAAGGTCAAGACTTAGTGTCATTAGCTTGGTATTGCTTTGTTCGTCGAATGACTCTGTCTGAGGTGTAGGCAGTCTAATTTCTACTGGAGTGACCGCTTCTGCTCCATATGCTAGGGAAAAGGGTGTTTCCCCAGTGGCCTTTTGGGTGGTAGTCCGGTATGCCCAAAGGACTTTAGGGAGTTCCTCACCCCATGCTCCCTTGGCATTCTCAAGCTCAGTTCGGAGGTGATGCGTGATGATTTTGTTGACTGCTTCGACCTACTTGTTTACCTGGGGATGTCGTGGCAAAGAGTGGACGTTGCAAATTCCAAGGTTATCACACATCCCTTGGAATTACTTGTTATCGAATTGCTTTCCATTGTCAGATATGATGGTCCGAGGAATTCTGAATCTGCATATGATGTTCTTCCAGACAAAATCTATGATATTTTGCTCGGTTATCCTCGTCAATGATTCAGCTTCAGCCCATTTTGTGAAGTAATAGACCACTACTACGGCGAACTTAGTCTAACCTTTACCAGTCGGGAGATGACCAATGATGTTAATTCCCCACTGAGCAAACGGCCATGGTTCGGTCATAGGGGCGAGCTCCTCGGGTGGCTGTCGGGGTATGTTCGCGAAGCGCTAGCACTTATCACACTTCTGAGCAAATTTTCGAGCATCAGTTTGGATGGTTAGTCAATAATAACCTTGCCGGATAACTTAGTAGGCTATAACTCGACCTCCAGAGTGGTTTCCACAGATCCCTTCATGGTCTCCCTTAGGACGTACTTTGCTTCCTCCGGTCGAAGGCATCTGAGATAGGGGAGACGAAACCTTTTATGTAGAGGACGTTGTTAAGTATGGTGTAACAGGCTACTTTAGTTTGCAACCTGCGTGCCTCCATTTGATCTTTGGTTAACTTGTCCTCTTTGAGATAGTTAATGATTGGATCCATCCAAGTTGGTTGCAAACTTACCGGAAGGATTGCAGAGAGGTTGGCCTCGTCGATACTAGGTCTCTTAAGGAACTCAATCGGGACAGATCTCGAAATGTCGTCTTCGTTTACAGTGGCTAGTTTTGTTAGTATGTCACCTTTGGGATTCTCGGCCCGAGAGATCAAGGCAACATTACATTTCTAAAAATTTTCGATAAATTCTTTAGCCTTCCGTTGATAGGCTTTCATGCGTTCCTTCTTGGCTTGGTATGCTTCAACTATTTGGTTGACTAATTGGGAATCGCTGAAGACTTCGAGATGCTGAGCCCCCATGTTAGCTGCCAGTTTAAGTCTGACGAGCAAGGATTCGTATTCTGTTGTATTGTTGGAGGCATGAAATCTGAATCTTAAGTCATATTGCATGCACATATGGTCTGGGGTCTCTAGGACTATCCTGTCCGCGCTTGCCTTAGAGTTGGATGAGCCATCAACATAGAGCATCCACTTGGGTGGGTCGGGATGAGCCTGGGTGTCGGACGTGAAAGTGCCCTGCTTTGTCAATATATGTGAGTGTTAAGTCAGTCAATTCAAGTGAACTCTTAGAAGAAGACATCAAGACCAAGCCTCAACAAAGATGAAAGTCATGCTCAAGATCAAACCTAACAGCCATAGTCTCATCATCCAACAAACAAACCCTAGCAAATATATGACCCCATATAATCCCAACTTACCCTTAGAATGATTTGAAACATCTTCTGGTAGGGTTGGTATAAATAGCACCAAGAGTATAAAAGGAAGAAAGAAACAAAACCTAAAAAATCACAAGTTGTGGTCGAGTGCATCGAACTGCAATCGAAGAAGTCTTCGATCCATCAAACATCGTTCTATATTATCAAAGACTCACTCATTTTGTCCAGTAACAAATTGAAAGAAATGTTGGAATTATCGATTACATAAAGTACAATTCGATATTATCGAACTTCGCACTTCGATGCAATCAAACAAACTTCACACTTCGATGCAATCGAACAGACCTCGATTCTTAGACTTTGAAAATCTTCCAAAGAAACTGAAAATACTCTATGTGCTCCTCGATAACATCAAAGCCTCCTCGATGAAATCAAGAGTAAGTTATCGATAGTATCGAAGTCTATTTGATTGTAACGGAACTTACGTAGTTTTGTCTAGTAAGTTTTTCAAAGAAAACACTATTTTATTCGAGTATATCGAAGATCATTCGATATCATCGAAATTCAAACCCTTGATGAATCGAAGAATTCCTTGAGTATATCAAACATGAGACAAAACTGTCCAACAACCTTGTGTATTTTATTAACGAAGATCTCGATGGATCGAGAGTTCCTCGATGAATTGAAGTGCACGTCGATATCATCAAAGGATGCTCGATGAAAGACAGTAAGAATTTTTCCTACACCTAAATATATATCTCGTGTAGGAAGTCGATGCAATCGAAGATGGTTCGATGATATCAAAATTTAAATTTCGATAACATCAAACATCCTTCGATGGCATCAACAAGTTCAAAATTTTGCTCATTTTTTAACTGTTGGGATCTTACCTCTATAAATACACAAGTGGTGTTCTGGTTAAAATGAGATAGAATCCAAGAGAGTTTGAGCCTATTATTTCAAGATCTATCTACCCTCATACTCATCCTCTCCTTCCCATTAGAGTTCATCATTCAATCCCTAGCTCGAGCATCAACTCATATCTTTAATGCTTGGATTGAATTATGAACTCTAGCATTCATGAAGTTTCCAACTAATCATACTATCTTTCGAACTTTTGAATGCCTAGCTCATGGGAACCTTCTCTATTGATTTAAACTCCATCATTTAAATAGAGAAGATCAAAACCCTAAACCTCATAACCTCAGAGATGTCACGAAAACATCATCAGCAGGTTACGGTTTAAGGGATCAGAAGATTCTTCATCATCATTAAAGATCTTCATTATGCGAGAATGGGACTCACCAACTTACTTTGTAAGTACTTAGAGTCTAAAACTGTTTAAAGCTCTCTCCTCGTGTATGATTAAGATTTAGAGTTTGAGTGTCAAACTCACCAAGTCCTAGTGTTAGGTCTTCGATGGCAAAATACGTTTATGTCCTTGTGTAGGACGATTAGCCTTATGTAGGCTCCCTGTGTTGTGTCCTTAGGTAGGATGTGTTGTCTTGTGTAGGCATCCAGGAACCTTATGTAGTTGTCCTAGTTTAACCTTGTGTAGGTTGTGAAGGTTCATGGTTAACCTGATTTAAAACTATTGGATAGTGAAATCCAGTACACTATAGGAGAGAGTGCGTCCGCCGGGAGTGGAGTAGGCAAGTAGTCGAACCACTATACATGATTGTGTTTGGGATTGTTTTGAGTGTATTTACCTAATTCTTCTTATATTATCATATGTTCACACTGATGGATGATTTAGTTTATGTACAAGTATTGATTGAAGCCATATCCCACACACAATATACACTATCCTTATAAGCTTTGATTTTACATATATATTTTGCATAAGCCTATGAGAATTGGATCCTCTATTGGCTTCGAAGCCATAGAGTTACTTTTCCTTACTTCTCTGTTTGTAAAAGTTAGGCATAGGTTGTTGTTAATAGATAACACATTTTTGAAAAAAGTCTTATTCACCCCCTTTTAGGACACTTAATCATACTTCACACTTTAGTACCAGCGGTTATACTGCAATTTCAATTGGTATCAGAGCGGGTTCCTCTTGAAGGGATTAATAACCTAAAGGGAGATCCTTAAACTGAAGTAAGAAATATGGGTAAGGTGTAAGACCCGTATCCTAGCCCGTACCGTTCTTTATGCCTTCGCGGTCCTCTCAGTCGAATTCCGGCAACTCGCGATCTGTAATCGGCATCTGCGCACGATCCTGAGACGGATCCTGTCGGTCTGAGTCGGCTCGACCCGAGACCTATAACATTGCGACCACGCTGTCGCTGCGGTTCATGCCGAAGTGGGTCCACGTTCATTCCGAAGAAACACTGTACGTTGCGAATTTCGAGCCGGTACCTAGGCCAGGAGTCGTGGGTCCACGTTCATTCCGAAGAAACACTGTGCATTGCGAATTTCGAGCCGGTACCCAGGCCAGGAGTCGTGGGTCCGCGTTCATTCCAAAGAAACACCGCCCGTTGCAAATTTCGAGGGAATCTCTACGACATGTCCCATCAATCAATCAATCAATGTCAAGTACAAGCCTTATCTCAAGTACAACAACCCATCCCTCCTTTTCCAAAATTTAACCTTCTCTCTCCTCTCACCATCCCTCTTTTACACCATTTTCAACTAAGCCCATACTTCCCATCACCTTTCCTTACAACACCCATCCCCTATAATATTTTATTTCTCTCCTTCTCTCATTCTATCTCCACTCTCCCAAGCTCCATACGTCCAAGCCTTCCCAAGCATTTCCAAGTTTCCCAAAATATCAAGTGTGGCCCACCCTCTCATCTCTCATCCACACCATCAAAACCCCATCAAACTCAAAGGCAAGGAGCTAAGGAGGCTAAGGGACCAAGGAGAAGGCCTAGAGGTGGGTGATCCACCGTTGATTTCAACTTTAAGGCCCACTTGTTGGTGGGACCCATTTTGATGTATTAAGTTGTATCATGTGGGGACCCAAAGTGGCGGGGCCCCTCCATCACCGTCTTTCTTGTCTTTCTTTCTCTCTCTTTCTTTATTTTCTTTGATGATGTGGCCGTGTGGTCCACCTAGGTAGACCCCCCATCATGAGGTATGTGATCTATCCGCACCATCCACCCTTGTAGGACCCATTTGATGGATGTGTTGAACTACACCATCCAGCCCATTAATGGGCCCGGGCGGAATGAAAAACACAAACATCAGGTGGTCCAAACAGGTGGGCCACGTCCATGTGGGACCCACCATGATGTTGTGTCTATCCATGCCGTGTCGTCTAGCGTCCTGGACGCTGGACGTAAACTTAAGGCAAGTGGCTAACGTGGAGTGTGTGTACTGGCATGGGCGTGTACTAATGGCTAATAATATATATATATATATATATATATATATATATATATTTGTCTTTTTTTAAGTTTTGGGGTGGGCTGCTCATGCAGGCCTCACCTTGATGTATAAAGTTAATCCACGCCGTCCATTCCATTCTCTAGCTCATTTTAGGCGTTGAGACGAAAAATGAAGTTGGTCCCATTTTCTAGCGGGCCATACCATAGAAAATAGTTATGTTTACCGTTGAAACTCACCTTGATCTTTTTACTTGCCAAAAAATACCGTATATCAAACTCATTTGGTCGGTCTTGAGCTGTAGAGTACAATGGACGAGACAGATTTCGCTGATGAGGGCCCCACCTAGCAAATTCCTCTAAAAAACTAATTTTTTTTAAAAAATAAATTAAAAACAATAACAACAGTAGTGTGTGCTGCTGCTAACAAAGGATGCCAGCGGCGTCAGTATTGTTGCGCCGAGGATGGGCGTGGGCAGGGACGTGGGCCCATACGTGGGCCCCACCGTGATGTGTTTCGAAAATCAACGCCGTGCATATGTTGGGTCCCGTTTGGGACAATGGGTCCTCCAAAAATCAGCCCTATCTGAAGCTCAAGTGGCCCACATCACCAGAAACAATTGGGTTGAACGGCTGCCATTGAAACCCTTTTCTAGGTCACAGAAGTTTTGAAACATTATGAAATTTGTTTTTCCTATTCATCTGGGTCCACGTGACCTTATCAACGGATTGGATCAACGGATTGGATGGAAAGTAAACGTCATGGTGGGCTCCACGTGGGACCCACAACAATGATGTATGTGTTTTATTAGCACCGTCCACTGCTGTGGACGATGGGGACACCCCATGTATGTGTTTTATCAATGCCGTCCAGGCAGTCCCTGGACGGCTAGTAGGCCCCACCATGTCTGTGTTATATCCAACCGTCCTTCTATCTGGTGGGCCACTCATGTGAACCCTACCATGAGGTATGTGAACCACTGTGATGCATGTGTTGCATCCCAACCATCCACCATTTGGCAAACTGTTTTACAGGCTTGAGACTAATAATAAGGTAGATTCAAAGTTCAAGTGGACCCCACCATATATATATGTTGCATGAGCAGATCGTCCATCCATGCGATGGTGAGACCCATTAGACGTGTCTCACTATGACCGTCCAGATTTAGTAGGACCTGCCATGATATATGTGTTGTTACCACACCGTTTAGCCATGGATGGTGGGCCTACCTGTCGTGCAAATGCAAGGCCCACTTACTATTGACTTGGGTTCACCTAGACTGTTCAGGCTCACCATGATGTGCATTTGTGGCCCGTTGTTGAGGCCCACTTGATATATATAAGGCCCATTTAAGGAGGCCCACCTTGATATAGTTATGGCCATCCGTTGAGGCCCATCTTAATATATATGAGGCCCATGTGTTACAACTCATTTGATGTATTTAAAGCCCATGGGCCGAGGCCCCGTGGGATGTACATAAGGCCCATTGCAATGTATGATTCCACCATGGTTTGTGTAATGATATTTATGGCGAGCCGTACTTTGGAGCAATAATGGTTTGACGTCCACATTGTAAGATTAATGTTGGTTAAATGTCCACATTGTCACTCTCCCTAGGGCCCATTGATAGGCCCAACTCGTTGTGTATGAGGCCCATGTGCAAGGCCCACCTGTGATGTATATTAGGCCTATGTGTAGGGCCCACCCATTAAGTATTAGGGCCTATGGGTTGTGACCCATTGTGATGTATTTTCAGCCCAGATGGCAAAGCCCGATGTTATGTATGAGAGACCTAAGGGATGTGGCCCATTATGATGTGTTCGAGGCTCATGGGATATGGTCCATTATAATGTACATGCGGCCTGTATATGGGGACCATTATGATACATATGGCCTTGTGTGAGGACTAATGTGATGCATGTGAGGCTTAGGTGATGAGGTCCACTTTGATATACTTGTGGCCCATTAGTGTGGCCCATTGATGCGACTTACTTAATGGTCGATCGTGGCCGATTACCGATTCTGATTATCGTAGCCGATTGCCGATTCCAATTGATGGGGCCCAATGTGATGTATATGCGGCCCGTATTTGAGACCCATTGTGATGCATTTGAGGGTCAGGCGGTGGAGCCCATTATGATGTATGTGAGGCCCATGTGAAAGGCCCATCGTGGTGTGTATTAAGCTCATGAGTGAGGCCCATGGTGTTATATATATGGCCCTTTTATGAGGTCATGGGTCCACTATAAGTTAGGGTCTATGTGGGCCATTCCTTGGGGGCAATGCTGGTTAAATGTCCACATTGTCGAGGTCGATTGTCGATGTCAGTTATTGATACTGATTATGAGTGTATGACAGCATAACATCATGATACATGCCCATACGCATCATCTGCATGTTTATTATGAGATGTGGTTGATTATTGCATATGTCATTGAGCATGTAGTTATGAGACTCCCTGATAGGCGGAGGTTATCTCACGTGAGCGGACGGTAGGCACAAGATTGATGCATGACTGGATTGTATGACTCATGCACCTTGCATTGTGATTACTGTATGCCCTAGCGACATCAGGGCCGTAGCCTCCACAGGCATATCGTGGATGGCCAGATGGGACACCCGAAATATTTGGTTCTAGCATACGGGCATCATAGATGTCCCTGGGTGAAAATCCCTAAACCTCCATGGCCAAGAGACGCCCCAACGTCGAGACCGAGTTGATACATGAGCGCCCGAGTGTCGAATACTAGGAGGCCGTATCTCCCACTGTGTCGTGGTCGGTTGAGAGGGGGTATGGCCTTACCCGCCTGAGGGTAGGGGCAATACTAGGCTGAGTTTGACCAACTCGTGAATGGGTCTACTATCGACGTGCCAGATAGGTATTGGCAGACTATTGGCCAGACGGATAGTGAGGTTTCTTACGCTCACTTGGACTGTGCGGCTGGGAGAGCGGCAGTGCCATTTGGAGTGTACTAAACCCCGGTGATTATTCCAGAGATGACCCGTACTAATATGTGGACTTACTGAGCAGGAGTTGCATACTCATTCATTCATTCATTCACTATTCACTTGGGCTGGTGGTGCGCAACTATTTGTTACGTGTACCTTCACATGGCTAGGATTTCAGTTGGGCGCGCGACTAACCTGAGATCAGGAGTTTACCACATTGAGTTTGACTATACAAATTTAGGTATGGGACTGGTTTGAATAAAAGTCCCTTGTAATGGACCCCATAGCCTGCGATACTACGTACTATCATCCCGACTTCACACTCCAGCATGGTCATTCCATTCGCACCGCATATTGCATTACATCCACCGCATATGGTATTTTGGGTTACTGTGTTTCTGCATTTATATGGTCTAGATACAATTAACGGTATTCGTGGACTCATCAGGAATTACATACTACATTGCATCCTCGGCATTTAATATTTGGCTCTTTATGACTCCTCATTTGCATAGTTATTCTATACTGCGTATTCTGATATTGATTGACTCATGGACTTGTCCATATTTTCGCTTACTCTGCTATTGTATAATTTATGATCTTGTCAGTATTTCTGTTTACTCTGATAATTCTTGTTCTTGTCACTATTTCTGCTTACTCTAATAATTCATGATCTTGTTAGTAATTCTGCTTATTCAGATATTGTACGATTTATGGATTACCAGTATTTTTGGTACTATATGATGATGACATTGTATTGAATACTTGACACTTACCTTGTGCACACACTTACACCACCCTCTAAGCTTTGTATAAGCTTATGCACGATAGATGCGTGCAGGTGATGTTAGGTTGCAACACTGTTGAGCTTGGTGCATGCAGCGGTCTTCTAGAGGTTGATTTTCAATTTATGTATTTCCCTTCAATATTGTAATCAAATGATTATATTAGTGGATATGTGATGATGATGTTGCCTTTGTGATTTGGGTATACTTGTGGTTATGCTTATTACGAGTTAAATGTATATAAAAAAAAAAATTCTCCTTGTAGGATCCCAAGATCGGAATATAGCGTATGGACGCTAGGAACCGAGAATGGGGTACTACGGAGGCTGTCAGCACCGGATTCGGTGATCGGGATTCCTGTGAATCCGATTTCCGGGTTTGGGGCGTGAAATAAGGGAGAGGGAACATCAGTCTCTTGTCCTACTATTTTCAATGGTTCAAAATATGCATATTGGAAAGCAGGAATGAACTACTTTCTGCAATCCTTAGATCATGAAGTTTGGGAAATAGTTGAGAATGGATATGTGCCTCTAACCGAGCTAATTGTATTAGAAAATGGCACAATCGTCACCAAACCTAAACCAAAAGAGAAATGGACAGCTTTTGAAAAAAAAAAAAAAAGTAAAAATATGAAGCAAGTGCAATGAATGTCATTTACTGTGCTGTTTCTGAAGAGGTTTTCAACCAAATCAGTATGAGTAAAACCTCAAAACAAGCATGAGATCTATTGGAAACTCCACATGAAGGAACCAACACAGTTAAAAGATCAAGGTTGCAGTTCTTAATGACTCAGTTTGAATGGCCAAAAATTGAGGAAAATGAGACCTTCATGGAGTTCTTTGCAAAACTAAATATCATATGCAACTCCATGGGTGGACTTGGAGAATCAGTTCCTATACCTAAAATCTATAGGAAAATCCTAAGATCACTTCCGGAACAGTTCAACTCTAAAGTAACCACCATAAAAGAATGTAGGAACATTGACGAGATGAAAGTAGAAGAACTAGTTGGTTCTCTACAAACATTTGAACTACATCTTAAAACACCTATAAAATCCAAAAATAATATTCTCAAAACCTCTAAAAACATGAATACAATAGAGGAATGAGAAAGAGAGAATGAAGATGGAGATGAGGAGGTTACCCTTCTAGCTAAAAAGTTTAAAAGATTCTTTAATAGGAACTGTGGGAGGCCATACAATAATAAAGGAATTCAACTGGACTACAAGCGCCAAACTGGCAAAACCTTTAACAAGTCCAAAGAACTTCAGTGCTACAACTATACAAAATACGGTCACATTTTCACGGAATGCCCTACAAAGAAGTCTAAAGGAAAAGCTATGGTAGCCACTTGGGATGATACTGAAGACTTTAATTCAGATTTAAGTGAGTCAAAAAGTGATGGAGAAAAAAAATCATTGAAGATTCTCATGGCCTCCACCACTACAATCATTCCCAAGATACTCAAAGAAGAAGAAGAAGTTGAGTTTCAAAGAGTTAAAAATGGGAGAAGAATTGCTGCTAGAAGTATAACTTTTGATATTCTGATCAAGAAAATTAAACTTCTGGATCTAAAAGTTGAAAAACTAAAAAGAGAAAATAACGACTTAAAACTAGAAGTAAAAAATTCTGATCGTACAGCAGAACTAACTCGAAAATTTACTCAAAGCAATGAAAAGTCTGAAAAACTCCCAGGCATGGGTAGAAATTCCAAAAATATGACAGGCCTAGGATATAAATCAGATTCTTCCTCTACCTCATCAAAAATGACAAATTCAACTACTTTATACCAGAAAAATCAAGTGGAACTGATTAGTGTGGAAAGATAGGACACTACAAATGGGAATGTCCTGTATTCAGAAATCCTCATACTACTTCCAAGACGAACCTCAAAGACACATTCAAATCGTGTGGAAGTCACTCAAAGAAATATTCTTCTGGCTCAAGGAAAATGGTTACCAAATGGGTAACACAGAACAGATGCAAGTGCTCCGAAATCAACTCGGGCTCTTGTGGCCATTTCTCTAAGTAAATCGGTTTGTTATCTTGACCCATATTTTGATTTTTTTTTATTTTATTTTATTATTATTATTATTTTTTGTAATGGGTCTAGAACTGTATAAGAGAGATGTTTTTGAAAGTAAAAGAGAGCCATAGAAATTTCTGAGGATTAATTAAAAATATTGGTCAAGAAGTAAATCACAGTTATATAAAGTTGATTCAAGAACATTTAAAATGACATTTTCTTTAAAAATCAATTTTCAATCTATCTCTTGACTAATAATTCTATCATATATGGAGTTTGTTGAGACTCATACATCTCAGTAAAAATGCATTCATAATAAGCATCTCCATATAAAACAAGTATCATGCATAATTTTGAAATCATTCTGCAAAACATTATGTTATGATACTCATTTGCAATTAGAGAAGGTTGATCTACAATTCAATACTCTTTAGAAGATCAACCATACCTACAAATTGATAGATGGTCCAACGACAATATTTGAGGATACATTGCCTCACCATCCTTTTGAATATGTGTAAAAAAAATTTGGATGTACAAAATACATACATACTGATAAATATGTGTACATCACTTGAAAAAGGCTAGCTTATAAAAAAAATGAGTTGTTTCAATAATATTGAGGGATGTTCGATATCAATTGAACCACCTTCGATAACATCGAACTCTACTCGATAAAATTGAAGCATTGCAAAAACGTCCTGACCTATCTGGACTCCTTCCGATATCATCGAGCATGGTTTGATAGAATCGAGGTTTCACCTTCGATATAATCAAAAGTGTTTCGATAGAATCGAAGAGTCGCATTTTATATATACGACACGGGCGGGAAAGTTCATTTCATTCACTCTTCTTGAAAGTGCCCTGGTTTGTCAATTAGCGTGATCGTTGAGTCAGCTAGACAGAGAAGCTCCATAGGAAGATCGATCAAGTGTCTGCCTCAACTGGATGTGGGCCCGAACTTGCCACAGGTAAATCTTAGCCTCACATCCCTTGTCCCAATACACCAAGTAACTTAAAACCCTTAAAATTGAATAGAACACCCTAAGTTTGTGTGGTTAAAAAACTTTTTCAAACTTCAGGAAAATCCTTAAGTTTTCTACCACTGTCGATTTATCGATAGATTGATCGATGTAATAGATCTGTGTCGTTGATGTCCTCGAAACTCACTTGATACTATCGAAATAAGGACATAAGATGTCCAGCAACCACAATAATCTCTGGACGGAATTATTGATACATCGATAGACGATTCGATATAATTGAAGTTTGAATCTTGAGTCTATCGAAGTTATCTTGATAAAATCGACATCATATATGTTGTGTCCAAAGTTCTGCTAAGGCAAATCATGTAATCTTCGATATATCGAACTGCTCCTCGATATCCTTGGAATTCAAATCTCGATGATATCGGAATCCCTTTGATGATATCGGAATGGACACACATTATTCCAGCAATACTTTCAAGTTGTTTCTTCTTGGATCGAGGGTCACTCGATAAAATCAATATTCAAATATTGATCATATCGATGCTGTGTCGATTGCATCGAAAGTGGACATAAACTATCCAGCAAGCTTACTGGAAAAATCTTTGGATTTATCGATGCATAGACACTACCATCGATATCATCGACATTCAAATTCCGATGATATCGAGTGTGTCTCGATCATATTTTAGACCTGAAATATTTTAAAGACAATTCTCTCACATTTTCAAATGTCGAGGAATCGATCCTCGTGTCGATGAAATCAAAGTTCGAAAGCCGATGACATTAACGCATGTTTTGATTTCATCGACCAACTAGCAAAATGTTTCAAAAGCGTTTGACATTTGAGTTCGTGTCATCGAGCGACAAGTCGATGCTATCGAAGTATACGCTCGATGATATTGACCCTGCTCGATGATATCGAACTCTGTCATAAATGTGATCGTTTTATATCCGTTGGAACCTTTTACCCATTTAATTAGAGCTTATCCTTAGTTGTTGGGAGAGAAAGAAGAGAGTGCTTTTAAGTGTTTAACCTTAGATTATATACCCAAAGCCTTTTTTCTTATGGAAGTTCATCCTCTAATCCACCCTCATCATTGACATTCAATAAAGTGAATTGGGGAATGAACTTCCGCATTCAAGGATCCTCCAGCTACCATCTTAATGGCAAATCATTAAGCTGGGATCCCTTAAATGCATAGATGATTGGAATCACTCTATCTTCCTTATAGGAAAACATTTAAGAGAGTAGGATTTCATCATAACCTTGACCCAACCCATCGCCATGTATTGGTACATCTTCTGAGTTGCGGTTCAAGAAAGCAGAAGATTCTTCATCAACAAAGGATGAGATCTTCGACAACGCACTGAATGAGGCTCATCTACTTATCTGTAAGTCATTAGAGTCCAGAGGACCCTTGTGATCATTCCTTTGTAGGATTGGGTCTAAGGTGTTTCTCACCCCTTGCAAGTCCTCTAGGAGGCCTCCGGCGGGAGTGTACGTGGGGGTGCTCTGTGTTGACCCTTGCTCTGTGGAGAGCATAAACTCCAGGTCCTTTGTGTAGGTCCTTGACCAGGGTGGTCTAAAAGTTGGGTACTTTGTGTTGACCCTTGCTCATGGGAGCATAAACTTGAGAGGTTCCTTGTGTGGATCCTTGGCCGGTGTGACCTAAAATCGGGTGTTATGTGTTGACCCTTGCTCATGGGAGCATAAACTGTGTCGTGTAGACACGTTGTGTCAACCTAAGTGTAGGTTGTACTGGTTAGAGGTGAACCTGATTTAAAACCTCCGGTTTAAGGTGAACTTGTTGTGAAACCTCCTTAGTGAAATTCAGTACACTCAAGGGTTGAGTGTGTCCACTGGGAGTGGAGTAGACAAGTAGTCAAACCACTATAAAAATGACTATTTTTGAGATTGCTATTATCTTCCATTACTTGTGTGATTTCTTTAAATGCTTTCATATTTGATTATCTGAGATCACACCTCACACATAGTCACATCCATCATAAACTATGATTTGCATCTTATTTATCTTTCAATTAGTTTCATGATTGGATCCTCTATTTGGCTTGGAAGCCATTAGAGTTACTCTGAAGATATCCTGATACATGCATATTTACTCAGGATTAAATTCATAGGATTTTAAATAATCATAAAATATTAAAAAGTCCTATTCACCCACCTCTAGGACATATTGGCATATTCCTACTTCAACTAAAGCGGTCATTACTGCAATATCACTTCTTCCCTCGTTTGGCGACCTCTCGACTCTCAGACATTGATGGACTTGCATTTGATCCATTGACGGACTTGCATTTGATCCATTTTCTTGAATATTTGAGATTGGTAAGTCGTTTCTACTCATTCAAATCTAAATCCCATCCTTTAAAATCGGCTTATTCATTTGTTTTGGGTTTCCTTGTCTCAAATCCCTAGTTTTTCCTTTTTCCCTAAAATACTTTTGAGTGTCCTTCTTCTAAATGGGAAAAGACAAGAGCAAATCGTTTGTGCAAGGAGAATCTTCCAATACTAGAGCAAAATGAACCAAAACAGTTGCCAAAAGAAAATCGGCTCATCCACCAACCCAAACGGATTCTCCATCACAAAGGAATGATCCGACCCCTGAAGTTCAAATCCCCATTGAGCCACCACCGCCTGAAACCCTATATGAAAATTTTAAAGTAAGGAAAATGGTGTATGAAAGACAAATTGACAGAACCTGTCTCACACCATATGGGATTGAGCCAATGCTTGAGGCCATTGGGTGGTCACGTATGCTTGATTTTGGTGGAGTGACACGAAACAAACAAATATATAGGTTTTTAGTGTATTGTCACTCACCCGTGTCTGACCCACCCTCCATAGAGGTCACCATTAGGCAAGCCACTACTCACATCACTCCAACCATTATCAGCCAACACATCAGAATTCCCACTAAAACTCAAGGTTTTGCAAAGTATAACTTCAACTCACTCGAAGTCCATGCAGAATCACTAAACATCTCTGCTATGGGAAAAATAATCCTTGGCATGTAGGTAATGCACTACATGGTTCCCATATGTCTACCAAATTCCGTATTCTCCATACAATTTGTTCTACAAATGTCTATCCTCGAGGTACCAACAAATCTGATCTTACCCCATTTATGTTGGGAATTCTTTAAACAGTTAGTCAAGGAGTGGAACTGTGTCTACCTACTCTTATTTTACATCAGTTGGCTATTGCAATCCAAGGGACTAGAGATACCTACATTCCATTCCCTTATCGTATATGTCTTTTGTCCCGTCATGTGGGATTACTTCCTACAACTGACCGTCCTAGACAGACTCATAAGTTCACCAAGTCAAATCTTAAGAGAATGGGTCGACTTGATATACCAAATTCTACTTCTGCACCCCATCATGATGATACCATGGGCGAAACAGAAGCTGAAGGAGCAGAGACTGAAGCAATGGAGACTGAGGTAGGAGAAACAGAAGATGAGAGACAACAGGCCAGTGACGCCCCGTTCACACCGATCACACACATCTGTCGTCATGATGGCTAGCGCGAGTGTCGAGCCTCGATCATACATCAACTTCGCCATCAAGATGAACCGTTGTCACAACTTGAGCGGATCACAAGAGCAATATAGAGAGGATTAGAGCGAGTGGATAAGGCAATGCAGGTTCTGATATCAGCCGTCACATGCAGATGTGACGACACCGTACCAGATGGAGCCGATCCTCCAACTAGCCTCATCCATAGAAGTGGATATAGGGTCATTAGCTTGCTTATCAGTTATCTTTTTGGATAAGCAAGCCAATCTGATCAAATCATAATTCCTATCTATATCAGATTAAAGTGTCCCTTTGTTGAAAGGAAAAATGTTGTTCAAGATGATGTTGTTTCCTTTTGGATATTTTTATGCACTTAAGGGATTTTTGTTTTTTTATGATGATTCTACTACCCAAGCTTGGGGTAGTTATTTTGGTTACTTTTTGGTGAATGAATGATGATATCTAATCACCTTCATTTTACTAAATGCTCATGCCATTTCTATTCTATCTTAGCATATTTCTTAAAGGCTTGATAAGTTCACATATAGTTCTTATGTTTCATTCATACATTTTATGAAGTTATGTGACTTCTTAGTCTCTGCCTCTAGTCTTGCATATCAACATACTTCAGCTATATTGGTTTATTGCTAACCCTTTGCCAATCACTGACAAAAAGGGGGAGAAACATATTATGCTCCAAGTTCTTTCTACCTGTCTCGTGTTTCTTCAAACTTCATGCAGGAACTTAGGGGGAGCATAAAGGAGAGCATGAACAATGGGGGAGCTACAATAAACTCAAGAAAAGAACTAGTTGAAAATCACTATGTACTATGTTGATTGTAATAATCTAGGGTTTGTTAGTTTGTTTTTGCCATGTAATTGACCAAGGGAGAGTTTGAAAGTGCCCTGGTTTGTCAATATACGTGAGTGTTGAGTCGGTCGGTTCAAGTGACCTCTTAGAAAAAGACATCAAGACCAAGCCTCAACAAAAGATGAAGGCCATGCTCAAGATCAAACCTGCCAGCCATAGCCTCATCATCCAACAAACAAACCCTAGCAGGTATATGACCCCATATAATCCCAACCTACCCTTAAAATGATTTAAAACATCTTCTGGTAGGGTTGGTATAAATAGCACCAAGAGTATAAAAGGAAGAAAGAAACAAAACTTGAAAAATCACAAGTCATGGTCGAGTGCATCGAATTGTAATCAAAGAAGTCTTCGATCCATCAAACATCGTTCGATATTATCGAAGACTCACTCATTCTATCCAGCAACAAATTGAAAGAAATGCTAGAATTATCGATTACATCGAGTACAATTCGATATCATCGAACTTCACACTTTGATGCAATCGAATAGACCTCGATTCTTGGACTTTGAAAATCTTCCAAAGAAACTGAAAATACTTTAAGTGCTCCTCGATAACATCGAAGCCTCCTTGATGAAATCGGGAGCAAGTTATTAATAGTATTGAAGTCTATTTGATCGTATCGAAACTTACTCAGTTTTGTCCAGTAAGTTTTTCAAAGAAAAAACTATTTTCTTCGAGTATATCAAAGATCATTCAATACATCGAAATTCAAACCCTCGATGAATCGAAGAAGTCCTCGAGTATATCGAATATGAGATAAAACTGTCCAACAACCTTGTGTATTTTATTAATGAAGATCTCGATGGATCGAGAGTCCCTCGATGAACCGAAGTGCACGTCGATATCATTGAAGGATGCCCGATGAAAGATACTCAGAATTTTTCCTACACCTAAATATAAATCTTGTGTAGGAAGTCAATGCAATCGAACATGGTTCGATGATATTAAAATTCAAATTTCAATAACATCGAACATCCTTCGATGACATCGACAAGTTCAAAATTTTGCCCATTTTTTTACTGTTGGGATCTTACCTCTATAAATACACAAGTGTTGTTCTGGTTAAAATGAGCTAGAATCCAAGAGAGTTTGAGCCTGTTATTTCAAGATCTATGTACCCTCATACTCATCCTCTCCTTCCCATTAGAGTTCATCATTCAATCCCTTGATTGAGCATCAACTCATATCTTTCATGCTTGGATTGAATTATGAACTCTAGCAATCATGAAGTTTCCAACTAATCATACTATATTTGGAACTTCTAATTGCCTAGCTCATGGGAACCTTCTCTATTAATTTAAACTCCATCATTTACATAGAGAAAATAAAAAACCCTAAACCTCATAATCTCAGAGACGTCGCAAAAGCATCATCAGCAGGTTGTGGTTCAAGGGATCAAAAGATTCTTCGCCATCAACGAAGATCTTCATTGTGCGAGAACGAGACTCACCAACTTACTTTGTAAGTAATTAGAGTCTAAAACTGTCTGAAGCTCTCTCCTTGTGTAGGATTGATATTCAGAGTTTGAGTGTTAAACTCGCCACGTCCTAGTGTTAGGCCTCTGACGGGAGAATACATTTATGTCCTTGTGTAAGACGGTTAGCCTTGTGTAGGCTCGTGTCGCCTTATGTAGGCTTAGGTTGCCTTGTGTAGGCTCCGTGTGTTGTGTCCTTTCGTAGGACATGTTGCCTTGTGTAGGCATTTAGGAACTTTATGTAGTTGTCCTAGTTTAACCTTATGTAGGTTGTGAAGGTTCATGGTTAACTTGATTTAAAACTATTGGATAGTGAAATCCGGTACACTCTAGGAGAGAGTGCGTCCACCGGGAATGGAGTAGGCAAACAGCTGAACCACTATACATGATTGTGTTTGGGATTGTTTTGAGTACATTTACCTGATTATGCTTATGTTATCATATGTTCACATTGATGCATGATTTAGTTTATGTATAAGTATTGATTGAAACCACATCCCACACGCAATACACACTATCCTTATAGGCTTTGATTTTACATATGTATTTTGCATAAGCCTATGTGAATTGGACCCTCTATTGGCTTGGAAGCTATAGATTTACTTTGCCTTACTTCTCTGTTTGTAAAAGTTAGGCATAGGTTGTTGTTAATAGATAACTCATTTTTGAAAAAAGTCCTATTCACCCCCTCTGGGACACTTATTCATATTTCATACTTCAGGACTAGCGATTATACCACAATTTCAATTGCTTCGGCAAATGTTTGGTCAGATGTAACACTTGGGACAAGCTCCAAGCTGGGTAGATCGGTATATTGCTCAGGTGTAAGAGTTAGCTCGATGATGAAGTCGGCCATCGCCTGACCTTTGATAGCTGCTCGTGGCTGATACTTGATGTCGAACTCACTTAACTCGATCGCCCACCTAGTCAATCGTCTCGAAGCTTTGGGTTTTTGGAGCACTTGACATAGTAGTTGATCGGTTAAGAGGATGATGGTATGAGCTTGGAAATACGTCCACAAGTGTCGAGAGGAGACGACCAAAGCCAATGCTAATTTTTCCAAGGTCGGGTATCTTGTCTCAGCTGAAACTAAGGCTTTGCTGACGTAATATACTGGGAATTGCTTTCCCTCGTGTTCCCTAATTAAAGCCGAGCTTACTACTGCATCCGAGACAGACAAGTATAATAATAAGGACTCTCCCTGCTTAGGTTTGGAGAGCAATGGGGGTGACCCTAGATATTGCTTGAGCTTTTGGAAGGCCGCTTCACATTCTTCGGTCCAATCTACCACTTGTTTTCCCTTCAACTGTTTTAAGAAGGGAAGACATTTGTTTGTAGCTTGGGACACGAAGCGATTGAGGGCTGCGATCCTTCTTGAAAGTGGTTGAACGTCTTTGGCCATCTTTGGTGACTACATATCAAGGAGAGTCTTGATATTCTTAGGAGTTGTTTTAATTCCTCGTTGGCTGACCAAAAAATCGAGGAACTTTCCCAGCTAACCCCGAAGGCGTATTTGTTTGGATTTAGCTTCATCTGGTACTTGCGAAGGATGAGGAACATTTTCTCGAGGTTAGCAATATGGTCTGTAGCTTAAATGCTCTAAACGATCATATTGTCGACATAGACTTCCATTGTTTGCCATATCTGTTGGGTGAACATTTTGTTGAACAATCGCTGATAAGTGACACCTGCATTTTTCAATCCAAAAGGCATAACTCGGTAATAATAAAGACCTTTATTGGTGATAAAGGCAAATTTTATTTTATCATTTAGATGCATTACAATTTGATTATAACCGAAAGGCATCTATGGAACTGAGTAGCTCGTGACCAGCAGTGTTGTCGACTAATTGGTCAATTCGGGGGAGTGGAAAGCTATCTTTGGGACAAGCCCTGTTCAGGTCTGTGTAGTCTACACAGACCCGCCATTTCCCATTTGCTTTTTCACCAACAAAATGTTAGCTATCCAATCTAGGTAATAAACTTCCTCGATGAACTTGGCTTTGAGGAGTTTGTCGACTTCTTCTCCGATACCGCATATCTTTCGGCACCGAGTGTGCGGTGCTTTTGTCGAATTGGATGTTGAGCAGGGTCGACATTCAGGTGGTGCACGATGATCTTGGAGTTGATGTCAGGCAAGTCCTCATGAGACCATGCGAAGACATTCGCATAACATCGAAGGAGAGTTATCATCTTTTCCCGTAGTGGGGTCATTAGCGATGATCCAATTTGGACAGTTTTTGTAGGGACAGATTCGTCGAGCAGGATGGGAACAAGGTCTTCCATGGGATGACCTCTTTCCTCAGAATCCTCTCGAGGATATAGAGAAGTGATGGTCATTGCTTAGTGTGAAGTTCTTAATGTCATCACATAACACTATCGAGCGTCATGTTGATCGCCCTTCACCGACTCGATACCTTGCTCGGTCGGGAATTTCATGGTTAGGTGGTAGGTCGAGACCACGACTCGTAGGGCATTTAGAGATGGTCGGCTAAGGATTGCATTGCAATTAGACGGGCAATCTAATACTAAGAAGTCGACCATCGTGGTGACTTGGTTTTGTCCATCTCTGACCATAAGAGGGATCTGAATTGCCCCTTCGGGTATGACCTTCCCACCTGAGAAACCGAACAACATATTTTTAACAGGTCAAAGTAGAGATCGACCGACTCCCATGTTGTTGAAAGCTTAAGCGAAGAGAACATAAGCCGATGATCCAGTGTTGACAAGGATTCGAAACTCCTTTCGATTAGCTATGGTCAGGGTGACCACAAGTGCATCATCGTGTGGGTGGTGGATTCCTTGGGCATCTTCTTGAGTAAAGGTCAGGCTATAGGTCTCCATCTTTTGCTCTTTCAGAGGTCTTCCGACAAGTAGGACTTCATTTTCGGGACGACAATGCTCCTCGCGTGTACCTTCCGAGCATTATTAAAGTCTCCTCCACCTCTATGGCCTCTGAAGATCATACAAATCTCTTCGGTCGGCTCATTGTTGACTGGCTGTCTATCTTTCACCGTGACTCGATCTCCTCTGTGGTTGACGTACTCTCCAAGATGGCCACTATGGATGAGTGCCTCGATCTCTTGTTTAAGGAGTTTGAGGTCGAAACAGTCACTGATGTTATGCCCGTGATCCCGATGAAAGAGACATTATTTATTTTTACTTCTATTTTTGGGACCAGACTTCATCTTATTTGGCCAGTTGAGGAGACGCTTGTCCTAGATTTCAATTAGGACTTGTTCAGGAGTTTTGTTGAGAGGAGTGTAAGTTTTAAACTTACTGTCGGGTTGTTTGTTAGAGCGACGATTGTCCCGCGATTAATCATCCTTCCTCCTCCTATTCATATTGACCGAACTTGTATCTGCCTTTGTCTGCTGCTCCTTGGTCGGAGGGACCTTGTGCTGGACAACCTCTCGTAGGATCCGAGATTCCTCAGCATTAGCGTACTTTTGCGACCTGTTCAATAGTTCATCCATTGTAGTAGGAATATTTTTGTCCAGTGAGAAGAGGAATTTTCGATCTCTCAATCCAATCATGATGGCATTGAGGGCGAGCTCTTCTGAGTGATTACAGACCTACAAGGCTTCCAGATTGAAGCGTTTGATGTAGTCTTTCAAAAGCTCACTATCTTTCTAGATGATGTGAAGGAGGTGGGCAGGTGCTTTGAGCCTCTTCTTTCCTCCAATAAAGTTTGTTACGAAGGCTTGGCTGAGTTAAGAGAATGAACTGATGGAGTTCGGCTTCAACTACTTGAACCACAGTTGGGTAGCTCCAGCCAAAGTTAAGGAAAAGGCTTGGCACATGACTGCATCAGAGGCGTCGTGGAGTTCCATATAGACTTTGAAGAACTCCATGTGCTCCGACGGGTCGGTATTCCCTGAGAAGGGAGCAATCTAGGGCAACCAAAACCTGTCTGGCAATTGTGCCTGCATGATGTCAGTAGTAAACGGGGGATCAGATTCCTTTATTAGGGTTTGTTCTTACGCGTTAGTTCGGTAGGCCTGCTGCATGCCTCCGATTTGGTCTCACAAGTTTTTTAGCTCAGCCTCCTAGGGTTCACTGCTTTCTACCATAGCTTCGATCAGGGCTTTGTCGCGCCTCTTCCGGTATAGCTCCTAGCATAGGTCAGAAGTGGGCAAGGCTGTGGTCCCCAAGACGTGGGATGGGGCAAGTTTAGTTGAGCCATGTTGTTGGCTCCCAAAAGGTGGTCAACTCCATTGAGAGGGTGCGCGCGTATAGGAAGGTTGAGGAGGGTTGTAGCCTGTTTGTTTATCCTCCTTGTTGGCTCTTTGCACATGTTGTAGCTGCAATTGTTCCAGCATCTGCTTCATGTAGCCTATGTTCTCTCTCAGCATTCCGACCTCCTTTTCAAGGGAGTTCAATCGGCCTCCTTTTGCATGAGGCCGCTGACCCTGTCTCTCAGAACCAGAATTCACTTGATGTTGTGAGGAAGAGCCTCGATGGCTTTCCGGTTATTCAGGTTGTTCCGGGAGTGGCGGTGTGTGTTCAAGTGCAACTGGAGCTACAATTGGGGAGGATCGAGTTCTCTTCTTCCCCTTCGCCATTGTAGTTTATTTGTTCAAGCAGAAATGGCTAAGACATCATTTCCCGCAGACGGCACCAAACTATTGATGCAATTTCCTGGTAGACCCTCCTTGGTTAACCCTTCAGGACCTTCACAGATTAAAGAAACAGATAAAGGAGACTCTGACTTGTACAAGGGACCCTCTGATGCCTAAGTCAAGCTATTGGGTCTTTTGTAAGTTAAGATCTTTAAGGGAAAAGGTCATGAATCGAGTATTAGAGTATGTATGTGTACATTACATTGGCTGAGGATACTTCTATTTATAGGAGAAGGAAGATACTGTCGTAAGGAGTTTCTCCTGATATGCTGGAGATCATTCTACATAGGTATCCGAATTCGTCCAGGATCCTCTTGAGATTTTCATCATCCGAGGTTCTCGGGATCTGATTTGATCCCTCGAAGATGTTGGGAGAGATCTTCGAGTCGTTAGAGAGATTCCTAGACTATTGGTTCGAGAGAAGATCATGTCAGATATAGTAGACATAAACAGTATTGAGCTTTCTGTCGAACCGACTTTTGCCTTGTTTTAGAGGTTATCCTGAGCTATGGTTGAGTTATGATCGATCTATAATCGAGATATGATTAAACTATAATCGAACTATGATCGAGCTATGACCGACCTATAGTCGAGCTATTGCTGACCTATAGGTTAGGTCGGCAATTGGCCCTTTGAGTGTCCTTACAGTTGCATCGACCTCCTTGAAGGTCGACCTGTCTTCGGACGTAGATGCCCCTTAAGGCTCAAATCTCATTAGGTCCATGCTAGTTTGTAATGTTGGTCCATTCCATAAGTTGACCTATCAACTCATCTATTTTTCCCCCAACAGTAAGCCCCCCTTACTTTTCGAGCCGATCTGTGGAGGCTCAAAAAGTAAGTCAAGTATAGCTAGGTCAGGTTATGTATAGTTTAGGTCCGGTCATGTCGTCATAAATGTTAGGTATGGCAGTCAGTATCGTAATCTAGGCATGTCATTAATTAGACATGGCGTGGCATTTCGTGGTTTGAGGTCACGTGGGGCGTCAAGCAGCAATTTCGGTGACAGACCAATGAGGGCATGACAAGTGGCTTTCACTCAATATTAGGGTCGAGTGGCGCATGGGGTTATGCCACATGTCAGGAGGGGGTGGTCGAGGGGACGTTATACGGACCTAGCATTGATGGGCGTACTCAAGCGTCGACACGTGGCTTCCTTATATAAAGGAAGCCCTAACCCTTAGTCGCTTTCATCCGCATTTTCACCATCTCTCATTCAGTCGTCTGCCCTAGTGCGAATAGGCAATTTTCGGTGACTGTTTTCACTAGCAGCCGGACACCTATTTCCTCTCCGTTGAGCTTCAAACTCCACTCGCCCCCACCTCCTTTCTTTTTTCCTTTTAACAGTGACTCTCAACATCCATAAAAAGTCGCCATGTCGGACTCTTTGAGTTCATTGCGTTTACTCCCAACTTACTCTTGAAGCTAACGAATAATGGATTTTGTGAGTTGAGTCTCCACGAATGATGCTTTTCTAAGATCCACACCATCTTAGAGGTTTCATGGGTTTAAATAGTGGACCCTCCCACAGATGAGGCTAATCTAACGTTTAGATTGGTGACACTTTGTAAACTTATGGTTATCTTATGATATATGAAGATCTGACAGTCAGATCATTTTTTAAATGAATTATTCGGTGATCCAGGGTTCTGACCAGATATCATGGACTACTGGACGGTTTGATTTGTCTATCAAAGTAATTAGAGTCCTAAAAATGGGTTACACTGATGATGTGATGGTTCATCTCAACATCAACGGATGGATGGCTTAATATATGGATGGGGACTGTTTACAACGGTCGAATTTAAACTGTAATGAATGTGAATGTTCAAGTAAGTTGAGTTGGTATTTATACTAAGTTAGGTTACATGGTAACATGTAAGTGCTATGGTTTCTAGCTCCTATTATTGTCAAATTTTGTAGTGTCAAAACCTCTTGGAATCTGTGTCTTATCCAGCTCATCTACATAATGAAGACTGTGCATCTCTCAAGGACAATGGTCTTTAGTCTTTAGTTCAAGGACTTCAAAGGCAAGTGTACTTTTTCATGTTCAAGTACAACATCAAGCGTGAATTCAAGCTTTCAAGCTTCAAGGTTCAAAAGTTTCAAAGCTTCGTACAAGTTAAGACAACGTTCCTAGACTTTGAATCTCAAGTTCAAGCTTTAACGTTAGTCAATTTCAAGCTTCAGAAGTCTCAAGTTCAAGCTTCATCATATGACAAGATCTCAAGCTTCGTGAACTTCAAAGAACGACTATCAACTGAAGAAAAAGAAGAGTCAATGTTGATACCTCACTAACAAGGTATAAATGACTCTAAATTGACCTTAGGGTAGGTCATTTTGAATACATAATTCAATTAGGTCATTTTATAAGTGAATAAATTGTTTCTCGACTAGTCCTAGACTATGTTCGCTAGTCCTAACACTGGCTCGACCAGTCCAAGAAATTCTTCGACCAGTCCAAAGTTTGTTACAAATTTTTGGAATTTTTTGTTAAGCCTCGACCAGTCTTGGAAACTGCTCGACCGGTCGTATGAACAGTGCTCGACTTGTACTCGAGTAGTCCTGCCTCCTCGACTCAAAGTCCATCAAGTAAATTAGGTTCCACACGACCAATCGTGGACAGGTCACGACCATTCGTGGAGGTCCCTCGACTGGTCGTGTAGGGCCTATGACCAGTCGTGGAACGGGTTTATCTTATCGCGCCCAAATTTCAAAAATCCGTTGGTCCTACGACCAGTCGTGGAGACCTTAGGACCAGTCGAAGACGCAATTTCTTCACTTATAAATAGAGCACGAATTTTAAAGTTTGATATTCAATTAAAGCTAAATCAATACACCACTCTAAGAGATAAGTTAGTGATCTTTTAAAGCTATATTATACTTATTTAATATTCTCTTTTATTAGCTTTCTTTACATTTGATTTTGAATTTCTGCATTCCAATTTTATTTGAAAGAGGGATTGTTATATTCCCATTTCTTGGAATCAAAATCAAATCAAGCTAGCCCAAGGTGATTTAATTTAAAATCAATTTAGAATCTAGAACCATTTCACAAGTAAGTGTGTACATTATCTTCCACGTTGAACTTCTACTCCGATTTGGTTCTTCCGGGCTGCATCTAAAGGAGAATATCCAGGTATTTTACATTATTGTAAATTCTATCTTTATTGGTTTCATTGAGATTGTGCTAAAAAAATCTCTCTGTTTTGGTTTGTCTAAGGTGATCTAGAAAACTCAGAGTGTGGGGTTTTTGAATTGTGTAAGCCAACTTGAAAGAAACAATTGTGAGGGTTTTAGGTGAACCTTGAAAAACCTATTTTCATAGTGAACGCTAATATCCACTGTGTGAGGATATTAGGAGTTGAGTAGTTGTGTGGTTGTTGTTTAACAGTTGGTGTACACACATGCGAACCACTATAATTTATGGTCTTGTGTGTTGAATGTTTATTTCTTTTTGTGGATGGTTGTAATTTCCCTTTTTACATTTGTGGAGAATGTTGTAATTTCTTTTATACAAGTGTGGGAATGTTGTAATAGCATAGATTTCTTTCCTTGTTATTTATTCTTTATTTCTCTGTATCAGTTTAAGTTTTTGATACACAACCGTTCTAGTAAGGTTGTCTTCCCATAAACCCTTGGTTTTTATGGTGTAAGGTTGTCCTTAGAACAACATTTGTATCAACCTCTCAATACTCGTACATTTGATGTTGACTGTAATTTCAGCATTGTGAGATTGTCTATTGCTATCTGTATTTAATTTATTTAAATTTCGCTATTATTTTTTAATTTGGCATAGTCCTATTCACCCCCCCCCCTCTAGGACTTAATAGCTCGACCTTTTCATAACACTCGAGTACGGGAAAGTACGGGGTGTTACATTAACCCTTCAGGACCTGCACAGATTAAAGAAACAGATAAAGGAGACCCCGACTTGTACAGGGGATCCTCTGATGCCTAAGTCAGGCTATTGGGTCTTTTGTAGGTTAAGATCTTTAAGGGAAAAGGTCACCAGTGGCTGGGGATACCGCTATTTATAGGAGAAGGAAGATAATGTCGTATGGAGTTTCTCCTGATATGCTGGAGATCATTCCGCATAGGTATCTAGATTCGTCCAGGATCCTCTCGAGATTATCATCGTCTGAGATTCTCGGGATCTGATTTGATCCCCCGAAGATCTTAGGAGAGATCTTCGAGTCATTGGAGTCAGATATAGTAGACACAAACAATATTGAGCTTTTTGTTGAACTAGATTTTGCCTTATTTTAGAGGTTATCCCGAGCTATGGTTGAGCTATGATCGAGCTATAGCCGAGCTATGATCAAACTATAGCCAAGCTATGATCGAGCTATGACCGACCTATAGCCAAGCTATGGCCGACCTATAGCTGAGCTATTGCCGACCTATAGGTGAGGTCGGCAATTGGTCATTTGAGTGGACTTACAGTTGCATCCTCTTTGAGTGTCCTTACAGTTGCATTAACCTCCTTAAAGGTCAACCTGTTTTCGGACGTAGATGCCCCTTAAGGCTCAAATCTCATTGGGTCCATGCTAGTTTGTAGAGTTGTCCATTCAATAAATCGACCTATCAACTCATCTATTTTTCCCCCAATAAACATATTATAGAAGATGAGAAAAATCTGAAAGATCTATAGGAGATCTTTAATAAATGTATATTTTAATAAAATGGGAAATAAACTAACTTAATATGATTTAACTTAAGATACTCTAATATCCCCCCTTATATTAAGGGTTCTTGGAAAAAATAACTCATTACATGAAAATGCAAAAAAATCAACCACCAAATTCAACGACCAAGGCTGATCGAATAAAATTTTAAATTATTTGACGGCATGTAGCCGTTGATTTTCTTGGTTTAGTTGATCGACGGGCAACGGCCGTCAAAATTTTGAAATTTATGGATAAAAAAAAAAATCAGCACCCTCTTAAACCCTAGTCTACGCATCCACCCCATCACTCTCTCTCTCTCTCTCTCTCTCTCTCTCTCTCTCTCTCACCCTCTCCCTCCAGCGACATCCCCTTTGTCTCTCCCTTTAGTGATGCCCCCCCCTCTATCAAGTACTCTCTCTCAAGTGGGTCACACTGCCAAAAATAGGGGGCAAAGTACACGCGGGCCTCACCGTTGCCGTTGTAGGAAGCAGCAACGGTGATGTCATCCACCAATGAAATCTTCCAACCCCCTCCCTCGTGTGATGCACTTGCTACCCATCAGAGATGGAGCTCACCGTTGAGACCCTTCAAGGGGTTCTTTCATAATGAGACAACGTCAAGTCAACGCACTTTGCAATGTAAGTGCCTCGATTTGTCAATAACATGTGTCTGTGTATCTTAAGTTGGTTGAGCCCCACTAGAAGACAAAGACAACCGAAGACTTGAAGACTTGCAACATTAAGGCACGAAGACACTAGTAAATTGAGGTGCCTTGGTGAAACTAGCCCTAGACCCCTTTAATTCCAAAACAACCTACCTCTAGATGAAATTCTTTAATAGGAAAAACTTGTTTATCATCCTAAGACTATGTCTTAAATATGAATAAGTTAGCTAGGCTTAGAGAGGTTCATAGTTACTGATTGTTAGAAGCCAAAATCAATAGTTTCAGAGGTCTATCGATCGAATCAACAGATCTGTCGAGTCAAGTCGATTCGAGTTGATCAAATCCACATACCCTATCGATTTGATTAAAGATACCTAAAAGTGTCTAGTGACAAAAATGTAAAAATCATAGTACTGTCAATCGAATTGATAGTCCAATTGATAGTTATCAATTTGAGTTGATTGAATCGACGAATCGATTGATTCGATCGATAACTATGCATTATGTATCCGTTGGAGCACTTTTCTTATAAAATGGGTACTCGGACCTTTGAAAAAATGATATTTTTTTAGTGGTTTTATAGGCTCTATGCGTATAAGTCCTATTCTCTTCATTTAGACTCTAAATCAAGGAGTTCATCTCATCTTCCTTGTGATTCATCACTCTATATGAACATTCCAAGCTTACCTTGAAGATGTGCATGTTCTCTTGCATTCTATAGAGGTTAGACACATCCTATAGGTAAATCATTTGTCTATCACTCTTTAAAATGCCCATCTAGATGAATCCCCAATTGGAACCAACTATCCCATTAGTTGTAGGAGATTCGACCAACCCACTCTCTCATTACCTTGGCATCCTCATAGGAAGATCATTGTAAGGAGCCAATCGTTGGAGCTGTAGAAGATCCACTTCAAAGATCAGGGGAGCTAAAGAGAAGCCGCTTCAAGATTAATCGAGCATATCAAGACTTGCACTATCAAATGGGCTCATCCAAACTAGTAAGAGTTTTATTTAAGAGTACATTGTATATTAAATTCTTATGTAGATTTGAGTATAAAGTTTGAAACCCAAACTTGATTTAGTCTCTGTGTGAGACACCAATACGGGTGTGTGTGTGTGTGTGTGTGTGTGTGTGTGTGTGTGTGTGTGTGTTTGTGTGTGTGTGTGTAAGTCTCTATGTGAGCCACCGACGGGTGTGTACGTGTAAATCTCTGTGTGAGCCACTAACACGGGTGTGTACATGTGTGAGTCTCTGTGTGAGCCATCAACGGGTGTGTGTTTGTACCCTATCTAACCGAGCCCCATTTCCGGTCATTTAGGATCAAATGCGTGTGAACTACGTGTGTGCATGCTTAATGGTCATAAGGTTACAATAGATATGTACAACCGTATTTCGAGAGAGGGCCATAAGACGTTGAGCACATTGTAAGTAACCGACAATGGTGTGACTAACTTCGAACAGCTAAGCAAACAACTAGCCAATGGTTAAGTTCGCACGAGTGTTGACAAATATCAAAAGACTAGAGAAAGCAAGAACGTGGGAAGGATCTAGAAACAGAAAGAGGGAAGAAACGATTACAATAACCATCAGAATGTGGGAAGCATCTAGAGTAACAAAATAACAATATAAATGGAAGATTAAGAAAGTTTAGAAGATCGTCTCACACCAACCAAAACAAACCAGCAAATCAATTATCGTCAATTTTCTTTTAATTATCCTGTCAAATTTACATTCCGTAGTGTAATCATTGTCTTTATCAAGTAAATTCTTTCCGTTAGCGTAACTATTTACTTTCTGCATTTATCGTTTACATTCCGTAACTTAATTCATAGAGAAAGTACAATAGTTGATAATCGTAACTATAATCAGAGCACTCTCTAGTGGTCGATAGCGGTCGATAGCAGTCAATAATAATTTCCCTTTATTATTCCACTTCCCGTGCATTAAGAAAGTCCTTTCGTACGAAAGGGAAGAAGAAATTCATCATCAGAGGATGAACCCCACCCTCTGACTATCGCCTGATTTATTTTTACACTTCGAGCGAATGATTGAATAGGTGACCGACCTCCTTAGATCTCGGTCATACCTAGTGTCGGCTACTTTGGCGCTTGGGGTCTGTAAGGCCCGTATCATAGTTTGTACCATTCCTTAGGCTTCCGTGGTCCTCCCGGTCGAATATCGGCAACCCTCGACCTGTATCTGACGTTTGCACTCGAACTTAAGCCGAGTCCTGCATACTGAAGTCCGCTCGACCCAAAACTTATACCCTAGCGACCGCGCCGTAGCCGCGGTTCCAACACCACGACTCGCACACTGAATCGATACTCGGGTCAGGAGATGTGGGCCCACATTCATTTCGAAGAAAAGTCATGCGTTGTGAATTTCGAGAAAATCTCTACATCATGTCACATCCATCAAGTCAAGTACATCCTCCATACCTCAATGCCACCTCGCCCTATCTCAAGTACAAGCATCCACTCCCTCTTTTCCACAAGTCAACTCTCTTTCTCCCTACCCATCCCTCTTTTACAAAAAATTCAAACAAACCCATGCTTTCCCATTCCCCTTCCTTACAACACCCATTCCACCCATCCCATATCAATCCATCACCTCCCTTTCTCTCTTATTTTCTAAGCAATGTTCTAACTTCCATGAGAGCTCCAACATCAAAGCTCTCTCCTCCAAAAACTACGTGTGGCCCACTTTCTCACATCTCAACCATTACAACTTCATCATCTTCCGTTGAGATCGAAGCTAAGGTGACTACAAGTCCAAGGAGTTAAAGGAGAAAGCCGATAGGTGGGTGATCCACTGTTGATTTTGAATTCTAAGTGTCCACTTATTATGGTACCCACTTGATGTGTGCATTGTACTTGGGAGGGCCCAATAATGGCAGGTCCCTCCCCTTCACATTTCTCTCTCTACCTTAGGTTGAAGTGGGCCCCACTAATATGTGTCTTATCTAAACCGTCCATCAGTAACGATGGGGCCCTACCGTGAAGAGCGTCCGCATCCAGGCCGTCCAGGGCCTGGACGGTGGACATGTACTTTATAATATATATGATATATGTTAAATATTTATATATATTATTATGATATGAGGTGGGCCACACGTGTGGACCCACCATGTAATATGCGTGAGATCTGCACTGTCCAGAACATCCAGGGGTTTGGACAGCGGCTCTTTGTAGTTTATATATATTATTTTATATTATAATATGATATATTATATTTTATTATATTATATTATATATATATATATATATATATAAATATACACACACCTGTAAGGTGGGCCACATGCGTGGGACCCACCACTGATGTATGTTTGTATCCACGCTGTCCAGTAATCTGGACGGGTGGAGCCCACCATGATATATGTTTGTATCCACGCCGTCCATTCATCATCTGGATGGGCGAAGTCCACCGTGTTGCATGTTTGTATCCACGCCGTCAGTAATCTGGACGGGTGGAGCCCACCATGATATATGTTTGTATCCACGCTGTCCATTTATATGGTGAGCTCGTCTTTGGCTCCAGACAAAAATGAAGCAAATTCAGTCCTCTGGTGGGCCACATATGTGGACCCCACCCCTGATGTTTGTATTACATCCAAACCGTCCATCTATTTGGGCCACCTCGTCTCATAGCTTGAGACTATAAATAAGACAAATCTAATATCAAGTAGACCACACTGCAGAAAATAATGGAATGAAAGCCCACCATTGAAACCCCTTTGGGTTACAGAAGTTTTAAATCAATAAAATATTTATTTTTCCCTCCTTGTTCAAGTCCTTGTGACCTTATGAACAAATTGGATGGAAAATAAAAACTATGGTGGGCTCACTGGAAATTCCACCATGAAAATTATGATCACCCCTACCATTTGTGGTATGGTCCAGGTGATCCTTTGGATATGATTCTTTTTTTTTTTTTTTTAATAATAATGCTCTAAAATGATTTCTAACAATAGATGAATGGTTTTGGAACCCGGCCTATTCGACTCGGCTTACTTGACTCGGCCTATTTGTATCAGCCCATTAATTCGGCCCATTCGAAATAACCCATTCAAATTGGCCCATTTGACTCGGTCCATTCGACCCAACCCATTGATTCAGCCCATTTGTACCGGCCCCTTTGATCGGCCCATTTGTACCGGCCCATTCGATTCGGCTCCTTTGATCGGCCCAATTGATTCGACCCATTCATACTGGTCCAATTGATCCAGCCTGTTTAATTCAGCCCATTTGATTCGGCCTATTTGATTCGACCCATTTAAATCGACCCTTTTGATTCAGCCCATTTGATGCAATTGAGGTCCATGATGATGTACATTAGGCCCAAGTGCGAGGCCGTAGGCCTACTATATGTTTGGCCCTATGTGGGTCATTCCGTGGGAGTAATGCTGGTTAAAGGTCTACATTGATGGGCAATGATGGTTGGACGTCTACAATGTGACCTTCCCTTAGGCCTTTTTAGGCCCATCCTCATCATTATCTAGTGGGTTAACCCAAACGACTGGGCCCCATTGATTTTAATTGATCTATCATCGGCCGTCCATCTATAGACCCCGCCTAGCGTCGAGGTCGATTATCGATGCCGATTATCGGTGTCGATTGACGAAACCGGCTATCGTTGCCGATTATGAGTTTATGACAACATAACATCATAATACATGCTCATACGCATCATCGGTATGTTTATTATGAGATGTGACTGGCCATTGCATATGCCATAGTGCAGGTGGTTTATGGGACTCCTTGATAGGTGAAGTTATCCCACATGAGCGCACGGTATGCGTAGAATTGATACATGATTGGACTGCGTGACTCATGCTCTTTGCATTTATGTGATTGTGATTACTGTATGCCCTAGCAACATCAGGGCCATAGTCTCCACAGACACATCGTGGATGGTCAGATTAGATACCGGAAATACTGTTTTTAGCATCGGGGTGTCATAGATGTCCCTGGGTGACAATCCCTAAACCCGATGGTACTAGAGGATGAATCCAACGTCGAGACTAAGTGGATACATGAGCGCACGAGAGCCGTATACCAGTAGGCCACGTCTCCCACTATGTCGTGGTCGGTTGGAAAGGGGTGTGACCTTACCCCCCTGAGTGAGAGGGCAATTTCTAGGTTGAGTTTGACTAACTTGAGGAATAGGTCCGTTATCGACGAGTTGGCTCGATATTGGCAGGCGGATAGTCAGTTCTATTCTACTCACCCAATTGTGCGCTCGGATAGGGACGACAAGCAGGCATTGAGTGTACTAGACCCCGGTGATTATCCAGACTGAGAACTGTACCAATATTTGATGAGTTGCATTGATATGTGGATTTTAATGAGGTTTGGTATGCTTGAGTTTCATCTCGCATCGCATGGCCTTGGCATGGCAGATAACATTAATAGAAATCAATGACCTCTAATGGGGTTTTACCCACCACAAGGTCCAGTGTTTCAAGAGAATTTTAACTAATTTGGTCCAGATCATCCATCAACCATGGAACCTCCACGGATCTATCGCGACCAAATACTGCAACTTATGCGAGAAGTTGTTGGCTAGGTTTTTGGGAAGCAATGCTATTCCTGTTTTTCATAAACCATACCCCGAATAGGTAGATCAGAAGCACCCATTGCCAAGAAATTATTGACCGGATTTCGCCTTATTTCAGGAGAACATGATTAGTAAACTATCGAACATGTCGATTGGTTTACCATGTAATATAGCGAAATAGCTAATAATGATTGTTGATGTAGAAATTTGGTTCACCCTCGCCCAACCTCCGTGCACTTGCACAAGAGGAAGACAAAGGAGACCCTGGCTAGAGCAGGGGACCCTCTAATGTCAAAGTCGAGCTAGGAATCTGGGTCTAGTGGTGTTGAGGGGTTTTAGGTGAGAGATTTATGTACCTGTCCTTGTAAATGGGTTCTTTATTTATAGTGTTCGAGGGACGTCATGGTCCGTTATTATAGGCACAATCTCAGCCATTAGGCGAGGTGCGCGGGCGATGATGTTGTCAATTACTTTACGATCGTGCGTAGGGTAGTTATTCTTATCGTGCGTTACTGGAGTGGCTTCAACTTTCCTAGTCGGCCGAGGATTATTCGAACCGAGCTTGCCTAAACCAAACTTTGTTAATCTACTGAGGACGGCTTAGGCCGAGCTTATCTAAGACAAGCTTCTTCGGTCAGCCGAGGATAGCACGAACTGATCTGGTCAGGATGAGACTAGCTCGGACTTCAGCTTAGGCGCGATTCTTTGTCCGAACTACTCATTCTTGGTGACCTTTTAATTCTGATGAACCACTTGGCCTTTGAGGGTAATTCTGCTCAGAACTATTCTTAAGGGGTCGGATGCTGGCTTTACATTACTTCCTCCAGTCGTGATATCGTCGAGCTGACCTAAGAGTGGTCGGACTACATTCCCCATATTAGAAGCCCCCCTACTCCTTGAGTCTACAGCGCAGACTCAAGGGGTAAATTCATGAATGAATAAGTAGTCTGTTATGCTTCTCCTGACAGTTAGCTCTGGTAGTAGGGTCGAAGAGGATTTGTAATTATGGCATGTTGCTATCGAGGCTCCGTACTCTGCGGTGGTAACTTTTCGACTGTGGGCCTGTGGTGGGCGGACGCGTGACAGAGGTTGAGAATACGTAACGTCAAGATGAACAGGAAGTTACCACGTGTAAAGAAGTGGGCAGGGAGGCGGCTCCTCACTCGTAACATTCAATGTTATTTACTGAAGCTAGTGGGCAACTCGGGAATTCGTATCGGTCGAGCTAATCAATTGCTACCATGTATGAGGTGGTGCTCAGTAGGACAGCTCTTCGTTTCTTCTAACTAAAGCTTATCATGATTACTTTCGATCGAGCACAATATAAAAGTGAGAGGATCCTTCATTGATCCTGTCATTTGCTCTTGCTTTGCTGCTGACAATCCCGGCATAGGTGATTTCTGGTGAGTCCTCCTCGTTCTCCGGCTCCATTTCAAGTCTTCTTTTCCTTGCTTTCGCACTGCTTTTTGTTGAAGTTCTGATGTCGAACGGCTCCGAGGATTTGCATGAGCTCTATGCCTTTGAGGGAGAGCGCAAGCTCCAGGGTCGAAGCCTCAGCAAAACCACTTACCAAAGTGCCCTTGTGGTCTGCTAAGACGATTGTCCGACCTCGGGCCAAGCAGTCCAAGGGCTCGAAGGTGACTGCTCGGCCCAAGGGTACGAAGAGAACTTCCCAGTTTAAGGGCAAGAGGGTAACCATCCAACCCCAGGCCGAACGACCTATAGAGCTCATTCCCAGGAGGTCAGTCATGACAGAGGCCAAAATGGATAAAGTTCATTATGAGTTTCAGATCCCAAACTTTGTTGTTATCTGAGGTCCAACTCCACTCGACATTCCCGAGAATCCTGCTGAGGGGGACGTCGCTATTTTCATCTGTGCCCTCCAGTGCGGGCTCCAACTTCCAATCCATCCGTTTGTGAGGGCGATGACTGCACATCTAAAGCCGGCTACTGGGAAGCTCATCCCCAATGCTCGGAGGTCGCTGTTTGGGACCTACATCATCTGGTATCAGCTCAAAAATAAAGAGATGACACCAGATGAATTCATGTATTTGTACCAGGCCAAGCACAACCCTATGGAGCTGAGCTAGTACTACTTCTTGACAAGGACGCATCATGGTCCGGGCCTCATCGCCAACCTCCTAACTTCCAATAAGGATTGGAAGAATAAATGGTTTTGGGCGTCGGGGGAGTGGGAAGCCCCTGCTGTCGATCTTGCTAGTCTTCGGGTTAGAGTGCCCACTAAAATTTCCCTCTCAGGTTGGATTTCGGAAGAAGTCCATTTTTCTTTTTCTATTCTCTTTCTATTTTTAAAGAGTATCGAGCTGACCTGTTTCTTTATGTTACTCTACAGTTTATCTAAAGGGGACGCCCAAGCTCTCTCCCTTCCTCTAAGCCCAGGTTGATAAGGCAAGGGTGCTTAGGGAGGAGTTTCGCCTTTGGTACAAGCTCATCACTCCGGATCTCCTTCACTGATCCGGGCTCTATAGATCCATCCCTTCCCTCTCTTCTCTTGGTAAGTGTAACGACTCGTAAAATTCCGTACAATGGCCCGAGTACCACCTCAGGCATAAATCACTTAAGATCAATTCCTTTAGAAATTAGACAAGGTTACTTAGTGCAAACCTAGAGTTCATACGAAATCCACACTAAACACATTAAATACGATCTGCAAGACCCAAAACTTGCAGAATCATTAATGCTACGTTACCTTACAATCTAGGATAAATCTCTCTTCCCGTTTGCTCTCGGGAATGCCTTGAAACTTCGTATTGGATCTAGACCGCACATCGAAAGTCCGATTGTTCCGAAACTACATCGATATGACCGCTTAGTTGGACTTGACTACCACCCCGGAAATCAAGTCCTAACTATGTCCAAAAGTGTTCACCGTGAGCCTGGAGCAAAGAGTGTGAGAAACATGAAAATAATTCCAAAATAAATAAGGATTTATGAAATCTGGCATGTGACGCTTACGGTTCAGTATTGAGCAACCTGACCGTCAGAATCAGGCTAGATTACACCCTCGGATCAGGGATATTTGCCCAAACACATCCATGTACTTGAAATTTCAGATCGAGATCCACTGACCGTTGAACTGAAACTGGTCCGTCATTTGTGATATGGAAACCCTACTGGAACGAAAACTTAATGGTACCTAGATCCAGTATTAGCGAGCTTAAGTCCGACCGTACATTGAAAAGGGGCCGCCAGAAGTGCTTTGTTGGATCGAATCGAACTCACTTTGGTTATAACCTAAGTATATCTTGACCTTAAGCCCGTTTTGGTGACTTTTTAGCCTATATAAGGACCTTAAACTCTCTCATATCCAGCCCATACAAATTTGAGAAAACTCTAGGAGAGAGAGAGAGAGAGAAAAAAGAGAGAGAAAGTGAGAGAGTTGTGGGAGGATTCTTCCTACCCTTTTTCCCTGTCGCTACACAAGCTACACCACTCACTTCTCATCACTTTCCCGACGACTTCCAGCTTCGTTTCTAGGTATGAAACCCTAACACTAAACTGATTTGGGGTTTTGATAGTTGTACGTGATGAAATAGCTAACCTATTTCACTCTCTAGGTTGCCGAATCGCCGTATACGAAAGCTTAGCAAATCAATTGCGTTCTTTACGCTTCTACGGCGTAAGGTGTGGACTTTAGGTGTATAGGTTATGGTTTTCAAGGCTTTCAATGTCGGTTAATGATTTATGACTGACGTGGATGCTATTTCACATGCAAAATGTGTCGTCTATTTCATTATACTGGTTTACATGAACTATATAGGATTTAGGCTAATCTATGCATATGTTGAAATGTTTGGAAATGTTTGGAATTTGGATTTGTGTTCAACATGTTTATTTGTCATAAATATATGCGTCGTACATGTGTGACAACTCCTTAGCGAAAGGACTTACCCTAATTCACGTTATGGCAAAAATACATATATGTGACTAAGTGCGTAGCGTAAGTGTTTGTGAAAATGTTTCACTAGACATGGAACTTGTATCCATGTATGCCAGGTTCATTCGTCAAAGGTGTACGCACATGATATACGGGGTACCTCCCTAGTGAAAGAATTTGGCCTAACGCATGTGTAATCATCATACATCATGTATGATGATGTATGTAGTCTATGTGTTTGTGAAAATGTTTGAATGTGCTAGGGATTACCTAGTATACTTTGTATGAGGATTGAGATACAAATCTCGGTTGCCTAAATTGTGTGAATGATTTCCTACATGTACGTTTTATTATAAATTCAGTTGTATGTATGAACTAATTATGTGTGAAATCATGTTTGTGTTTCAATATGCTTTGATTGTAAATTCTATTTCATAATATGCCTATGTGTTTGGAATTCTTGAACTATGGAATCCATTACGGTGGATCGCCTCACATGATTACATGATGAATGGATTGAGTTTGGGACTATGATGTAGTCCAGGCATTTGGCAACGAAACTGAATTCGTAGTTGAGATTCAGTCGCCACGAGAGATGTGTTCGACGAACCCGAGTCGTACTTCGGTTGGCGATAGTGGCTGGCCACACGAAGTGCTTATGCACTTCATATCATTTAACTTGTTGTGCTCTTGAGCTTGCCGAGCTCGTCAAGCAACCCGATCTATCTTATGTATGTTCACCATGTTTAGACGCCTCTGCTTGAACTTAGGGTACCAAACTTACCAGTGAAATCCCGTTAACCATGGTACCTCGATCCGCTAAGACTCATGAGTCAGGCATGGTGGTATGGGACACTGTGGTCGAGCTGTCGGCCTATGCTGGGGTTTCGTGGTGTTTCGAGTGTGTCGGCCCGAGCCTCCCCGTAGTGTCCTTTGAGCAACAAGACTCGTGAGCCGATTATGGTGGTATGGGACACTATATTCGTGTTGTCGGCCTACATTGATAAGGTGATGGGGGAGTGGTGCAACGATTGCAAGTAACAACCCTGACAGCCCTTTGTAGTGACCTCGAGCATACTCTGAATTTGCGGTGAGGCAACGAGTTTTGCCGCGGTGAATAGAGTATGAACTAGGCCTGTATCAATTTAGTGATGAACCATTAAAAAGGTGATGGGGGAGTGGTGTAACGATTGCGTGTAATAGCCCTGGCAGCCTTTGCAACGCCCTAGAACTACACTATCGTTTGAGATTATCTAGGTTTGATGACCCTAGAATTGATCATGTTTGGGAATGATACAAGGGAGGTACCTTAGTTTCCCAATCCTGCTGTTTGAAATGGACTAATAACAACTCTGTAATCATGCTCATCATCGCACTGCATGTGCCTGGAAGATGTGGAGCACTGAGGAATGAACGCATGCTGCGGACGTAAGATGGTGTCGCATGAGGGAGTATGTCGGTGAGGGCATGCATCATGACTGCATTTCATACTTGCATTAATAAGAGTAGTTAGGATTGTTCAATTGTACTGCTTTATCATTACTGCTTGACTGAATTGATAACATGTTAACCTATGCTTTATTGCTCCACTGACTTAGCTACTCACTCCCACGTTACGGGACGGTGTTGTACACACCAACCAGACTCTGTCTTAGGTGCAGATGAGGTGACGACTCAGGAGGCTGAGCTGGACTACGACGAGGACCAGGACGAGTTCTCGTATATGCAGTATTCTGGTGGCTTTGCCTAGACTGCCTGGATCGACGGGACTTACAGGGCTTACTGCTCTAGTTGTACTTTTGACATTTTGATCATAAAACAGATACATGTATATGGTGACTCAGTTGGGTTCATACTCTGGAGATTGAGATGGTTTTGTTTCTTTTACATACAATTATATACAGTTTCAGTCTTCTGCTTGCCTTTATACAATTGATCTGGAGTATGAATTATTGTTTTGGTATAATCTCACTCATGTTTATTACACTAACACAGACAACATTTAATCATCATTATCTATGTTGCATAAGTGATGTTTTGGAACTCGAGAGTTGAGTTGCTACTCGACCCTCGAATTTCAGGGCGTTACAGTAAGTGCTTGTTTAGCACTTTGAGCCTTAGTGTTGGTGCCTCGCTGATTTGAGTCGCACTTTGCAGGTATGACTGAGCCTCAGAAGCTCGGGAAGAGGAAGCATCCCTCTATTGGGGTGATGCTCCAATTAAAGACCACTTCTCGGAAGACGGCGGATCCTCCGGCTGTTCGAGTGACAGCTCCCATTGTGGATCCTCGACCTAATGTCGTTGCTGAGGGGCCTTAGGCAGATCAGTCTGTTTCGTCAAGAAAACAAAAGTATTTGATTTGGGATTATCTTATTCAAACATAACAATGAAATAGTTACAGAAACAATCATCACAATTATTGATTCTGAATTCATTTACATCCTTAAGGATCCCTTGATTTTAAAATAGTTTACAAAGAATTCATTGCAAGTAGAATATAAATTTTGATAGCAAAACAGCGCTGATTTTAATCATCTCCTGTGACTTAGGAGGAATAGACAAGTCCACTAATTAATCTTCAAGAGAATAGAGATTTCGGCAGCATTTCAGTGCTATCCTGATCATCTCCTGAAACTTAGGAGGAATACGCCTTTTCGTCGATGATTCTTCCCTTCTTCCTGAACAAAAAGAACTTGAAGATTTGAAGACTTTAGCCATTCCTGCAGCATATCAGCCCATTACTGTTATAGACTGTCCAATAGTCGGTTTGCGCGAGTCCGCGCAAACTACAGGAGCCCAATGCTCCTTTGCACGAGTCTGCGCAAACTACAGGAGCCCAATGCTCCTTTGCACGAGTCCGCGCAAACTATCTGAGCCCAATGCTCATTTGCACCTTCTGTCTTCTTTCTTCTTCTTCGTCTTTCTTCCACTCTGAAATCTTCCAACCCCTTCTGAGAGAAAGAACGGGGTATTTATAGATATCTTCACTGGTGTAAATCTCTATTCTGGTCGATGTGGGACAAAATATCATCCAGCCATTTTTATATCTTTGTAAAATACTTTGCGCGGACTCGCGCAAACGACATGCTTTGCACGGTCTCGCGCAATCTTTCATTCCCGCGCAACCTAGATCACTGATCAACCCGCGCAACCCTATTTGCTTTGTGCGATCCAGCGCAATCTTTTCACTTTGCGCGGACTCGCGCAAAGTCATCTTCAACATGATTTCTTTAATCCTCAAACTGATTTTCTTGATCTTTCCTTTCTTCATTTCTTTGGTTATTTTATGCCTCAACAGATGCCCCCTTGATCCGTTCTTTGTTTTTTTAGAAATCAAAGAAAAGGATCAAAGAATTCATTTTCTAAGGTTTGTGCGACCCCGCGTAAACCTCGGTCGAGTACCGTGCTCGACCACAAATACTATAAATAGTCCAGCCACTTCGTCATTTTCGCGAACTGTTCATACTCTGTTGAAACTCTGCTCTGGCGATTTTCTCCCGCGCAAACCTGTTACTTTGCGCGAACCCGCGCAAACCTTTTCACTTTACGCGAAGCCCTTTGTCCTTGGAGATTTTCTGCGCAAACCTTTTTGCTTTGCGCGAACCCGCGCAAACCTTTTCACTTTGCCCGAGGTCCTTTGGCTTTGGAGATTTTTTCCCGCGCAAACCTCCTACTTTGCGCTAACCCGTGCAAAGTACTTCGTACTTAGCCCATTTTCTTTGAACTGTTTCCATCACTTAGCCATTTTCTTCTTTCTTCCTTTCTTATTGTTATGGCTCGTATAAAACAGACAGCTCGTCCTCCTTCCAATCAACCTTCTTCTGATCAACCCCCTGCCAAGCGAACAAAGACCACTTCCAAAAATCCTGCTTATTTTAAAGAACCTGTTCTTCCTACCTTCGACTTTTCTGACCGCATTAGATCTTTGCCTTCCCCCATTCATAGGTCCATATCATTAGGAGATATTAAATGTCCTCCGAAGCATGGCAGGGAATACGATTGGGATGAATGGTTAAAAACTACGGCTCATCTTCGTATTGATAGTGAAAGACCACCCCTTCGTGAAGACACTCCCCCTGCTTCTCGTCCAAAGAAAACTCGCCGGAATAAGGCGAAAGAGTTCGCAGAGAAAATTGAGAAACATAAGAGGAAGAAACTTCAAAACTCATGGGACTCGGTACGAGTTGTTGAAGGTGTTATGAAATTTGACAACCCTCATGCGGAGGGCATGACGGTTATTCCCATCAAAGTATATCGCCATCAGTCCATGCTTGACTGTGAGTCTAAAGACTACATCCATGGCGAAAGGTTGATGTATACTGAATCGTGGGCCTCAAGAGAGTCCCGAATCCTTGAGGGAGTTATACAGACACAGAAGCCGCGACAGAAGATAGGGGAAACTCATCCCATGATCTTCCTTTCGACAGTCCTCATGATCTCTTTCCTTCTCATTTTTATGAGACAGTTCGATAGCGCTTTAGAGATCGAGAACAACTCTGGGGACAGGCAGAATTCCGCATCAGAGGCATGTTAACTGCTCGCCGCTATTACTCTGAATGGGCAGAGGCTATATTGCTGAAGCATACGAGCACTCTTGCAAAGATTGGTCTTTATGATGCCATAGAAGTGACCTCCAAACACTTCTATAGGGAACCCAATATACAGAAAGGATTCCTTGAATACTGGTCGCCTACAACCAACTCCTTCCATTTACCTTATGGTGAAATGAGCATATCTCTTTGGGATCTTCATCGTATAGCCGGTCTTACAATAACAGGCAAATTCTATGATGAATTCATTCCTACAAACAGGGAATTGGCCTTTGTATCTTCTCCAGACCGTAAACCTTCTATCTCTGAAACTACCATAGAGCTGTTCAAAGAGATGGGCAAATTTCCCAGTTTCCACAAAATCCCCCCTCTACAATGGCTGGCACATTTTTCTAGAGGTCTCAGGTATTTATCAACCGACAGTTGACTTATTCTTTATATTCTTGCTATTTAGCCATCCCTGTATATTAACCTCCTCATTTTTCTTTGAAATTTCGCGATTGCCACTCTAAAGAATTAACGAAGCTTCGAGATACAATAAAAGGAAGACCAGAATATAGCTCCTTCGGAGAACTTGCTGCGTTCTTAGCTTATTGGCTAAGTTTAGTCGTATTGCCCAGCTCTAAATGGGCAGATGCTGTTCGTCCAAGCATTTTTGTTGTGGCTGGTGCTTTAGCGGAAGGCCATAAATACTCTCTTGCTCCTCCAGTATTATGTTCTATTTATAGAGCCCTTGGAGAGGTAGCTACTCACGTGAAAGATCCTATTCTTGGGGCTTCGTCTGCACATACTTCTTGGCATTACATCACAGGGTGGCTAGGGGTCTATTTCCCTTGGACTTTTGAGGCTCCAGAGCAAGTATATACTCATCCTTCTCACCTTCCACTCTGGTTCTTTCAGCAAAGAGCGATGGCAAAAAGAGCGTATCAATGGGTTGCTAATAAAATTCGAGATGACGACCAGATAAACTTCTTTCAATTCCGCCTTTATCGCTACACTGAAGATACAGATATGGTGGACCAAGAAACACTTACTGCAGCAGAGAGAGCTTTCTTTTTTTCTATTCGCTCATGCAGTTTACCTCTTCGGGAAGGAACAAATTTTGGAGAGAACCTCTACTACCCCAGTCGCTTTGCTCGTCAATTTGGTTATGATCAGACCGTACCTCAGGACTGCGGGTTGGTTACTAGAAAAATGCGCTGTTATGGAACTGGTCCTCTTAACTGGGCCATGATATGGAAACAACTGCTGAATGACTGCGTAAGATCTCTTTTCATAATTCCAGGCTGTAATCGCATTGTCCGTACATCATATAGCTGGATGCGATGGTGGGATCACCAATCATACTTGGTCACTAAATGCTTGCCAGTGGATTCTTCTATCTTTCTTCATCCGCCCAGGCTGAAGGGCAGAAATTTAGAGAGCGGAATCGGCTATGTTCCAGAAAAGAGCCATGCGTCTCATCCTGGAGAAATTTATAGGAAGATATCATTGAAGACCCTATCCGTGAAATCAAGCCCATCAACACTTTGGATGGCTGGTTTGCTCATGGTTCTGAGGAATTTGAGAAAACTCGTCGGGATTTCTCAAATCAAGCCGCAAACGATGCTGAAGGTACATCTTCTCCTATTCCTGCAGAGACTGCAGCGGCTCAAGAAGGACCAGCTGTTGGTACTTCCTTATCTCCTCCACAACCCTTGGTCCTAGTCCATCTTCCCCAATGACTAGATCAAAAACGCGTTTGCAAACATCATCACCTATTCTTCCAGAAAGGACTTTCGCAAGCATCCGCTTCCCCTGTTCTTCCAGAAAGGACCCGTCAAGCATCCGTTTCCCCTACAATCCAAGAGCCTATTCCGGAAAGCAGCCAACCCGTTTCTTACAAAGGGAAGCAAGTTGTTATTGAAGAAGCTGATGAAGAAATTTTAGAAGATGAAAGTTCAGCTTCATCGTCAGATACTACTGAATCTTCACAATATGAAGACAGTGAGGATAACGACAGCTGTGAAGATAAAGATGATGACTTTGAAGAAGGCGAAGTTGACATTGATGGAGATGAGGAATACTGCGAAAGAGGTCGAGATGAATCTTCCCCTGCAACCGTTAAGACTCTTCTCGGTGTGAATGATCCTGCTAAATCTCCTGCAGCTGAAGAAAATGAAGAAGAACCTTTAGATTATGGCGAATATGGTATTCACCAGGTAAAGGAGATTTAATTTCCACATGTATATCTATCTATATTTTAATAATTTATTATTTATTCTTATGTCTCCCTTTCATTGTCTCCTTCTCTTTCTTCTTTTTTTTTAGGTGCTCAAGTTGCAGAAATAGGTGTTATCTCTTCAGCGAGTCCTCTTGTGGTATCTTCACCAAGAGCACCTATAGTTCCATTGGTAGTACAAGAGTAGTGGCTCGTGAAATCATATTTCCCACAGAAACTACAGACTTGCCAACTCCGGCTACCAGAGATTCAAGCACAGAAGCTAGAGCACCATCTTTTGCTGATATGGTGGAACTTGGTCTTTCCATGACTCAGAGAGCTTCTGCCTCTGTAGGTCATATCCAGGTGACAGGTACATATTTATGCACTGATTATCTTCATTCATGACTACATATTTCATAATATATTTTGAATATCTTTCTTCTTTTACTATAGGAACTCATCCTTGCAGTGGTGCGGCCAGTTCTGATTCTGTGGCCACTACTTCTGAATTGTCATCCTTTGCAAAAATCCCTGTTCATAAAATGCTTATGGTGAAACATTCTTTGTTAGCAATAATTCATATCTTCAGAAATCCCGATCAATGGTTGGATTTGGATGTTGCTATAGAGATTTTGGAGAGCTCTGCCAAGATGGCTAGACTCAACATATCTCCTTTGCGTGATTCACTCCTCAAGTTTCGCGATTCAGTAATTTCTCTGGCGTCGGTAGAGAACGTTACAATTGCCCCTGAGATTTTAGAGTACAAGAAGCAGCTGGCTGCATCTCAAGAACAAGCCTCTCTGACAGCTTCATCAATTTCTAAACTTGAACAAGAGCATATGATTCTTCAAGATCAATTAAAGATTCATATTGATGAAAATAAGACTATCCAAGATCGTATTGCAGCCCTGAAGGAAGAAATTTCTCAACTGGAGAGAAGGAATCATGAAAAAGCCTTGATCATTCAAGATGTTGAAGAAAGGATACAGGCGAATGTTCAATCCATTAATATTGAAAAATCCGCGCAACTTCGAAGTAAAGGAATGATTGCTTCTCTGGAGAATAAACTTGCTGGCGTCCCTGATCAAGCGAAACTTATTCTTGAAGAAAAATCTAAACATGATGTAGCCCAGGCACAGTTGAAAGAAGATTTGCGCAGATATTCGGAAGCAGTGGGAATTACAGAAGATCTTTAAAAATGTAATTTTGAACATGTGATTTTTTGTTCTCATTTTTTTTTTTGGACATGTTTTTTATGAAAGCATTTTGAGATGTTTATAATAGCATTTTCTCATTGCATGTTGATGACATTTATACTAATATTATCAAATTATATTCGTACTTTATATAATAATTTCATTACATCCTTTAAAATTTCTAAACCTTTTATGCTTTGTTAGTGCGGGATTCTCTATGTGAGTATTTAAATTGGCGGTACTAAGTTTCAATTTAATTAGCCACACACAGTTTAAGCTCATGAGTAGTGGAGCGTGCGCACACACACAGTTTAAGCTCATGAGTAGTGGAGCATTTATGGGTCTTATGTGATGGCCACTGTAACTCTCTAGAGTTCGTTTTTGGGCTTTTCACTGCCTTGAGCTCACGGCCAAGGTCCATCAGAGGGGCCCATTGACGCTACCGCCCGGGCGGTGAACTGTTGGTTTTACGCACAGGGTTTGCCACGGTAACTCTCTAGAGTTCGCAGGGCTCGCAAGGCTACCTTTGGGCACCAAATCTAGGGTCGCCAGTCCATCAATGAGTAGGTTTAAGCCCTTCCTCACGAATTATTACTGAAATCAAACCCTAGATCTGGAGGGTCTTACGCATGGTTGGCATAAGCTCGCACTGCGGCCCCTGTTTTCTTCGTCTGCAAGGTCGAGCCCATTCACAGGAGGGCATTTTCATCCGTTCCCCGTGGCACTGCCGGAAGCTATACAGACGGTATGGGAGTTACGGTGACTAGTCTTCGCGGATTTATGGCCTTTTAGGCTTTGAATCCTTGACTTCGTCAGCTGCCCGCATGGGTGCGCACGATGGTCTTCGCGGGCTTTCTAGGGCCACTGACTCCTCGCCGCTGCCCGAATGGCGATCTTCATAGGTCTTATGTATAGTTGGTCGGCTCTTTTAGAGCTTGATCCTTTGAGAGCATCATTTTTTTTATTTTTATTTATTTATTATTATTTTTTTAGAGCTTTTTGATTTTGCTCAATTTGGCTCTTTTAGGATTTGGCTCGGCTATACTGCCCCTTTAACTGAGATTGGTGTATCTTTGTAAGGCAATAATATCTATGATCATCATCATTGCTAGTATAGTAGTAGTAGATATTTCCACCTGAGATAATATCTTCAAGAAGATTCATGCCTTCTAAAGCAATATATATCAATTTTGTCAGTATTTTCAAGAGAATCTTCAAGATGATATTGATTTTGTAAACTTGTTTGGCGATGATGATGATCATATTTTCGGATTTGATGCTTGATAATTGACGCGCTTGTGAATTTTCTTCACAGCTTCTCTTGTTGATATGATGATCATATTTTCGGATTTGATGCTTGATAATTGACGCGCTTGTGAATTTTCTTCACAGCTTCTCTTGTTGGCATATGAACATGATCTTATTCATCCTTGCCCCCTTTTGATACAGATTCATTATGCCGATAATATTCTGAATCAAAATCCACATGTCTATCTTTAGGGATAGTATCTTTTGATGAATCGGGCGTTGACAAGTATACTGATATTCTGTCCCTCTTGATTTGTGATTCTATATGCCCCATTGGAGTATACTTCTTTTACTACATATGGACCGTCCCATTTAGGCTCGAACTTCCCCCTGTTCGGCGAGTGATCACTATAGGTCTTTTCAACATTAACACCATATCCCCTTTTTTGAAAGAGCGGTATTTAACCTGCTTATCAAATGCGGCCGAAATCCTGGCTTGGTATGACTGCAACCGCTGCTGAGCTTCAAGACGTTTCTCATCAAGCAAATCTAACTCTTTCAATCTCATTTTTGCATTTTCATCATCTGTTATAAACTGATGTACTGCTATCCTGAGTGATGCCACCTGCATTTCGATTGGGATAACTGCCTCTATACCATAGATTAATGAATAAGGTGTCGCCCCTGTTGCTGTACGATGAGTAGTTCTGTAGGCCCACAATGCTTCTTGTAACTTTTCATCCCAATCACGCTTGTTACCTGTCACCGTTTTCTTGATTATTTTAATAATCGTTTTGTTAAATGCTTCCGCTAATCCATTGGCCGGAGGATAATAAGGTGTTGAAAACGAATGCTGGATGCCGAACTTCTGACACAACTTTTTCATGCCTCTATTTTTAAAAGGGGTGCCATTATCAGTGACGATCTTTTTCGGAATACCATGACGGTATATTATAGCATGTCGAATGAAATTGACCACATCTGTCTCTTTAACATTACGCAAGGCAATTGCTTCGGTCCATTTGGAGAAATAGTCTGTTGCTGCCAGAATATATGTTTTCCTTTAGATGAAGGGGGATTTATAGGACCAATCACATCGAGTCCCCAGGCTGAGAAAGGCCAAGAAGTAACAGATTGATGTAAGTCTTCTGGGGGAACATGTATTACATCTCCGTGTATTTGACATTCATGACACCGCTTTGCATATTCTATCGCATCTTTGAACATAGTAGGCCAATAATAACCCATTCGATGTACTCTATGGCACAAATTTCGGCCGGCTTGATGTGCTCCACATTCACCTGAATGTGCCTCCCGCAGCATTTGGTTTGCTTCTTGCTTGTCTAAGCATCTCAGCAGCATTCCATTGTAAGATTTTCTATACAATACTTCACTGCATATGACAAATTTACCCGATCGCTGCTTAATCTGCTGCCTTTGTGCATTATCTTCTGGCAAGATATTATACTTGAGATAATCAATGAAAGGCTGACGCCAATCATCTATCATTACTTCTAGACAAGATATAGGAAACATTTCAACGGTTTCTTCAATAACCTCTGCAGACGGCAGGAATCTTCTTTCTTCTATAGTTACCTGAAGAGGACTTCGATTTGTGCAGGATAGAGCTGCTGCCAGACCGGCTAAAGCGTCCGCTTTTGCATTCTCAGAGCGTGGTATGTGTTTAATGTCCACATGACAAAACTGTTCAAGCAACTTTTGTGCCTTCCGATAATAGGGCAGAAGTTCTTCTTTCCTTACTTCGAATTCTGTTGTCAACTGATTTATAATCAATTTAGAATCTCCGAAGATATGCAATAATTTTATTTCCATTTGCTGGGCTATTTCCATTCCGATGATAAGAGCTCTGTATTCAGCTTCATTGTTTGTGCATGCGGTGCCCAATGTGAAGGAATATGGCAATAAATCGCCTTGAGGTGTAATGAATATTATTCCTGCCCCCGCTCCCGATATTCGAGCAGCACCATCAAATACATTTGCCAAAGATTCTGAGATTCAGCCAACATAACCTGTTCATCTGGAAATTCGTCATTGATTTCTTCACTTTCTGCTATAGGATGTGCTGCGAGGAAGTCTGCCATGGCTTGTCCTTTTACTACTGCTTTCGCTGGTTTATATGAAATAGTATATTCTGATAGCAATAACATCCACTTGGCTAGTCTTCCCGACAACATTGGCCTGGTCATCAAAAATTTTATCGGATCTGCTCTTGAGATCAGAGTTATATCATGGGAGAGACACATAATGCCTCAACTTTTGTACAGCGAATATCAGCGCCAAACATTCTTTCTCGATCGAAGAATAATTGCATTCTGCCCCCATCAATGTTCGGCTTAGATAATAAAGAGCAGTCTCTTTTCCGGCTTCGTTCACCTGTGCTAACAAAGCACCCAAAGAATTTGTAGCTGCAGATGTATATAAGATAAGTGGCTTACCTTTTATTGGAGCTGTTAACACCGGCGGCTGTTTCAATAATTCCTTTGATTGAGTCAAATGCATTTTGACAGGCGTGATCCCATACAAATTCTGTATCTTTCTTCATTAACCGAGAAAATGGCTGACACCTTCCTGCGAGATTTGAAATGAAACGGCGAATGTATGCCAATTTTCCTTGTAAGCTTTTTAATTCCTTCAACGTCGTTGGTGGTGGCATATTTTGAATAGCCTTAATTTTTTCTGGATCAATCTCGATCCCTCTGTGTCGTACAACAAAGCCGAGGAACTTGCCAGAAGATACTCCAAATGCACACTTAGCAGGGTTCATTTTTAGTTGCTTCTTTCTGAGACGACGGAAGACTGATGCTAAATGTTCGCGGTGTTCTTGATGATCTCCCGACCTGACCACCAAGTCATCAACATAGCATTCGACATGTTTATGCATCATATCTTGAAAAATGTTTTTCATCGCCCTTTGATATGTTGCCCCAGCATTTTTGAGACCGAAAGGCATAACTTTATAACAATAAATTCCAAGTGGCGTTCTGAAAGCCGTTGCCTCTTCATCTTCGGGTGCCATCCTGATTTGATTATAACCCGCGTATCCGTCAATAAAGGACATAATAGCATACTGAGTAGTGTTATCAATTAATAATTCTGTTATCGATAGAGGGAAGTCATCTTTTGGACATGCTTCATTCAGATCTCTGAAGTCGATGCATACTCTAATCTGCCCATTCTTCTTTTTCACCGAACAATGTTTGATATCCACTTAGGATATTTAACTTCTCTGATGAATCCAACCTTTATTAATTTATTTACTTCTTTTTCGATTAATGGAATCAGGTCTGGGTGGAATCGCCTTTGTGCTTGCTTTACTGGTTTCTTTTCTTTGGAAATATTTAATCGATGCATTGCTACAGATGGTTCCAATCCTGGCATTTCTTCATATGTCCAAGCGAAGACGTCTTTATTTTCTCTGAGAAGCTGGCATATTTCTCAAATTCCTGATCTGAAAGACTGACACTGATAAATGTGTTCCTTGGCTCTTCTGCTGTTCCCAAATTTATTTCTCGCAAGCCATCTATCGTCGGCTATCCCCCATCTTCTATTTGTCTTGGAGCGCTTTCAGGGCACTTGACTACCTTAGCATCTTGTTCTGACATCTGTTCGGCTGGAGTCATATCTACTGATACCATATTTACTGATGATTCTGCTCCTAATCCTTGGAATTTTCTCTGTTTTTCTTGATTAACTCCGAGAGGGATTTGAATTCCTTTCCCATGATTCAATCCAGTGGGCTTGTCACAATCAAAACCCATATTTCTCATGATTTTCTTGCTTATTGCACTGTATTTTCTCAAATTCTGCGGTGCTAACTCTCCGTGATATATATTGCTTGTGTTTTCATTCTTCACCTCTGCTGCAACGTGGAACTTTATTGCTTCAGGATATTTAGCACTGGCTCTGACTTGAAATGTGCCTGGGGCGGCTGCAAATGGCTTACATCTTTCGATATTGGGTAAGGGCATCGTGTAATTGGACTGTAAGACTTTCAACTGTTCTGTCGACAACAATGTCAACGGCGGTTGTCCCGGTTGTCTCAGGCGCTTTGGTACAAAATAAACTTTTTCCTTGCTTCTGTAGTCTCAGGAGATTCCGCCCTTTCTTCTCTAGCTTTATTTATTTGGACATCTTTCAAGACTCTCTTTCCATCATCATTTTCTGCTTCTTTAGAGAAACATTTATAATAGCTAGCATCCGCAAAGAAAGACTCAGCTTCTGTATATGGTTTCGCATCAGCCATTACTTTACACTGCATTCCATCCTTATAGTATTTGAAACATTGGTGTAGAGTAGAAGGTACAATATTGTACTGATGTATTCATGGCCTGCCTAAGAGAAGATTATATATCGTCACAGCATTTATAAGATGACATACAACAGTAGTAATTAGTTCTCCCACTTCCAATATTACTGTAATTTTACCGAGTGCGCGCTGTCCATCTTGATTAAACCCTTGTATCATCATTCCGCTGGGGCGCAAATCTGAACGGCGGTAACCCAATTTAGTGATCATGGAAAGTGGCAAAAGATTCACTGCTGACCCAATGTCTATCATGATTCGTTTTATCTTCTTTTCGCAAATGTACCCTTCTATCATCAATGGCCTGTTATGTTCTGTCTCACCAATTAAGTTATCATCAGAGAAAGATATTACTGGTAGACAATCCACCTTTTCCTTGCTTCTTTCATTCTTCATTTCTGTCAGTAAAGTTTCTCTCACATCGTGATCAGACAGTGCTTGAATCAAACTCTGTCGAAACTCTTCTGATAACTTGAGCGCATCATAAATACTCAAACGTGCCGATATACCTTTCAAGTGACTAACTACATCGTAAGCCACTTTTGTCGCTATATCTTCATTTCTACTTCTATCCTTGATGTTCTGTTTTTCAGTCACTTCTTTCCTTATAATTTCTGCTTTTTGCTTCACCGGACTTGTTATCTGCTTCCCCGATCACAACGTAATCATTGTCGCATTTCTTATCGGCCTTCGGTCTCCCTTCTCTCTCATTCCCGAGTCTTTTCTTGAATTGACAATACATTTACTGTCGCCCTTGTATTCTTTTCTTTGCTTTCACTGGTTATTATATCTCCTCTATTTATCATTCGCTGTATGATGCACTTTAACGTGTAACAATTTTCTGTCGGATGTCCCACTAAACGATGATAACGGCAAAAGTTTCTTTCTCGGGTTCTCGTCACATCTTCAGGGCGTTTCGGTTCCGGTAATTCCAGGGTACCTGCTTTTAACAATTGTTGCATCATAGGCACCACGTCCTCTTTGTCAAACTCAAATCCTTCATGAGAATCGAGCATTCTAAGCTTTTTTCCACCGTATCTGTCCCTTGATTGATTCCAGTTTTCTCTTCCTTCCGGCCTTTTGTCTCTTGAGCCCTTCGCCTCTTGATTTTTCTTATCCCGATCGATGGTGTTGACGGTTTGTCCTGCCAGGTATTCTTCTGACAGTTTCATGATGAAATGCTGGCATCTTACGAGTCATTAATTCCAATGCATGGGCTTTGGTAGCCAAATCGCGAAAGGTTCCGATATCAGCGCTGGTGAGTCCGAAAGCAATTCCTGTTTCCATAGAATTCAAACACATTTTGACTTGTTCCTTTTCTTCCGGCAACTGCCTACACGATGCCCCCAGTGTCTTCCATCTGTCTATGAATTTTTCAACTGGTTCTCCTTCTCGCTGTCGTACTGAAGCTAATTCTGTGATACTAACATCGCGTTCTGATGAGAAGAAGTTTGACATGAAAGCATCTTGCATTTCTGCCCATGTGCGTATAGATCCTGGTGCTAAATTTGAATACCACCTGAAAGATTTACTTGTCAACGATGATCCAAATAAGCGTAAACAGTATTGAGGTATTGTGGAGAAGTTTCCCATGCTGGTGATGAAATGCATCAGGTGTTCTTCTGATGATCCTTCCCCATTAAATTTCTGGAAATCTGGATGCTTAAAATTGGCTGGAAATGGAACATCCTCTACCTCTCTCGGGTAGGGTGTTCGGTATTTGAAACGACCGGTATTCGCTCGCTCCCTTTCTATTCTGACTGCTTCTTCGACGACTTGTCTTACATCATCTTGCGTTATAGCTCTTGTTGCTGGAACTGATCTCGCAATCCTATCTCCTGCGGACGAAAGCCTTCAGGTTGGTTCTCTTGTCTATTCGTTGCTCCCATCATGGGTGGAGCCACTATCTGGGCTACATTATGTGCCAGAGTTGCCAGAGCTTCTCTGAGGTTCCGGCATTCATCCATTAGCACTCTTTGTGCCTCTGCCATTTGATCAACACGTTCTTCAGTAGATGGCCTATTTCCTTGACCCGTCTCTGCCATATATACTGCGGCCTCTTGACTGTTTGTCGAAGCTATTTTTTGAGTAAGACGAGAGTATGTTGACGTAACAGGACTTATAAAGAGGGGAGACATTGGAGTCTCGTTTGATTCTTGTGTACTTCCTGTACTTTTAACCGATCGAGGTGATACAGTTATAGGCGAGCTTGTTTGAGGTGACACAGGCATCGGTAATCTTATCATCAGTGTTTTGCCTTTCTGCGACTCTGTCCATTTGGTCTTTGGAGTGACTAAAGTCGGAAAATTGTGCAACGAGAACTGCGAAGCAGCTTGTTCAGGATAAATCGCCGGAGGGGGGAGCTCAGGTTTTCTTCTAGCTATACTACGCGTGATCGGTCCCTCAGTTCTTGGTACAAGTAATTTCGCCTTGCGGTTCTTTAAGGTCTTTGCTTTTGTCTTCTTAGACAGGACCAAAGTCCAATTCTCATCACTTTCTTGTGGTTGAGGTGAGACAAATAACTCCCACTGTTACTTGAGTCGCTTTGCGCCTGCTTGTAGTGCTTGCTTTCGTATGCTCAGGAGTTTGGCTCGGCGCATATTCAATTACAAATCCAGTAGCGTTGAATCGGAAGTTCACTTTTCTCACAACGTTAGCCATTAGCAATGTAGTGTGATTGAATTTGGGTACCTTCAATAACAAAACATTCAGGAAATTAGTATATGGAAGACCAAACTATCTTAGAGATGAAGGGGAGGATGTTCCCACTGAGAGTCGCCATTTTGGCGTCTTCCAGACGCCAAAAACAGTAATGAGAGTCTTGTAACTTTTCCAATGTTAGTGTTAAATAAGATATGATAATCCCCAGCAGAGTCGCCATTTTGTTTCGTCAAGAAAACAAAAGTATTTGATTTGGGGATTATCTTATTCAAACATAACAATGAAATAGTTACAGAAAACAATCATCACAATTATTGATTCTGAATTCATTTACATCCTCAAGGATCCCTTGATTTTAAAATAGTTTACAAAGAATTCATTGCAAGTAGAATATAAATTTTGATAGCATAACAACGCTGATTTTAATCATCTCCTGTGACTTAGGAGGAATAGACAAGTCCACTAATTAATCTTCAAGAGAATAGAGATTTCGGCATCATTTCAGTGATATCCTGATCATCTCCTGAAACTTAGGAGGAATACGCCTTTCGTCGATGATTCTTCCCTTCCTCCTGAACAAAAAGAACTTGAAGATTTGAAGACTTTAGCCATTCCTGCAGCATATCAGCCTATTACTGTTATAGACTGTCCAACAGTCGGTTTGCGCGAGTCCGCGCAAACTATATGCTTTGCGCGGGTCCGCGCAAACTACAGGAGCCCAATGCTCCTTTACGCGAGTCTGCGCAAACTACAAGAGCCCAATGCTCCTTTGCGCGAGTCCGCACAAACTATCTGAGCCCAATGCTCATTTGCACCTTCTGTCTTCTGTCTTCTTCTTCGTCTTTCTTCCACTCTAAAATCTTCCAACCCCTTTTGAGAGAAAGAACGGGGTATTTATAGATATCTTCACTGGTGTAAATCTCTATTCTGGTCAATGTGGGACAAAATATCATCCAGCCATTTTTATATTTTTGCAAAACACTTTGCACGGACTCGCGCAAACGATATGCTTTGCGCGGTCTCGCGGAATCTTTCATTCCCGCGCAACCTAGATCACTGATCAACCCGTGCAACCCTATTTGCTTTGTGCGATCCAGCGCAATCTTTTCACTTTGCGCGGACTCGCGCAAAGTCATCTTCAACATGATTTCTTTAATCCTCAAACTAATTTTCTTGATCTTTCCTTTCTTCATTTCTTTGCTTATTTTATGCCTCAACACAGTCATCCCCAGCTAGGCCAGAAAGGAAGGAGATCCCTGAGCCTATCGCCCCCTCCCGTTCAGGAGCTAGGGGGTCATTGAAGTAGACATGGAGGTCTTGCCTCTCATTTTTAAAGTGCCAGAGGAGAATTTGCCCGTTCTAACGCCGGGAGAGGTCGCCTATCTCATGTCTAATGAGGTTGATCTGTCAGCCAGGAGTGTCAAGACCCCGGCTGTTGAGCCACACCCCTCAGCTGCTAGTGGCATTGGTGGAGTTGCTAAGTCTGCCCCCAGACTTCGGATGGAGTAAGGACATTGTAAGACCCGTATCCTAGATCGTATAGTTTTGTAGGCTTCCGTGGTCCTCTCGATCGAATTCTGGCAACTCACAATTTGTTATTGACGTTTACACGCAATCCTAAGTCATATCCCGTATTCCAGAGTCGGCTCAACCTGAGAATTGTACCCTAGCGACCACGCCATCGCCGCGGTTCTGATGCCGCACCTCGCTCGCCGATGCGATACCCGGGCCAGGAGATGTGGACCAGCATTCAATTCGAGGAAAATGCCACGCATTTGCAATTCCTAGAGAATCTCTATCCAATGTCACGTCAATTAGTCAATCTATCCCATTAATGGTTAAGTACATGTCAAGTACACATCACCTCACACCCCATCCCCAAGCAACCTCAAAAGTCAACAATCCCTTACACAACCCATCCCCTATCAAGTACACCCTTCACTCACCTCACACATCACTCCATCACCCATCTCTCTCCCTCTCATTTCTCAACTCATTTTCCAAGCAACCAAAAGATCACATGTCCAAGCTTCCCAAGCTCTCATGGAGGAGCTTTTGTGTGGCCCACTTCCTACCCTCTCATCTCCCATCTTAACCATCAAAACTTCATCATCTTCCATTGAGATCGAAGCTTAGGCGACTACCTTTTCATCAAACCAAGAAGAAGGCTAATGGGTGGGTGATCCACCGTTGATTTTTCATTAGAAGACCCACTTGTGATGGGACCCATTTTTTATGTATGTATTGTAACCATGGAGGGCCCATAGTGGCGGGGTCCCTCCATCACCTTTCGATCTCTCCTTTTTTTCTCTCTCTCTCTCTCTTTTCCTTCCTTGTATGATGATGATGAGGTGTGTGGCCTACCATGATGTTTACATCCATATGCATCATCTGCATGTTTGTTATGAGATATGATTGACCATTGCATATGCCATAGTATCGGTTGTTATGAGACTCCCTGATAGGTGGAGATTGTCTCACATGAGCGCATGGTATGCGCAGGATTGATGCATGACTGGATTGTATAACTCATGCATTATAATAACCCCATTTTTCATAATTACTCGTACACAATTGTACAAACACACAACTACTAGAAGGAAATTGGTTATTGTTAGGGAGCATTGTAAATTAGATTGTCATGAGCTATATCCACAGTAGAAGTACTGAATTTTGAGGATGAAATTCTCCTTAAGGGGGGTAGATTGTAACACCCCGTACCTTCCAGTACTCGGGTGTTACCATATAATCGAATTTAGGATAAATGCAAGTCTAGTTTAAGTAGACAATCACGTGCATTTCAGTCTAAATCCAACAATTAAAAGTAATCACTATCCACATATTAAACTATCCGTTTAATTGATTCTCAATATGGCCTATCTTAACTGTTTAATTCAACCCTGATTCATAAATTAAGACATCTGGCCATTTAGTCTCACATCCTACATACAAATATAATAAATAAATAAATAAATAAATAAAGATAAATAACTAATTAAATGACAACGTATAGGTAATAATATTAATAATTAAATATTTAATAATATAAAGTCATGAGATGGGAAGTCCTAACCTGCAGAGTGGGGCCCATGACATGAATTAAAAGTTGCATGCATGTGTGAAAGAGAAAATAATAATAATAATAATAAATGATATTATTAAAAGTGTCGTAACGTGGTATCTAATGTTATAAAAACATAATAGGTTATGAAACCCATAATCTAGTCATTGATTCCTACCTTAAATAATCCCTTAGGACATTTTGACCGTTGATGGTTGAATTAGAATTAATCCAACCATTAGAATTACATTGACGGTCACTCAAACCACAAATTCCATCTAATATGGCCCACCTAAACCTCGGAGTTGTCTGACCCTTGGCCAAAGGTCCTAATTGGACCTGTGAAACCAAATGAATGGTGTGGGTTTCATCCAAACACCATTGTGGACTCCACCCAAATTGTGCGTGTGCACATTTCATGTGCACCCGCTGTGCACTGGTCGGCCCTGCTCGGTTAAAGCGAGCTGACTCGCTATTTCCTTAAGAAGTGAGAGATCTCTCTCTCCCTCTCGTTGCGCTAGCTGACGGACAACGTCCTTTTGGGATGCGTTGGGGCCCACCATCTTTGATTAGATGGGAGATTTGATCCATCCATCGTGTCCGGGGCTTAGGTCCCACTAAAACCCAGCCCGACTCATACATTGAAATGCACCCACGTGCATACAACCATTGCCGTAAATAGGCCCTTCAAAGCCATGTTTCTAAAAACGGAAACTGCCAGCTGGCACGATCCAAGTGAGAAGAAGTTCTCCCATCCTGACCATCCATTTCAAACCAATCCTAGCCCTCCATGCTAGGTTTTCTCTTCATAAAGAGAATGAGAGAGAGAGCAGCCGTTTCCTCTTTCACTTGAACCCACCGAGCTAACTCCTCCCAACTTCCATAGAGCTTCGATTTCAGCCGTCCAAAAGCTCCATGGAGCTCATTCGAATCATCCACAGAAGCTGGATTGGAGGAAGAAGCCTCCGCTCGAGATCCACCATTAATGGTCGTCCCTTCTTCCTCGTTGAAGCCGCCACCTCCAATGACCGAAACCACAGAGAAAACGTCGTCGAAGATCCACTCCGACCATTCCCCGAGGTCCCATAGGTAAGACTACACCACCCAGGAGCTTCATTTTAGAGAAAAGCCCACCCGACGGAGATCTGCCATTTTCGCCTGAGGTTTCTTCCTCGTTTTGAGATCAGTCGCACCACACCGAGTCGGATTGGGTCACGCTTCTAATGGTCGTGCTAGATGAATCCTGACTCGGTTGAGTTATCCCTGGAGAAAGAAGTAGGTAGGAAGATGAAGGAGAAGAAAAGGAGAAGGAAGATGATGATGGCGCAGCTGTTGCACCACGCTAGATTGGACCGGATCTGTCCGAACTCAAAAGCTATGTTGGGTGCTTTTAGCAGCAGGGGGAGATAGGGAGTAGAGAAAGAAAGAGAGAGACGGTGGCTGCACTATGCGGCAGCAGCTCAACCGAGCCTGAGTTTGGGCTGAGTCAGACCGAGTCTTGGTTATGACCTGAACCGAGTCCCTGACTCGCAAAACCAAGTCCATCTCGACTCGGCTTGATGGGAGTCTAGTCCAAACCTTGTTGGGCATTTCCAACATATGGAAGGAGAGAGGGAGAGAAATGGGAAGAAGAGAAGAAAAGGAGAAGGAAGAAAAAAGAAGAAAGAGAAGAAGAAGGACAGCAGGGGCGATGCACGCGCTATCGAACCCCAAACCGAGTTGGGCCTGGAACGATCTGGTTCATCCCAGGGAAGAAAGAAAAGAAAGGAAGAAAGGAGAAGAGGAGGGAGAGAGAGTAAGATGGGTGTTTGTGTTGAGCCGAGTCAACTCGACTTGAGCCGAGTCAACTCGACTCGAACCGAGTCGACTAAGTGAGCCCACATTTTCTGCCTAGATTGAAATTATTTCAATTATCACTGTTATTATTATTATCATTTTCTTTAGGTTATTTAATTTAGATATAATTAACCATTAGTAAATTAACTATACTGATATTGGATAATACATATAGAAATTATCATTATTAAAACATTAATATTTTATTTTGCCACTCTTAAAATATTAACATTTACATTAAAGCATACTATCTCTTTTATTACAATAACTATTAGTACCTTGATTAGATAACTTTAAATATATTGTTAATATTAACGATCGTTTTGAAATTTTTTGTAGCATGGGCAATTAGTCCTTGTCATAGCACTATTTGTAGAAGTCCTATTATTATTACTTGCACTACTTAAAGGATTATTAGTCGTTATAGAAATATTAGATAGTGTCAGTACATTTAAATAGGAACTTAGAAACTATCATTATGAATATTCATGGATTAATACCCCTATAATAAATAATTATTCGATCAGTTGTACAATAATAATAATATTAATATTAATAATTCAGGATTCAAATTCTAGGATCTAAATTTAAGACTAAACCCTAGGATGAAAACCCTAATTTTACATTAAAACTCCTAAGTATAAATAACTAAAACCCCAGGCTATGATCTTACCCTAGGTAGTGTGCAGAACCTGGATCTAATTGTACAAGTTCGTAATTTGTGGTAGGATACGATTCTAAGGGCGCAAACACTTACAATACTAAAAGGCGATTCAAAGTATAAGGTGATGATTCTTTCCCTTGAGCTTTCCATCTTCTCATTAGCTTAAGTTATAATTCTTATTTTAATTTATAATTGATATCTCCTTTTTATAATCACATGTGTTAGCTGGTAGAAATTGAATTGTTGTATAACATGCTTAATAATTATCCTGCATATTTTTCTCATACTTGTGGATTACTTGTGGTTCGCCTATGGAACTTAAATGGGTACATTAGTGGGAAACCCCCACCTATAAATGTACACTCATACTTGGAATGTAACCTGACTAGTTGTGATTGTAATGAACCTTCGGCTTGGTGGTTATTGAGTGGTGGTCTAGATGGATCATTAATGTAGGCTTACCATCCAGGGTTGTTATACCCAAGTGGTTTTTAAGGATGGTCTTTATCGCATGGTTTTGATACTTGTTCTATGTGGCTTATTTTAATATCTGCCCTAGGTGGCTTGTTTTGATATCGCCTTATGTGGCTTTGTTTTGGAATTTTCTTTATATGGGTTTGATGTTTTGTTTTGTGCAACCATGCGATGGTAAGCCCCATATACTGAATATGATTGGCCACTAGTCAATTTGGATCCATTAAACATCCTAAGGTAGTTGCCTCATGAGCTAGGGATGGTGGAATGGGACACTATGCCTGAGTTGTCGGCCTATGCTGGGTGACCAACCCCCCATAGTGACCTTTGAGCTTTTCTAAATTGATTGTTTGAATTTGGAATAATAATGGTTGGGCTAATCATGCATTTTCATGGCATATATTATGGCCTTTTCCAGGTGGTTAGTTCTCCTTGGGTGTACCTTTGCGTATTTTTCCATGTGACTAATCCTCCTTGGGCGATCTATGTATTATTACGGTCTTTTCCGGGTGGTTAATTTTCCTTGGGCGTACTTTTGCATATTTTTCCTTGTGACTAATCCTCCTTAGGCGATCTATGTATTATTACGAACTTTTCCGGGTGAGTTTTCCTTAGGCATACCTTTACGTATTTTTCCGGGTGACTAATCCTCCTTGGGCGATCTATGTATTATTACAGTCTTTTCTGAGTGGTTAGTTCTCCTTGGGCGTACCTTTGTGTACTTTTTCAGGTGACTAGTCCTCCTTGGGCAATCTATATATCATAGTCTTTTCCGGGTGACTTTTTACAAGCTGGAAGTGCATCCCCAGGTTAGTGATCATATGCATGCATCCATGCATTTAATAAGACTGCATCATGTATTGTTTTATGTGTCTTACCATATTTTTATAACTATGCTTACCTAATGTGACGGTGTGTAATCTTGAGGGGAGTTCACACTGAGTTGGCCACTCATCCATCAAATAAATATAACCGTATAGGTAGAACAGGTGGCTTAAGTGATTTTCAAGTTCGGGCTGATGAAGAGTCGGGTTCAAGTGTTAGGGTTGCATGACTGTATCTACCTAGAGAAGCTGAGGGGTCTAGCGGCTCAAACTTACATGCATTCTACTATTTCTCATGTATTGGATCATGTAATTATTGTATTTGTTAATTTTGGAGACATTGGTTTGTATAAGTCATTATGGGCACTCTCCCGTATACTTTAAATGTAATTGAAATTTCCCTTGTGTTGATTGGTCAATTCTATGCTCATCTGCTTACTCTGATGAAAAAGAAAATATGGAATTTGGTTCTCTATAAGTTAACACTCGGGTTTTTGGGGAACGGGTCGTGTACTCGGGTCCTGAAAAGTCGGGATGTTATATGCATCTTCCATTGTATGCTGTGATTACTGTACACCCTAACGACATCAGGGTCGTAGTCTCTACAAGCATATTGTGGATGGCCAGGTGGGACACCAGAAATATGTTTTACATGGGGTGCTATAGATATCCCTAGGTGAAAGTCCTTAAACCCTCTTGGTTCCAGAGTTGCTCCAATGTCTAAACCGAGTGGATGCATGAGCGCATGAGGGCTGTATACTGTTAGGCCTCATCTCCCACTGTGTCATGGTTAGTTGGAAGGGGGTGCGGCCTTACCTGCCTGAGAGGAGAGGGCAATGCTAGGTTGAGTCTGATCAGCTTGAGGAATCACTACCAAAAAATGAGCAAAGGCTACGGACTATGGGATGTTTTAGCTAAGGATATAAACCGTAGCTATATGACTACGGGTTTAATTAGTAGCTAAATAGCCATGCCCCGCCACGACAAAGGCACATCTGTTAGAACTTCTATGGGGCCCACCATAATTTTTGTATTTAATCTAAGCCATCCATCCTTTTTGAAATTAATTTTAATACATTAGACCAAAAAATTAGGTAAATTTAAAGCTCAAGTGGACCACACCATAGGAAACAATGGAGATTAAGTGCCTTTTGTTGATTTTTGGTGTGGTCCATGTGAGCCTTCTATTTGACAAAATTTTTGGAATAAAGCTCTAAAAAAATTATTTAAATTTATTAGATGACACAGATAAATGACATACATTATGGTGGGCCACACGTAGCCCCTAACACATCACCTCGTCTCAAGTGGGCGTCCGCACCTGCTAAAAAACACTGAATTTCATTCTCGCGCCCACATCCAGCGCCCACATTTCATTCCAGCGCCCACATCCGACGTTCCCTCTCCCTCTCCCTCTCTGCACTCACTCTCTCTGCCTATCTCTCTCCCTCTTCGCACTCTCTCACTCTCTCCGCACTCTCTCTCTCTGCCTATCTCTCTCCCTCTCTGTACTCTTTCTCTCTGCCTATCCTTCTCCCTCCCTCTCTCTCTCTCTCTCTGTCTCTCTCTCAAAGCCCTAGCCCTCTATCGCATGCTTTCACTCGCTTCCCCTCTCACTCTCTCTATCTCTCTATCTATCTATCTATCTATCTCTCTCTCTCTCTCTCTCTCTCTCTTTTAAAACCCTAGTCCTCTATCTCCCTATCACATCGGCCCTCTGTTGCTCGTAAATCTCGGATTCTTAGGTTTGAGGTAAGGTTTTTCCCTTCTCACTATTGCTTTCTGCAATTTAGAATATCTAATCAGGGATACGCATTATCGAATCCCTAATTAGATATTTGAATAACAAATCCCTAATTAGGGATGTGTATTGTCAAATCCCTAGTTGGGGATTTACATTGTCTGAGTTTAGCTCTGCAAGTGGTGTATTTTGGGTTTTGTGCCAATTTCTTGAAATATATCAATGTTGTACGTCCTCTTTGTGTTTTAGGCCTGTCAGATGCAGTACTTCAAATCTTTTTTGTAATGTATAAGAAGGATTTCATGTATATGATTATGAAAGGATAGTAGCGCCGTACTAATTGTAATGCATATTCATTTTAAATGTGAGGAATAGACTATTTATTTCAATCTAACAAATGTTGTGAGCAGATACATACAAGTATCTGTTTGGGTAAAAGGGATTTTGATAAATTGGGATTTTGGTAGGTCGAGTGCCAGTTATGCCCAATGTGCTTTCTTATGCTCAATCACGGTACTAGAAATTTGAATCCAAGCGGCAGTTTAGTCAGTCCTGGCCTTTCTTTTTGTCAGTCAACTGTTGGTTTGAGTTTTGATGTACTGGTGTGCACAAAAGGACTGAGCAGAAGTGCTTAAGCTTGATTCAGCTCAATCTTATTGGTTTCTGATTCAGCTCTCTCTACCACAGAGACATTTCTCTTCTCATAATTTCATATTTGTTTTAGGTTGTTTTTTGTTGCAACAAATACCATGAAATTTTGGCGTGACCAATCAAACTGGCGCATTTCAAAGAGTTGTTGTTGGGGAGGGGGGGGGGGGGGGGGGGGGGGGGGGGGGGGGGGGGGGGGGGGGGGGGGGAATAGGAAGGGGATGGGTAACGAAACAGCCCCTATTTGGATGGCATACAAACATCATGGTAAGCACCCAGGAAGTTTTCAATGGTGGGTGTTTCCATTCATTCTCAATGTTTCGTGTAGTGTGTCCCACTTGAGTTTTGGATCTACCTCATTTTTTAAATCATGTACTAGAGCATGAGCTGGCTCGCAAAAGTGATGGGAGAGGTCGATTCCTTACAGACATCTTGGTGGGCCCCTCATAGCTTCCGCCTCTACATAAGTGATGGATGGCCATTTGTCACATGTCCAGAAAGCTCAAAATATGCCAAGTCTTTTTTTTTTCAAACAAATAAGTGGCATGTATTTACAGGGTTTCTTTTCCAATTATTATACCATGCACAAAAAGAAATTTGAAGTTGAAATCATAAAATTGTTGGAATATGTATATCCAGACTATTCAAAATCAAGCCGACTCTAGATGGGGGCATGTTCTAGAAATCACACAAATTAGATGAATCTAACTTAATCATACTTTTTTGTGCTAACCTCACCTGGTGGGACCCATGATTTAGACAGTCTGGGTTGATAAGCATGCGTGCATGATCCATGTTGGATTTTGCATGAGTATGATCCACTACACTATTACCAAAATATAAAAACAAAAAATAGAAAACATAGTGCCTCCACTTAAAAATGAGCCAATCTTATTGGAGTTAATCTTATATGTACAGATTAAAAGTAATTTTGATAACAAACAATCATGATTTCTAATGCATAATTATGATTGAAGGTGTGTTTGGTTGCACCAAATATCAGGAATTTTCAAATGCACACTCAAATGAGTACTCATTTTTAAGTGGGCACCCAAACAGGATCTTCTCGTTTGGAGAGTAGAAATGGTACGTTGGACTCGATTGCTACCATTATATTTGTCATCCCCCTATTTACATTACTTGGTTGCAACTACAAACTGGGTACTTCAAGAGCTTGCATCTTGTCTCCCTCAAGTGAGTCTCTCTAACATAATTTCTATTTATATTCATTTGTTCCACAGTCAGTCTTCTGGGTGATATTCACTGGCATGCATATGCACAGTCAAACAATCACTTGGCCCTAGAAAGCTTTCAAAACTCTTTCAACAGTCCCTATCACCCATCCCTTTTTATCCACGTCAAATATCCTCAAATATTGTGTGATGAAATCTGTTATAGATATATGATCTTTTGTTGATTTTGAAATAAAGATAAATTAGTAGATCAGTTCCAGTTTTATGCAAATGAGCTTAATTATGATGTATTCATGGCTTTCAAATCAAAACATGAGTTCACTCTACATGTCATTAGATAAAGGATCATATAACTCCTCTTGGTTTGTTTTCAATCTCATAAAAGATTATTGAATTTTCAAGCTTCTTCCGACTTATAGAGTCGTTAGGTGCCTTCTAATTGGTAACAAATTTTGCAATTTCTCATCTGGTAGCATTGATTGTTTGAATATCTTGCTTCCATATCAAGATTTCTCATTTTCTGTTCCCTCTTTTTCTTTTTTTTCTTTGTGATTTTCACTGTTTATAAGGATACTAATTCATATATGAAAGAAGGAGAAGAAGAAGAATAAAGAAGGTCTGAATATCATTTGCCGCTATACATTTGCTATTTACTTCCTCATACATTTGCCTCTATAGTTGTAGAACTTTTGGCTTGACAGTTGTGTTCATCCATGTTATTCGACATAATAATTTCTTTGGATATAATTTTTAGGGTGCTAAACTAACTTTTTTCTTCTTCAGTTTTTTTTTCTTTTTTTCTTTTTGGTGTTGAACTAGCCGCTCAGGAAGGAAGAAGTGCAGCCACTTCAGCTACTTACAGAACATTGGCACAGGAGCTCACTGAACAACGGTTTCCTGCTCCCCGTATCCTGGCGTTCAAAGTTTGTTTTCCTCTAATGTCTCCTTTAAAAAACTGCTAATGGCCTCACTTGTAAAAACTGAAAAATCCATTGTATATAATCTCCTGTATGTCATGCATGCTAACTGTTTGATGAAATGTCTCAACAAGGAATGTTTTGTGTAGATTGCATTTGAGTCCCATTTTTTTTCTCTACCCATGAGTCGACCCACGTGGTTATATGGTTGGATGACCTACATTGAAACTTGATGCTGCAGGACATGCCTCAACAGTTGAAAGTGAGGCTTCTAGAAGAGGTGGGAGAGCATGATAGAGAACGGATTGTCTGTAAGCATGATATTTTCGTGCCTTAGATTGTGTCATGAGTTTCTTGGGTTTGAAACTATTGATATATGGTTTTTTATTTGATTTCTTTATTGATATATGTGTGGATGTGATCTTTTATATTTTATTTTTAAGTTTACGACTTCCTGGTTATTTATATGATGGTTTTGTTTATATGAATGAATATTCCTTTGACGTTGTTTATTGATTTTATAATTTGTATTAGAAACTAGGAAGTATTCCTTGTAATTATTTCATTTGATTATGCTAACTTAAATTTGATATGAATGCCAATGAGTTAATTTCAGTTAATTAATAAGTGCTCCAAATGTACGCTTTTCCTACATACCTTCACATCTTTGCAATTCAATTTAATAAGTTCTCCACTATCCCTTCATGTTTTCTTTGGATTGTAAAAGAAAATTATTAGAAATGCCAGCGTTTTTATTTTTGAATTATGTTTTTCATTTGATTTATTTGGATGGAATTTCAAGGCTTTATAGTAATCAACTGAAATTTTATTCTCTTGTTTGAGGCTTGTTTGGATGCACCCCGTAATGAGAATGATGTTGGAAATTGGGTGTTTGTTTTGGATGTTGGGTTTGATTTAGTTCAGAGGGGAGTAGTGCATTACTAGTTAAAAAATTATGCTCCATAACCATGGATGTCAACGAACTCTTACTGAAGCTCAATTTTGTTAAAGAGTCGCTGAATCAGGCTAATTCTAATACACGTTCGTCCATTGAAATGGCCACATTGAGCTTGTAAAGATGAAAGACATTGAGGTGAGTTTGTCTGAAAGAGAACCGTTTGTAGAGAAACATTTTTCAAGGAAGTCTTTTCATATAAAAAAGTCATAAAAATTTCCCAAACCTCCCCTTGTCTTTTTTTTTTCCTCTCTAAATACTTTATTGGAAAATAGAAAATGTCACTCTCTCCTTAATTTTCCAAGATCCCAAACTGGCCTTTAATTTCTTTCTTCTATTAGTATTGTACAGTTATTATATAGAACGGTTTGATGGATGCTTTGATTGGTAGTTTGAACAATAGATGGCTTGGTGCATAACTTTTGCTTAACTGCCTTAATTAGCTTTTACTTCAATCACAACAGACATAAGACACAATGGTGATTAACATCCAAAAGGTACCTTATGTGTCCAAGAAAGTATTCAATTAAGTATGGTTGGTCTTATAGATATCCTATAAATTCTCCCCTTTTGTTTGATTGGTATGCGGCGGTTGCATATAACTCCAAAGGCACATCTGCTCTTCATCCATGCAGTTATAATTCTATGAACAACATCCATCTCAATATATCCTCTCTCATGAATTAACAACCCAAGATATATGTTTTGTGCCTTTACACTACATACTTGTAATCTTGTAATCTTGTAATCTTGTCTTGCAGGCCATATTGAACCGACGCCTTCAATTCTGCAATCTATCATAGATCATCTAGTTCAATGGCACCTAATTCCAGAGAGTAGGAAACCAAACAGTTGTATTATCAACTTCTTTGATGAGGTAAGTCCTACTCTATTTTTTCTTTTTTGCTTTTTTTCTTCCTTTTTTTAGGGATGAAGAGTTAGGTAATTCCTACTGTTTATGTCTCTTTTTCTTGTTTATCTTTTTGAGAAGGATGGTCAGCCATAAATGATGTTGCCCCATTTGTTCTAATTTTCAAATCTTTGTTTTGACTATTGATTTTCTTGTAAGGACTGAAGTTTTGATGTTACAATTGTTTTGCAAGGGGAATACTCACAACCATATTTTGAAACCACCGCATTTGCACCACCCTATTTCTACACTTCTTTCAGAATCTACAATGGCTTTCAATCACATTCTTTCCAGTGATCATGATGGAAATTACAAAGGCCCGCTCATGCTTACTCTGAAGGCAGGGTATGATCGAAAGGTTCGATACATGCAATTTACACATCCTAATCCTAATCTCAACTCCTAAACTTAAACTTAAAAACCCAAACTTAAACCCAATCTCGAACCTGAACCCGATTCCCTAAACCAAAGCCTTAACCTATTCTCAATTCCCTAAAGCTATAACCTATAACCTATAAACTATAACCTAAACCTAAACCTAACCTAAACCTATAACCTTAACCTAAATCTAAACTTAAACCTATAACCTAAATGTATTCTCAAATCCTTAAACCTAAACCTATACCTAATCCTAATCTCAAATCCTTAACCTAAACCTAAACTTGAAAACCCAAACCTAAACCCGATCCCGAACCCGAAGACGATTTCCTAAACCTAAACCTTAACCTATTCTCAATTTCCTAAAACTATAACCTATAACCTAAACCTATAACCTAAACATATAACCTTAACCTAAACCTAAAACCTTAACCTTAACCTAAACCTAAAACATTTTTTTTTTAAAAAAACCAAATGGAGCTTAAGCCCTTTTTTAACTCCGCCAATGCAACTCCTTGCATTGCCGGTCCCAAGCCTGGGTAAAGGAGGAGGGAGAAGGGCTTTAGAATGAGATCATTAACTATAGAGGAGATCCTGAAAATGCAGTGAGTATCTCTGGTTTTTTGGTTTTACTTGTACATTCCTGTATTGATTACTCAAGCATGAAAGTTATGCGCATTCTTTTAGGTGGATGTTGCATGTGGGAGGATTGGAGCTGCATATTTCATATTCAAGCATCTGGTATGTCTCTTGTCAAGAATGCACATGTGTAGTTCATCAAATAATGCATTATGTGATATCGTGTGCATGATATCTATGTTGTAATTACAGTTATCGATAATAATAATAATTTGTTCATTATAATGCATTCACAATAGTTATCATTGTAGTTACAGTTATTCATTATGTGACAGGTTTTCAGGTGAGAAGAACGTGTTTCAAAACAAAACAGTCTGCGGTTTTGAGAAGCGATTCCTAGGATGTATGTATGTTTTAGGGGCCATCTGCACCTTAGAATCATACAATGGAAAGTAAGGAAAACCCTCGAGTTTCCTTCTTTGAATTATGAAAAGGTATTTGTGTTGAATCCCATGCATTGACAATATTAGGCATGCTCATGAGCAAGACATGCATAATTTCAAAAAAATTGATGGAGCAGACCCGGATGTCCGTCGAAGCTATCTGGATGTTGAGTGGGGGTTCGTGGAAGGTGGAACCGCTGTTATGACCATGATGAAGCTGTCAATTTCCTATAGACAACATTGGGGTGGTCTGGCCATTTGGACAGGCCGTGTTTATATCTGTATTTGCTCGAAATTGATGAAGCAGACCCGGATGTGTGTCGAAGCTATTCGGATGAGCGGGGGTCCCTGGAAGGTGGGAACCGCTGTTATGGTCATAATGAAGCTGTCCATTTCATATGGACAGAATTGGAGGGGCCTGACCAATTGGAGCAGGCCGTGTTTATATCTGTATTTGTAGGGACCACACCCTTAACCTAAACCACACCCTAAACCTATTCTCAATTCCCTAAAGCTATAACCTATAACCTATAACCTATAACCTAAACCTAAACCTAACCTGAACCTATAACCTTAACCTAAACTTAAACCTAAACCTAACCTAAACCTATAACCTTAACCTAAAACCTGAACCTAAACATAAAACCTAAATGTATTCTCAAATCCTTAAACCTAAACCTACACCTAATACTAATCTCAACTCCTTAACCTAAACCTAAACCTAAACTTGAAAATTCAAACCTAAACCCGATCCCGAACCCGAACACGATTTCCTAAACCTAAACCTTAACCTATTCTCAATTCCCTAAAGCTATAACGAATAACCTATAACCTAAACCTACAACCTTAACCTAAACCTAAAACTTAAATCTAAATGTATTCTCAAATCACTAAACCTAAACCTACACCTAATCCTAATCTCAACTCCCTAACCTAAACCTAAACCTAAACTTGAAAACCGAAACCTAAACCTGATCCCGAACCCGATTTGCTAAACCCAAACCTTAACAAATTCTCAATTCTCAAAAACTATAACCCATAACATATAACCTATAACCTAAACCGAAACCTAAACCTAACCTAAACCTATAACCTAAACTTAAACCTAAACCTATAACCTAAACATAAACCTAAAACCTAAATCTAAATGTATTCTCAAATCCCTAAACCTGAACCTACACCTAATCCTAATCTCAACTCCCTAACCTAAACCTAAACCTAAACTTGAAAACCCAAACCTAAACCCGAACCCAATTTCCTAAACCTAAACCTTAACCAATTCTCAATTCCCAAAAACTATAACCTATAACATTTAACCTATAACCTAAACCTAAACCTAAACCTAAACCTATAACCTTAACCTAAACCAAAACCTATAACCTAAACCTTAACATATAACCTATAACCTAAACTTATAACCAATAACCAAACCTTAACCTTAACCTAAACCTAAACCTATAACCTAAATGTATTCTCAAATCCCTAAACCTAAACCTACACTTAATCCTAATCTCAACTCCCTAACCTAAACCTACACTTAATCCTCTAATCTCAACTCCCTAACCTAAACCTAAACATAAACTTGAAAACCCAACTTAAAAAACCAATCCCGAACCCGAACCCAATTTCCTAAACCTAAACCTTAACCTATTCTCAATTCCCAAAAGCTATAACCTATAACATATAACCTATACCCTATAACCTAAACCTATAACCTTAACCTAAACCAAAACCTATAACATAAACCTTAACCTATAACCTATAACTTAAACTTATAACCTATAACCTAACATTAACCTAAACCTAAACCTAAACATATAACCTAAACCTAAAACGTAAACTTGAACCTAAAACCTATGTATTCTCAAATCCCTAAACCTAAACCTACACCTAATCCTAATCTCAACTCTCTAACTTAAATCTAAACCTAAACTTGAAAACCCAAACTTAAACCCAATCCCGAACCCGAACCTGATTTCCTAAACCTAAACCTTAACATATTCTCAATTCCCAAAAGCTATAACCTATAACATATAACCTAAACCTAAAACTAAACCTTAACTTAAACCTATAACCTTAACCTAAACCAAAACCTATAACCTAAACTTTAACCTATAACCTGTAACTTATAACTTAAACTTATAACCGATAACCTAACATTAACCTAAACCTAAACCTAAACCTAAAACCTAAACCTAAACCTAAACCTAAAACCTAAATGTATCTCAAATCCCTAAACCTAAACCTACACCTAATCCTAATCTCAACTCCCTAATCTAATCCTAATCTCAACTCTCTAACTTAAACCTAAACCTAAACTTGAAAACCAAACTTAAACCCAATCCCGAACCCGAACCTGATTTCCTAAACCTAAACCTTAACATATTCTCAATTCCCCAAAAGTTATAACCTATAACATATAACCTATAACCTAACCTAAACCTATACCTAACCTAAACCTTACTTAAACCTTAACCATAACATAACCAAACCAAAACCAAAACCTATAACCTAACTTTAACCTATAACCTGTAACTTATAACTTAAACTTATAACCGATAACCTAACATAACCTAAACCTAAAACTAAACCTAAAACCTAAAACTAAACCTAACCTAAAACCTAAATGTATCTCAAATCCCTAAACCTAAACCTACACCTAATCCTGATCTCAACTCCCTAACCTAAACCTAAACCTAAACCTAAAAACCCAAACCTAAACCCGATCCTGAACCCGAACCCGATTTTCTAAACCTAAACCTTAACCTATTCTCAATTCCCTGAAGCTATAACCTATAACCTAAACCTATAACCTAGACCTAAACCTAACCTAAAACTATAACCTAAACCTAAACCTAAACCTATAACCTGAACTTAAACCAAAACCTATAACCTATAACCTAAACCTTAACATATAACCTATAACCTATAACCAAACCTTAACCTAAACCTAAACCTATAACCTAAACCTAAAACCTAAATGTATTCTCAAATCCCTAAACCTAAACCTACACCTAATCCTAATCTCAACTCCCTAACCTAAACCTAAACCTAAACTTGAAAACCCAAACTTAAACCCAATCCCGAACCCGAACCCGAACCCGATTTCCTAAACCTAAACCTTAACCTATTCTCAATTCCCAAAAGCTATAACCTACAACATATAACCTATAACCTAAACCTAAACCTTAACCTAAACCGAAACCTATAACCTAAACCTTAACCTATAACCTATAACCTATAACCTATAACCTAAACCTTAACCTATAACCTATAACCTAACATTAACCTAAACCTAAACCTAAACCTAAAACCTAAATGTATTCTCAAATCTCTAAACCTAAACCTACACCTAATCCTATCTCAACTCCCTAACCTAAACCTAAACCTAAACTTGAAAACCCAAACTTAAACCCGATCCTGAACCCGAACCCGATTTCCTAAACCTAAACCTTAACCTATTCTCAATTCCCTAAAGTTATAACCTATAACCTAAACCAAAATGTATAACCTTAACCTAAACCCAAACCTAAAACCTAAATGTATTCTCAAATCCCTAAACCTAAACCTATATCCTACAACATTAACATAAACTTATAACCTAAACCTATAGCCTACAGCATTAACCTAAACCTATTCTCAAATCCCAAAACTATAACCTAAACCTATAACCTAAACCTAAACCTTAACCTATAACCTAAACCTTAACCTATAACCTATAACCTATAACCTAAACCTATAACCTATAACCTAAACTCAATTCCCTAAACCTTAACATATAACCTAACCTAAACCTAAACCTATAACCTACACTTATAACCTAAACCTAAACCTGTAACCTTAACCTAAACGTAAAACCTAAACCTAAACCTAAAATGTAAATGTATTCTCAAATCTCTAAACCTAAACCTATAACCTACAACATTAACATAAACTTATAACCTAAACCATATGGTGAGACCATTCCTTGGGAAGTGCGTACTTGTGGCTACCGAAGGTCCTCCTTGTGGAAATCATCCAGACGTTTATTTTGGCCCTACAAACCATATGATGAGACCATTCCTTTTGTGTCAATTTCATTCCTCTTTGAGTTTTTTATTAATTCATTAAGAAAAAAAATGGTTATACATGATGCATTTCCTTCACTTTGTTTTTCTTTCCCCCAATGGTCATTCTGATTTATAAATGCCATGACTATTTGTAGGATGATGGAATATACGAAGCTATTGCAGAAAGTGACTTTGTCATTACTAGAGTTGCATTTCGAGACAACTCTTCAAAGTGCTACATAAATGACCGTGGAAGTAATTTTACAGAGGTCACTAAGAAATTGAAAGGAAAAGGAGTGGACTTCAACAACAATCGGTTTTTTATTCTTCAGGTGGGTGATGGCTGAAAAAGGCCTATTTACTTGTGAAGAAAATATCATACCATCAAAATATATCTTCTCTTTCAATTCTTTATCATTGAAATTTCAGGGTGAAGTCGAGCAAATTTCACTAATGAAGCCAAAGATTTGTATTTTCAGCATTATTGTAATTATATTTGATTAAATTAAGGATTGTAATTGATTGAATGAAGGATTGTAATTGATTGTAATTGTAATTGATTGTAATTGAATGAATGAATGATTTTAATTGATTGTAATGGAATGAATGAATGATTATATATATTTTAATGTACGAAATAGCAACGGATATTGACCGTATCTGGTAATCCAACAGCTGTAGCCATTATTAAATTTGACATATTGCTACTGACTTTTAGTTACAAATAATATCCATAGCGGTTTATACTAACCGCTACAAATATAATAGCTATGGATTATATCTGTAGCTGTTGTAACCTATAGCTACAGATTAAATCCGTAGCTATAGGTTCTAGACCTATTGTTACGGCACCTACGACTACAGTCGTGCTACGGACTAGAACCGTAGCCATAGCTCTAAGGCTACGGATTTTATCTGTAGCTTTTTCCCCTTTTGTTGGTAGTGAATGGGTCTGCTATCAATGAGTCAGGCTCGATATTGGCCGACGGATAGTGAGGTCTCTTCCACTCACCTTATTGCCCGTGATGGGGCGGCAATCTGGTTTGGAGTGTAATAGACGCCAACGATTTCCTAGAGAGGAACCGTACTAATATGTAGACTTATCGAGTAGGAGTTGGATGCACATTCATTCATTCATTCACTATCCACTCGGGGTGGTGGTGCGCAACTATTTGTTAGTGTAACTTCGCAATGGCCAGGATTTTGGTTGGGGCGCACGACTAACCTGATATCAGGAGTTTACCACATTAAGTCTGACTATCCAAATTTATGTATGAGACTGGTTTGACTAGAAGTCCCTTGTGATGGACCGATAGCCTACGATCCTACGTATTATCATCCCGACTTCACTCCAGCTTGGTCATTTCATTCTCACTGCATATTGCATTGCATCCGCAACATTTAGCATTTTGGGTTGCCATGTTTCTGTACTGATATGGCCGTTAGCATGCATGCCTTGCATCACATAGCCTTGGTACGGCTAATGGCACTCATAATCTTACCAATATATTTCCACTTACTCTGATATCGTATGATTCATGATCCTGTTAGTATTTCTGCTTACTCTGATAATTCATGATCGTGTCAGTATTTCTGCTTACTCTGATAATTCATGATCTTGTCAGTATTTTCGTTTATTCCAATATTGTATGATTTATGAATTGCTAGTATTTTCGATATTGTATGATTAGGGCGTTGTATTTGTGTGCATGACACTTATCTTATGCACACACTTTCACTACCCTCTAAGCTTTTATAAGCTTATGCATAATAGATGTGTGAAGGTGGCGTTAGGTTGGAGCAGAGTGGAGCATGGAGCGTGCAGCTGTCTTCTTAAGCTTTGATTTTATTTAACCTTTGTATTTCCTTTTCAGCGTTGTATTCAAAGTTTATATTAGTGGACATGTGATGATGATGTTGCCTTGTGATTTGGGTAAACTTGTGGTTATGCTTCTTATGAGACAAATGTACGTTAAAAAGTCCTCCTTGTAGGATCCCAGGATCGGAATCTGGCGAATGCGATCTAGAAGTCGAAAATGGGGTACTACAGAGGATGTCGGCACTGGATTCGGCGATCAGAATTTTGTGAGCCCAATTTCCAGGTTTGGGGCGTGACAGAAGTTGGTATTAGAGTATAACTTAGAAATACATGAGGATAACATCGCATATCTGCTGATAGCTACCATACACTCTATATTTGTTAAGAACTTATAATGGTTAGATCCCCGAGTTCGAATAACTTAGAGATTTTATGATATAGCTCCCTACTGTTGAGATTTTGAGGCTGCATAATATTTTAACTTCGATCGCTTCTGACCAGGACCCGTAGATCAGTAGGGTCACCATTCTGTTGACGAGGCGTCTTGAGA
>JAJHSJ010000006.1:56334755-56404071 GCA_021015155.1 Magnolia officinalis
GAGTGATGAATATGGGCAGTTACCCTTGAATCATGCGGAGGATGGTTACGCGAGAGGTGTGTGCTGGCAGTTATTTTCGAATCATGCGCTACTAAGGGCAATCCTTAGCCGAACTGATTTAAACCAAGCTTGTTGATCGACAGGAGATGATCCAAGTTGAGCTAATCCGAGCCAAGCTCTACCAATCAACCGAAGATGTCCTGGGTTGAGCTAATCCGAGACAAGCTCTACCGGTCAACTGAAGATGACCAGAACCGAGCTAATCAGGACCAAATCAATTTGAGCCATAGCTCTACCAGTCAACTGATCATTCGTCGGGGTCATCTGTTCTCGTTGGTCCTTTGCTTACTGAATTATCCAGTCCTTGGTGGGCGGGCACAAGCGGGAGAAGAAACTTAGAGGCCATGCCCTGCCGAACACTGCACCCATGGGAGCGGATGCCAATTTCCATTCATGAGGTGACGCAGGAACGGGTCGGGTGTTCGTCGAGTCGAGCTGACTTCAAAGTGGTCGGACTCATTTTCCCATAACAGAAGCCCCCTACTTCACGAGTTTACAGTGTGAGCTCGGGGAGTAAACTGGTGAAATTGAAATTGAGGGACGACAAACAGGCTATTACGCTTTAATTGATAGCTAGTGAGGCAGCACAATCGAGAAAAATCTGCAATGATGGCCTGACACAATCGAGGCGCCGTACTTTGTGGTGGCAGCTTTTTGACTGCGGACCTGTGGGGAGTGGACGCTTGGCGTAGGCTGAGAGCACGAACCATCGTGGCAAATGGGAAGTTTTCATGTGTAAAGTGGTGGGCAAGGAAGCAACCCTTCACCTGCGACATTTAATGTCGCTCATCAACAATTCGGTGCGGCTCGGGGATTCGTATCGACAGGGCTAATCAGGCGTTGCCACGTAAAAGGCGGTGTTCGGGAGGGCAACTCTTCGCCTTCAGCATTCAATGGCGGCAATGATTACTCCCTACCAAGCAGGCTTATAAAAGTCACTGCCTCTCGCATCTGCTCGACTATTTGCTTCTGCAAGAGAATTTTACTGTTGATAGATCCCCGGAGTAGGTGATTTCTGGTGAGTCCTTCCTCTTCTCTGGCCTTTTTTCCAGTCTTTTTCGCTTGTTTCATTCCCTTTTTCTATCAAGGACCCGATATGTTGAACGGTTCAGATGATGTGCGTGAAGTCTACACCTTAGAGGGCGATACTGACCCAAGGAGTGTAACTCCAGGACAGGGGCCTCGGCAGAACCACCTTCTCCAATTCCTCTGCCGTATGTTAGGTTGACCGTCCGACCACAGGTTGAGTGACCCTTTAAGGTCGTCCCCGGGGTCGATTTTAACTAAAGCCGAGATGGTCGAAGTCCACTCTGAATATCGGATCCCGGACTCCATACGTATCCGAGCACCGACCCCCTTTGACGTTCCCGAGGATTCGGCTAAAGGGGATGTCGCCATATTCATATGTTCGCTCCAATGTGGACTTCGGCTCCCGCTTCACTCTTTTGTGAGGGCGATGACGACACGGCTGAGACTAGCTTTAGGGCAGCTCATTCCGAACGCTTGAAGGGTGTTGTTCGGGACGTACATCATCTGGTTCTAGCTCAAGAACAACGAGCTGACACCAAATGAATTCATTTACTTGTACCAGACTAAGCACAATCCGGTGGATCCCAGATGGTACTATTTTTCATCAAGGATAAACCGAGGCCGAAATCTCATCGCCAAACTCCCTTCTTCCAATAAGGATTGGAAGAACAAGTGGTTTTGGGTATCAGGAGAGTGGGAGGCACCCGTTGTTGAGCTTGCTAGTCTTCGGGTCAGAGTGCCCACTAAATTTGTCATCCCGGGTCAGATTTCAGTGACGCACGTAGTTCTTTCCCTGTCATTGAATTTTTTTTGTTGATCTATTTTCTTTTAAAATTTTGCAGTTTTTCCAAAGGGTTCACCCAACCTATCTCCCTTCCTCCGCGACCAAGTGGACAGAGCGAGGGTGTTGAAGGAGGAGCTCTACATCTGGAGCAAACTCATTACTCTCGACCTGTTACACCGATTCAGGCTCTGCAGATTAATTCCTTTTCTCTCCTCCCTTAGTAAGTACTCGTTTGTCAGTTAGAATTTTGATGTTGGTGCTTGGCTGATTTGAGTTGTGTTGCGCAGGGATGGTCGAGCCTCACAAACTTTGGAAGAGGAAGCACCCTCCTGTTGAGGAGATGCTTCGGGCGAAGACAACCCCGCGGAAGAGGATGAATCCTTCCTTTTTCCAGTTGCTCTCCTCCGTTGTGGAGGCAAGGTCGGGGGCTAAAGCCGAGCAACCCTCGGCTGCACAGTCATCTTCTGCCGGGGCAAAAAGGGGAGAGATCCCCGAGCCAGTCATCTCTTCTCGGCTAAGAGCTGAGGAGGTTGTCAAGGTGGATGCGGAGGGGATACCTCCAACCCCCGAGGCTCCAATGGCGGAAGGGGCCCTGCCCGGTCTGACGGCCAAGGAGGTTGCGTTCCTCACCTTGGATGAGGTCAGCCAACTGGTCGAGGGGGCCGGGTTGGCGGTTGGTCGAATTCGATCCTCCAATTGTTGCCAGTGGAGCTGATGGGACCGCTGACCCGACTCCTCAGGTTTCCAAAGGGACGAGGATGTATTCGTCGAGTAACCATATGTCTTATTTGATCAGTTGGGCAGCGAAACATGTTCCAGAGGTGGATATTGCCGACTTCATGACCTCCCGCCCAGAGTGCTTCCTCACTAACATTGCCGAACTCTGCTATAAGGTTTGCCCTCTCCCTTTGTCGTTGAATATTTTTTATATCTTCATTCTCACTTATTCGTTACTCCTTGCTCAGATCGTCCCTACGTTATTATCTACTCAAAAGAAAGTAATGCAGGTGGCTAGTGAGTGGGACATCATCGAGGTGACTCTTAAGGATAGGACGACTGAGATCGAGGCCTTGAATAAGGCCCTTGAGGAGAAGACAGTTGAGGCTGAGACCTTGAGGGAGGGGCTAAAGTCTGTCGGGGAGGAGTGGGATGCTCTGAAGATCCTATTAGCAGAGGCTCGGAGAAGGAGGGCCTTGTGATGGCTTAGCTCAGTGGGACAAAATCCCACCTCGACTCCGTGAAAGGTGAGCTGGAGAGGGTGAAGGCTTATCTTTCCTCCGTTGTAGCTGACGCTGCTGGTTTGATGGCCGAGCAGAAGAGGGTGAAGGCCAGTTCTGCAGCCGAGGTTGAGAATGCCTTGGCTAATCAACAAGCCAAGTTCAAGGAGTCTCTTTTGTCGATCAAGGCCGCTACCGTTGAAGAATACAAGGCTTCAGTGGAACGATCTGCCGAGGTCGACGTCATCTACAACTACGGCTAAGATACTTGTATCGAGGACGTCAAGCGCTAATATCTTGACTTGAACCTGGACGCTCTCGTCGGCGATGAAGTCGAGGAAGGACCCTCCGAGCAAGCTCCTCCATCTAAACAACCCCCTCCTCAAGGGGACTAAATATCATTTCTCCTTTTTTTTTGTTATGGTGAAGAAACTTTACAAAAATCGTTTGTTAATGGTTAGAGAACGTTTTTACTTTATTCTGTTGCCCTTACATTCTTATCTAGTTTATATGCCGAGCCGTGCGTTCATATGCAGTGGTAGCGTAATTGGTTGCATTGTTTGGCTTTGCCTGTCTGTCGATATTGTTAATGAACCAACAGCTTTTTTAAGGGTCGGGTCAGCAGAGGAACTCTTCCCCTGCATTTGAGGAGAGGTCCTCGGTGGAACGCGTCGTAATTATAGTTAATGGTCTGGCCACTTCTTTAAGGGTCAGCCCATTAGAGGAACTTTTCTCCTAATATCAGAGATCCTCTGTAGCGTGAGTAGGTGGATGATATATTGAGGTGGAAATTTCCTTGCTGAGGAGTTTCTTTTCAACTTATTAATAACACCGGGGAGAATTTTACATAAAGCATAGGCAGTTCCTAACCTCAGTCACTTTTCCTCGCAATTTGTTTTACGAATAGTACATTTTTAGGTGCTTGGCATTCCATGGATGAGGTACAGGTCCTTTTCCATATATTCTATCGATAGGAACCGGACTAAGTTGAGCTAACTATCCGATAAGGTCCTTCCCAATTTGGTCTTATGGTTCCCACTTCAGGTTCTGCAGTGTTCTGGAATGTCTTGCGGAGGACGAGGTCCCTTGGCAGGAACCGTCTGACTTTGACCCTAGACTTGTAGAATCGAGTGACCTGTTGTTGCTAAGCTGCGATCTTAAGCTTGGCCAACTCCCTTATTTCTTTGAGGATGTCGAGGCACATGGACATTTGCTTGATATTCTGGTCCTCGACGTAAGACTATACGCGGGCTGTAGGGAGCCCCACTTCAATTGAGATGACTGCTTCGGCTCCGAAGGAGAGAGAGAATGGAGTCTCTCTAGTTGAGGACCGAGCCGTGGTCCTATACGTTAGAGCACGAAAGGGAGTTCTTCAGCCTAGGCACCTTTTACCTTCTCGAGCTTGGTTTTAAGATTATTCTTAATTATCTTATTGATTGCTTCGACCTATCCATTCGATTGAGGGTGCTGAGGTAATGAATAAGCATTTTGGATGCCAAACCTTTATCACATGTCACGGAACTTGTCGTTGTCAAATTGCCTCCCATTATCCGAGACGATAGTGTTCGGAATGCCAATTCGACATATGATATTCTTCCATACGAAGTTGGTGATTTTTTGCTCAGTGATCCTGGCTACGGGCTAGGCTTCCGCCCACTTCGTGAAGTAATAGACCGCTACAATCGCGTATCGAGTTTGTCCTTCATCCGGATCCAATGGCCCAATGATGTTGATGCCCCATTGAGCGAACCACCAAGGTCCGTACATAGGAGTCAGTTCTTTAGAGGGCTGTCTGGGGACGGCTGCAAATCTCTGAACTTGTCACATGTTCGAGCAAAGCGCTTGGTGACTTCTTGGAGAGTTGACCAGAAGTAACCCAGCCGGATGACCTTATGGGCTAAAGCTCTGCTGCCTGAATGATTGTCGCAATTCCTTCATGAATCTCCCGCAGAATGTAGTCAGGACCACTATCGTGTGAACTTGGAAGTAAGGGCGGAGTCGTTGACAAGAGATTATCAAGGCTAAAGTCAGTTTCTCCATATCTGGATATCGTTGTCGGTCGGAACCAAGGCCTTGTTGATATAGTACACCGGGCGTTGATTCCCTTCATATTCTCGGACGAGGGCCGACCTGACTGATGTTGTGGAGACTGTCAAGTATAGCAATAAGGGCTCTCCCAATTCTAGTTTCGATAGTAATGGGGTGGATCCCAAGTATTGTTTCAACAATTGGAACGCCTTCCACAATCCTTGGTTCATTCTACCTTCTTATTACCCTTCAGTTGTAGAAATATGGGGAGGCACTAGTCGGTTGCCCTAAAGACGAAGTGATTGAGGGCAGCAATTCTCTCGATGAGGCATTAGATCTCTTTCACAGTCCGAGGAGACTCCATATTTAACAGGGCTTTGATCTTGTCAGGATTCACTTCGATTCCTCTTTGGCTAACTTGAAAGCCGAGGAATCTGCCCGAACTGACCCTGAACGCGTACTTGGTCGGATTCAACTTCATTTGATATTGCCTCAAGATTGAGAAAGTTTCATCGAGGTTGACTACATGGTCGGTAGCCTTGATCCTCTTCACTAACATGTCGTCGACGTAAACCTCCATGGACCACCCGATCTTTCGAGCGAACATTTTGTCAAGTAGCATTGCCGAGGTTCACGCTGATCTCCTAGGAGAAAGCCTACCCCGTCTTCAGTGGGAAACTTCATCACGAGGTGGTATGTGGATACCACGGTTCTCATGGCGTTGAGAGAAGGTCGCTCGAGGATGGCGTTGTAGGACGAGGGGTAGTTTACCACTAAGAAATCGACCATCATGGTGATCTAATTTTTTCCTTCCCCAGCAGTGACAAGGAGTAGAATAACACCTTTGGAGATGACCTTATCTCCTACAAATCCGTGCAGTAGGGTTTTAACAGGTCGGAGACGTGATCTGTGGACTCCCATCTTATTGAACACCTCAGAAAAGAGTATGTCGGTCGAGCTACCTGTGTCCATGAGAATACAGTACACCTTTCTATTAGCTATGGTCATGGCTACGACCAGAGCATTGTCGTGTGGGTGTTGGATGCCGCTGGCGTCCTCCTCAGAGAATGTTAAGCTGCATGGGTGCATCCGTTGCTCTTTGGATGTCCTGCTAGTAAGATGGACATAATGGCTTTGGTCAGTGCTCCAAGCATGAGCCTTCCGAGCTCGGTTTGAATCACCGTCCACCGTGGGTACTTCATAGATGGTGCGGATTTCGAGGCTACCATCGTGACTTTTCCATATTGCTCGCTTCCAGCGCGATCATCCATCTTTGACATATTCTCGCAAATGTTCATTGCAAATGAGGGTCTCGATCTCTTCCTTGAGATCAAAGTAGTCGCCGGTGTTGTGGCCGTGGTAGCGATGAAGTAGCAGTATTTCCACTTGTCACATTGATCCGCACTAGTTTTCATGCAACTCGGCCATCTCAGCAACCGTTGACCTCGTACTTCTAGAAGAACTTGTTCTGTTGAGGCATTGAGAGGGGTGTACGAGCTAAAGCTGCTCTTAGGATGCTTGCTTGGTCATTGTCCTCTAGCTGTATTCTCATCTGACCTCTTCTTACTTGAGAGCGGTTGGGAAGGAGCTTCCTCCCAGCGCTTCTTATCTTTTACCGAGCTCTCATTGTTTCGAGTAACCTTTCGAAAGCTGAAGAGGTCTTCGGCATTAGAATACTTTTGTGCTCGATTCATGAGCTCCCCTAGTGTCGTCGGAGACCAGCTATCATGGTGGTCAGAGCTATCTTGTCTGAATAGTCATCGACTTGTACTGCTTCACCATTGAATCGCACGATATAATCTTTCAAAGTTTCACCCTCCTTCTGCTTGATGGTGAGCAGATGAGTGGATGGCTTCAGCCGTTCTTTCCCGACAATGAACTATGTCAGGAAGGCTTTACTGAGGTTGGCGAAGGAGTTAATAGACCTCGGCTTCAGCTGCCTATACCAGCTCTGTGCAGCTCCCGTCAAGGTCAAGGAGAAAGCACGATACATGAGGGTGATGGGTGGCATCAAGAATCTTGAGGGTAAGGCCGAGCTCATGATCTCGCTGGTGAATGGTGGTTCTGTTTCATCCACCATTGCGTCTACCGTGGTTGGAGCTTGCGCCTGGTATGCTTGGCACATGATGTCGATCTAGCCCCGTAGCTCGTCAAGCTAGACCTCCCAAGGGTCATTGTTTTCGGCGACAGTTTCGAGGGCTAGATCTTTGTCGGGAGCTTTTTCACGCCTTTTCTTTTCCAGTTCGTGACATGGGTCGAAAGGTGTCAACACTGAGGTCCCTGAAATGTGGGATGTGCTCAGGCAGATATGCCTCTGGACGCCTCTCTTCGAGTTCTAGTAGGCATGAAATCTTTGATAGGTAGTGGGGCTACCACATCTTGATTAGGGAGGGGAAGTTGCCTTTCCAGCAATTGTCTCATTTGGCCGAGCTTGTTGGCCAACGTTTCAACTTGGTTTTGCAGGGAAAGATAGTGACCTCCTAGGTTCCGAGCTCGTTGTGTCAATCCTGTAGGAGCCGACTCGGCCTGGAGCTTAGAAGATGATTTTGAAGGTTATGTTGTCCAACGGGCTCAGGGTTGGCAGTGACAGCGGTGGGAAGTGTTTTCTTTCTTCCTTTCTCCATTGTTTAGTAAAGTAAGAAGGACTTTGATGTCGTTCTCACAGATGACCCCAAAATGTTGATGTAAGAATCTGAACCGCCCTTCTTTGACCTCCGAACACCTCCACAGGAAGAAGAAAAGGGACCCGCTAGAGTAGGGGACCCTCCAATGCCAAAGTCAGGCTAAGAATCTGGGTCTAGTCATGTTGAGAGGTTTAGGGAAAGGGATTTTACGTACCTCTCCCTGTCGATGGTCCGCTTACTTATAGTGTTTATAGGGTAGGACAGTCCGTTAATTCAGGCATGATCTTAGCCCTTGGGCGGTATGTGCATGAGTGATGAATATGGGTTGTTACCATTGAATCATGCGGAGGACGGTTATGCGAGAGGTGTGCGCTGGCAGTTTTTTTTTTAAAACATGTGCTACTAAGGGGGATCATGAGCTAAAATTATTTAAACCGAGCTCTGCCGATCGACAAGAGATGATCCAAGCTAAGCTAATCCGAGCCAAGCTCTACCGATCGACCAACGATGTCCTAAGCTGAGCTAATCCGAGCTGAGCTCTACCGATCGACCGAAGACGACCTGAACCGAGCTAATCAAGACCAAATCAATCTGATCCATAGCTCAGAACTGATCCTTCGCCGGGTCTATCTGTTCATGATGGTCCCCAAGCCTTACCAAATTATCCACTCCTTGGTGGGCACACCGAAGTCATACCCTGCTAAAGACTGTCCCACCGAAGCAGATGTCGATTTCCATTCGTGAGGTGACCCGGGAACGACTGAGTGTTCGTGGGGCCGAGCTGACTTAAAAAGTGCTCGGACTCATTTTCCCATAATAGGCCCTACCACCAGAAACAATGGGGATTGAATCCCTACTGTTAAAAACCTTGGGGAGGCCCACCGTGCTGTATGTATTCTGCATCCACACTAACCATCTGTTTGCATGCAACCAATCTCTCACTACAAGAAAAATGGGCATATCCGATTGTTGGGGTTACCCTTTGCCTGCGACTGGTTTTACCGGCTGCCGCTAAAGGGGCTCTATATAAAAAAAATGCAGCCCTAAATTCATTTGCGCTCCTCTCCCCTCTCCCAAATCTCTCTCTCTCTCCCTCTCCCTCTCCTCTCTCTCTCTATGCCTCTCCCTCTCCGTTCTCTCTCCTCTGCACCTCTCCCTCTCCCTCTCTCTCTACAACATTCTCCTTCTGCAAATCCATGGATCACGCCGATGATTCTATCTGCTCCATTTCTCTCTGTGATTACAGGGATAGAGAGATGCTGAGGATGTTGCTAGATTTCCGTCATTTCTTCCATCTCTGCTGCGTTGACGCGTGGCTACGCATGAATGATTCGTGCCCTTCTGCCACACTTCCCTGCTCCCAACGCCCATGTCGACGCCTCTGTCTGAGCCCGTCCCCATCTCGCATTTCCCTGCGGATGGAAGAAGGTGACATTTCTCCTCTTTTTTTGTAACGCCCTGAAAATCGGGGGTCGAGCATAAGCTCCACTCTCGAGTTCCAATGCATCACTTATGCAACATAGATAATGATGATTAAATGTTGTCCGTGTTAGTGCATTAAACATGAGTGGGATTACACCAAAACAGCATATCATACTCCAGAGACGGCTAAATTATGCAAGCGAAAGACTGTGATATATATATATATAAAAAATATATAAAGTATTATGAGTCTCCAGAGTGTGAACATGTTACCAGGTTATGTATATACATGTATACTCCAAGAATGAACAAAAAGAATATACATGGGTGCTCCAAAAGTGCAAAATAATAAGTGTAATGGCGTCTAATCAACATCCTTATAACCCCGTCGTTCAGAACATGGTCTATATAGACCCGCCTGAAAACTGCATGTAGGAGAATACCTCATCGTCGTCCTCGAGAGTCGCATCGTCATTTGTAATCAAGACAGAGTCTGGTTGGTGTTTAAAACACCGTCCCGTAACGTGGGAGTGAGTGATCAACTCAGTGAAACTATATAGCAAAGGTTAACATGTTATCAATTCAGTCAAGCAGTAATGATAAAGCAGTAAAATCAAACATCACTGAATACTCTTATTAATACAAGAATGATATGAATAATGATGCATGCCCTCGCTTACACTCCCTCGTGTGACACCATCTTACGGTCACGACATGCTTCTTCCCTCTGTACTCTTCAACCCGGGACACATGTAGTGTGATGTTATGAGCGTGATTACTAAGTTTTTATTAGTCCTTTTCATACAGCAGGATTGGGACACTAAGGTACCTCCCTTATATCAATTCCCAAACAATGATCCATCTAGGGTCATCAATCCTAGTTAATCACATACGATATGCAAGTTCAGGTCACTACCACCAACACCCTACCAACTGGCAGTCTATTTTCGAAGGTTCGTCGCCAACCCGACTGGGGACCACAGCCAGGCTGTGTCGGGGTAGGTTTATTTTTTACTCGAGGTCACTCCACCAACGCCCTACCAACTGATAGTCTATTTTCGAAGGCTCGTCGCCAACCCGACTGGGGACCACAGCCAGGCTGCACCAATGGAGGCCGACATCTTGAATACAGTGTCTCATACCACCGTATTCGGTTCACAAGTTTGGGTTGTTCACTGGTCACTACGGGGAGGCTCGTCGCCCTGGTGTAGGCCGACAGCTCGACCACGGTGTCCCATACCACCATGTCTGGCTCATGAGTCTTAGCGGATCTAGGTACCAAGGTTAAAGGGGTTTTCACTGGTGAGTTTGGTACCTTAGGTTCAAGCAGTAGCGTCCAAACATGGTGACCATAAATCGGGTCAATCGGGTTACTTGACGAGCTCGACTAGCACGAGCGCACATTGAGTTGATCGACATGAAGTGCGTAAACACTCCGTGTGGCCTAACCACGACCGACAACTCTAGTACGACTCGGGTTCGTCAAACACGTCCTACTTGGCACATGAATCTCAGACACGAACTCAAAGCCTGTTACCGAATGCCTGGACCATATCATAGCCCTATACGCATTCAACCTTAACCAAAAAGCATGTGGAGTAGTCAGAACATAAGTAACTAAGTAGTCCAATCATATTATCAAGCATGTTATAAGATGCAACATAAACAAGAATCCATAGACATGCCTTTCACAAGTAAAGCGAAGAAACTAAACAACTTGTATGGAGGAAATCATACACATCGCTAAGGTAGTTGAGAATCCTATCTCAACACCCATATACAGTACAATTCTCCAAATACTTACTCATACAAACATTTTATCAAACACATATACTACACCTATCAACCTACATGACATGTCAATTTTTAACATGTACTTGGACAAATCCTTCGGACAAGGAGTTGTCACATACACAATCATCATGTACTTGCATCCCATAGCCACGGTAGGCACAAATCATGATTTCATATTCATTCAGTCATTTCAACAAACACTTAGACTACACCCTCCATCATACATATTATATATTAGTTATCATACATATAAGGGCAAATCCTTTCGTCAAAGGGTTGTCGCCTATACGATAATCATTTATCCACGACAAGTAGTCATAGCGAGCACGAATGCAAATCTATACTCATTCAGTCATTTTCACAAACACTTAAGCTACACATAATAACATACACAACATATGTTGATATAACATGTATTCGGGCTAATCCTTTTGCCCAGGAGTTATTATACATACATGTAGCATACATAGACGGCAGTTAATCATGGCAAACACGCTTTCAAATTTCATACGTATGCGTTACTTTCTACAAATACAAAGAATACGCTAAACACCACATAGTTCATATATAACTGAAACGCAAAACAGACATCGCATTTTTCATGTGAAATAGCATCCACGTCAAGAATAAATCATTAACCGACATTGAAAGCCTTGAAAACCATAACCTATACGTCTATAGTCCGCACCTTACGCCGGTAAACGTGTAACGGAGTCATTTTAGACACTTAGTCTTTGTCAACGGCGGATTGACCACCTATAACATGAATTATGTTAGCTATTTCATTACTTACACTATCTAAAACCCTAAAACAAATTAGGGGTTGGATTTCTTACCTAAGAAATGGATCAGAATCGCCGGAATATCGATACAGAAAAGCTGGTTCAGCCCGTGGAGTGATGGGATTGAATCCCAGGGATGAACTCCAACTCTCTCTCTCTCTTTCTCTCTCTTTCCTTCTCTTTCTCCTCTTCTCTCTCTTAGGGTTTAGAGAATTCGTATGGAGTGAGAGAGTGAGGGTTTCAAGCCCTTATATAGGCCTAAAACTACCCCAGGGTCAAGGTGTACTTAGGTTATGTCCAAAGAGCACCTGTTTCAGCTCAACGGAGCACTTCCGGTGCCCCCCTTGATCCTAAGGTCGGACTTAAGCTCCCTGACTATGGATCTAGGTCGAGTTAAATTTTTAGTCCAATCGGATTAACAGATCGACCGTGGCGGACCAATTTCAGTTCAACGGTCACCGAAACTCGATCAAGGCCACAAGTACACTGCCATGTATGGAAAATTTATCTTGATTCGAGGGTGTATTTGGGTCAAATTCTGACGATCTGAATCCTTATATTCGGCCCGCAAGCAACAAGTCTCAGATTACTTAAATTTAGATTTTTATTTCTAAAATATCCACGTTTCTCACACACTTCACTCCGGGCTCAAGCGAATAGTTTCGGGACACTATCTGGACTTCATTTCCGAGGTGGTTGTCAAGTCTAGCAAGGCGGTCTTAATTATATAGTTTCGTAGTAATCGGACTTTCGACGTACGGTCCAGGTCCGATACGGAGTTTCGGTGTGATCCCGGGAGCAACTGAGTAATGAGATTGATCCTAGATTTCAGGGTAATGTAGCTTCGATGATTCTCTAAGTTTTGGGTCTTGTAGTTCGTATTTAAAGTGGTTCAAGTAAATTTCACAGCTAATTTCGTTTAACACTTAGTTAATTTCGTCTAATTTCTAAAGGATTTCGTCCTGAGTGATTTCTGCCTTACTCGGGTCTGTGTACTGATTTTTTCGGGATGTTACAATTTTCTTTTTTCTTTTTTCTTTTTGGGGGGTTTTCTGTAAATTTGTATAACTGTAGAAGTTGTTGTTCCCCGATCTGTTGTTCCTTCTATATATGGAGAGGCTGAAGGCTGTTTAAAATAGATCCATCAGGTCTGTTCTAAGACTTGTGATGGTTGTGATTGGCTAAGCACTTGTTTCCTTGATGCCTTGATACTGACCAATCAAGGCAATTTCAGATTTCTGGTGCAAAAATTAAACTAGATCTTAGAACGATTGTGAAATGAGTGTTGAAATGTAACATCCCGAAAAATCGAGGGTCGAGCATAAACTCAACTCCCGAGTTCCAGAACATCACTTATGCAACATAGATAATGAAGATTAAATGTTGTCTGTGTTAGTACAATAAACATGAGTGAGATTAAGCCAAAATAACATATCATACTCCAGAGACAGTTAAATTGCAAGCGGAAGACTGTGATAGAAATATAAAATATAAAATAGTGGTGAGTCTCCAGAGTGTGATAAAGTTACCAGGTTAAAGAATTATAAGTATAATTTCAAAATATACCAAAGGTGTAGTGTCATCTAGCCAACATCCCTATAACCCCGTCGATCAAAGCACGGCTCACATGAAGCCGTCAGAAAATAACATATGCAAGAAAGTGTCCTCATCGTCGCAGAGGTCTGGCTCTGCCTCACAAGCATCGCCAACACCTGCAGCTACAACAGGGTCTGGTTGGTGTTTAAAAATACCGTCCCGTAACGTAGGAGTGAGTGATCAACTCAGTGGAACAATAAAGCATAGGTTAACATGTTATCAATTCAGTCAAGCAGTAATGATAAAACAGTAAAATCAAACACTCCTAACTACTCTTATTTAATGCAAGTATGAAATGACATGATGTATGCCCTTGCTAAACCACCCTCATGCGACACCCTCTTTGTTCGCGGCATGCTTTCATCCCTCAGTGCTCCACATCTTCCAGGCACATGCAATGCATGATGAGCATGATTACTGAGTTATTATTAGTCCATTTCAAATAGCAGTATTGGAAAACTAAGGTACCTCCCTTGTATCATTCCCAAACATGATCCATTCTAGGGTCGTCAGTCCTAGCTAATCTCAGACGATGGTGTGTTTTCTAGGTTGCTGCAAGGGCTGTTACACACGGAATCGTTACACCACTCCCCCATCACCCTTTTAATGGTTCATCACTATACAGATACAGGCCTAGTTCATACTCTATACACTGCGGCAAAACTCGTCGTCTCACCGCAATTCAGAGTATGCTTGAGGTCACTACAAAGGGTTGTCAGGGCTGTTACACGGAATCGTTGCACCACTCCCCCATCACCTTATCAATGTAGGCCGACAGCACGAATATAGTGTCCTATACCACCATAATCAGCTCACGAGTCTAGTTGCTCACTAGTCACTACGGAGAGGCACGTGGCCCCAGCGTAGGCCGACAGCTCGACCACGGTGTCCCATACCACCATGCCCGGCTCATGAGTCTTAGCGGATCGAGGTACCATGGTTAAAAGGGATTTTACTGGTAAGTTTGGTACCCTAGGTTCAAGTAGTGGTGACCAAACATGGTGAACATACATTAGACAGATCGGGTTACTTGACGGGCTCGGCTAGCTCGAGCGCACAACAAGTTGAACGATATGAAGCGCATAAGCACTTCATGTGACCAACCACTATCGCCAACCGAAGTACGACTCGGGTTCGTCGAACACATCTCACGTGGCAAATGGATCATAGCCACGAATTCAATTCTGGTACCGATTGTCTGGACTATAATCATAGCCTAAACACAATCAATTGTAGATAATAAAGCAGTAGTGGATCAAGATTTAACTCATATAATCAAGGTCTGGTATTATCCGTTTAGGGCTGCCAGGGCTGTTGCACGCACTCGTTGCTCCACTCCCCCATCACCCATGACAGATCATACAACGTAAATATGAATTTAAACATATGCATCACATAGATAAAATCATAAAAGCAGTTGAGCATGTTATGAAGCACAACACAAGCATGAGTTTGTACATGTTCAATTCCTAATCACACAACTATCCAAAGAAATCATACACATAGTTAAAAGAGTTGAGAATCATATCTCAACACCCTTATACATTACAATTTGTTAACTACTACTCATTCAGACATTTCAACAAACACTTTAGACTACATACATCAACACACATGACATATGTTGATCACATAGGTATTAGGCCAAATCCTTTCACTAGGGAGTTACCATAATCATAACACGCATACACCCACGACGGATAGTCATGGCAAGCAGGAATCCAAGTTCCATATTCATTCAGTTATTTCCACAAACACTTGGGCAACACATTTTAATATAAGTAGTGAATATTGGCTGTGGCGTGATTTAGGGCAAATCCTTTCATCAAAGGGGGATCGCCAATACAACAATCATATATCCATGATAATTAGTCATGGCGAGCACGAATGAGAATTCTATACTCATTCGGTCATTTTCACAAACACTTAGAATACACTATTACAACATACATGGTGTATGTTAGCAAAACATGTATTAGGGCTATCCTTTCGCCAAGCAAGTATTTTATCCATGTATAATATATTCTTACAGCAAATAATCATGGTAAATACATCTCCAAATTTTATACATATACGGTATTTTCTAGAATACACAATATCAACATACATAGTGTATATAAGTAAAACATGTATTAGGGCGAGTCCTTTTGCCAAACAAGTAATTTATCCACATATAATATATTCATACAACAATTAATCATGTCAAACACATTTCCAAAAATTGTACGTATACGGTACTTTCTACAAATACCTAGAGTATGTAGAATTCCATATTTTTCATCTTTAATCGAAACGGAAAATAGACAGCACTTTATACATGTGCAATTGCATGCAGATCATGAATCTATCATTATCTGACATTGAAAGCATTGAAAACCATAACCTATACACCTAAAGTCCGCACCTTTTATCGTAGAATCGTAACAAATCAGCTAGGTTTGCTAAGCCTTCGTATTCGGCAGTTTGGTGACCTATAAAACGGAATAGATTAACTATTTCATAACCTACAACAATCAAACCCCAAATCAGATTAGGGTTAGGGTTTCTTACCTAGAAATGATGCCGGAATCGCCGGGAAAGCGATGAGAACGGAGTGGTGGAACTCGTATAGCGGCAGGGAAGAGTGGTAGGGAGATTCTCCCACTGCTCCCACACTTTCTCTCTCTTTTCTCTCTTCTCTCTCTAGGGTTTCTCTCAAATTCGTATGGCTGCCATGAGAGAGGGTTTAAGGTCCTTATATAGCCTAAAAACTAACCAAAATAGACTCCAAGTCAAAGTATACTTAGGTTATAACCAAAGCGGGACTTTTCCAGCTCAACGGAGGACTTCTGGCGGGGCTCACCAACACCGGATCTACGTGGAGTTAAGTTTTCGTTTCGGTCGGGATTCCAGATCACGCATGGCGGAGCAGTTTAAGTTCAACGGTCAGCGGATCTCGATCGGAGATTCCGAGTACATGTAAATGTGTATGAAATTTCTCCTGATCCGAGGGTGTAATTTGGTCTGATTCTGATGGTCTGGTTGCTTAAACTGATCCACAAGCAACACATGCCAGATTACTATTTAAGATATTTTATTTTGAATTAATTTCACATTTCTCACACTCTTCACTCCGAGCTCAAGCGAATAGTGCTGGGACACTATCTGGATTTGATTTCCGAGAGGGTTGTCAAGCCCAGCGAGGCGATCCTAAGTCCTTAACTTCGTGTTAATCGGACTTCCGACGTGCGGTCCAGATCCGATACGGAGTTTCAAGATGCTCGCGAGAGCAGCCGGGTAATGAGATTGATCCTAGATTTTAGGGTAACCTAGCGTCAATGATTTTACAAGTTTTGGGTCTTGCGGATCGTATTTAAAGTGATTGGTGCTAATTTCTCAGGCACTCTAGTTTAACACTAGCTAAATCTCGCCTAATTTCTAAAGGATTTAGTCCTGAGTAATTTCTGTCTGAGGTGGTACATGGGCCTTTATAGTTTGTATCTAAAGTGATCCAAGTTTTACTACTTAGCTAGTTTAAGATAGTGTCTAGGGCGAAAGTGCTTTGAAAAATTGAACGATCAAGGTGGTGAAGGGTGGGATTTGTGAAGAAAATGGTTTGAAAAGGGATTTGAGGCTTTAATTGAGTGTTTGAGAAGTTAAACCTGTGTTAGGATTAACCCATCGCCTAAGGACGTCTAATTCCAGGTTGAGAAAAATTCGGGCTATTACATGAAGGCCTTTGACGGTGAAGAAAATCCATATCTTCCAAAGGTATAATACTAATAGACCAAATGATGTCCTATTGATTCCATAGCTTTCATCTGATATCATTGAATGACTGAATTTATAACGATCCAAGTAATGTTGGATATTTATAGGATGGTTCGACATGGAGAACGAATGACTTCACTAATAGTGATTCATATCCGATAGCTTCTTCATCTGAAATGCGATTTTGGGAACGGCGTCTTCATATGCATTGCCCTTTGTTTTAGTTGATGTCATTATTGTTTGGATTGCTAGTCTAATAACCCAATTTACTCCATAGGAAAAGCATACTTGTGCACTACGCCAACCATCATAATGATCATCATCGCCTTCTTCCAGAAATTTGGGGTCGGCCAGTAAATGGGTTCAATAGAGATCAACCTTCATCTTTTACTCAGGCTCATCCGCCCAACTAACATAGAGGACCCCAAAGTTCTGGCAACTAAAGGAACAATGCACACATACAAAACACTTGAAGTTCCCCCATATGTGATTCCAATTTATTTGATTAATTTAGAATTATCAATGTAGTACACACAGATGCCCAAGGGGTACTGTGTGTGGATGATAGCAAGGCAACTAATGTGGAGGCAGCATATGGTGGACTGTTGGGTCTTAAAGGAAAAAAAAAAAGTCCGTGGTTCTTCTTGGTGGTGTTGCAAAGGTATGCATCCAGTTTGGTGTTTGTAGTCTTGTAGGACTTGAACAAAAAGTTGGTGAAGGATATCCCATGTTTTGTTGTTTCTCTAGGATTTGAACATGTAAGATTCCAGTGGTTTCAAAAAGCTGCTAGAACCATTGAAGTACCACAGATGTGTTGTTACTATAAGCATCCTCCGCTTGCTTCCAAAGGTTGCATATATAACCATTTTAAGTTGCACATTTGTTTCTTTGTCCTAAAACTGTGTTCCATCTCTGCATTTGGTGTTTATGCTTTCATCATTCATGAATCTTTGTCAAAATATCTTATAGACTAATAAAATCTTTAGATGAATGTCCTAGTTTGGATCATTAGGAAAAATGATTCAGAAGGCGTTGTGTGATTGTGGTCTTATGTGCTACCAGCCTCACACAATACAGTGTGGCCCCTGGCCATGGGGCCACCTTGATGCATGCTAGTATATTCATGTTGTCCATCCTTTTTGGTAGCTCATTTTAAGACATGAGCCCAAAAAATAAAGAAGATAAAAATTTTAGGTGAACCACCACCACAGGAAATAGTGGGTGATGGAATGCCTACTATTAAAAACTACTTAGATTCCACCATAATGTTAATTTTCCTTTCAACTCATTGATAAGGTCACACAAACTTGGAGGAAGGGAAAAAACAAATATCAGCTTGATCGATTTATTTATTTATTTATTTATTTGTTTCTTTCATCATAGCTCTGTTTCTTTTTTAGAAGTTCATATAAAATCAAAACCATCATGGAATTCGGTTTCTTTTATAAGCTCTTCTTTCTATACTTACACTTTGTTTTTATCTTTTCTTGGAAGTTTAGATTGAATCAAAACCATATGGGTCTCAACTTTTCTTTGTAATTTATAGTTGTACCATTTTTTTCCCAGGAGTACTAGTGTTCTCCAAATTTGTAGCCAAAAGATGTTCCTTATTTGTCAGGTTGAGCTGTCTGAAGATGAATCTTGGATTCTCATATATGATGTAAGGCTTTTCTGCAATTTAAAATACCTGATTAGGAATATGCATTGACAAATCCCTAATTAGGGATTTGCATTGTCGAATCCCTTTTTAGGGCCCCACGATGACCCTTGACATCCAGTTTTTGGCCTGTGATGGTCCTGCTACAGTGGGCCCCATGATGTGTTCAAATTGCATTTCACATTTGAATCTCTTTCTTTTCTTTTATTTTTATCCTCCGTGATAAGTTTAGTAGAAACATTTCTGGGTTTTTCTTTAATTCGTATTTTTTTATTGTTCGTTCAATCTATGGATGTGATTCTACTTTTCTTCTTGGTTTAAATGTCTAGATGAATTCAGCTGAAAAAGGATTTGGGCTTTTGTTGAAATCATGTTCTGTAACCATTGGTTCAATTTACAAGCGCAATTAATGCAGGAGTATTCAGAAATGGTTTTGTGGGATTTGGATTCAACTCTCATTGTTTTCTTACTGTATACATTGTTAATTTGTTCAATTGATGTTTGTCATCATTGGTTCAATTTACAGCATTGCTTGAGACTGAATGCATTCATAAAGTTCCCATTGATGGGATTTGATTCTATTTCTATTCTTGTTTTAAGTTTGTTTTACCATGTACTCGGTAAATCTAGTAGAAATAATTCTGTGTTTTCTCCAATTGGTGTTTTTCAGTCATCCCTTAAATTTTTTGTGGTGGATAACAGGGAATGATATCTTAAATTTATCATTTGAGGTTTTGGTTCCATTTTTCTTCTATGCATATGTTCCATAGAAATTAGAAAATAGCTCTGGGTTGCTTCTATAGTTCTTGTGTAGGCACTGTTTGTTCGATTCAAGGCTATCGCTGTCACTGATGTTTACGCACTATTTTTTCTTGCTCACTATGATGAGGGGAAACACAAATATCTGCCTGATTCAAAACCATTGTGGGCCCCTAGAAGGTTTCGATAGTGCGTATTTAATCCCCACTTTCTTGTGGTGTGGCTGACTCAAGTCTTGGACCTGCCTCATTTTTGGGCTCTCATCCAACATGAGCTAGCAAAATTGATGGACAAAGTGGATTTCACACATATATCATGGTGGACCTCATAGAGCTTTGGGTTATTGGAACTCCCTGTAATTACAGGAAATTCACATCCATATGTGGATGCACATGTCATTTAGCATATGAATTTTCTGCCGATATACAACTAAGTGGAGGAATATGGTGGCAGGAAGGCCTTCAACCATTTAGGTTCCCCTTAAATTGTTGCCATTAGAAATGGAAGGAACTCGCTTTCTGTGCTTTCAACATCTGGTCCAGATTGTGAGGTATGGATAAGACTGGCAACAATAACATGATGAGGCTGTTTTTTTTTTTTTTTTAAATTTTATTTAAGAGAGAGAGAGAGAGAGAGATGAAAATGACTTAATTAGGAATATGCATTGACAAATCCCTAATTAGGGATTTGCATTGTCGAATCCCTTTTTAGGGATTGCTGCTGTTTATTTTGTGTATTATGTTCATGTAATCTTATCTCTTATCTATAGCTTAGTTTCAAATCAAATTAGAGAAAGATTAGATCCATATCATCTGTAGATATTATCTACAACACTACACATATATTGGAGATTACCGATGGAATGGTATAGTTTTTACAGTAAAATTACATGGTATTAGTGTCTCTGATATCTATCAATTCAAAATCTAACTACGAGTGAGATCATTGTAGATCCCCATTTAAGCAGATCATCATATTCCAGATTTTCATCTCTGATGTGCTAAGGTTCATTTCATCTAATTGGTTTCACAGTACCTTGTGGTAGTCTCAACAACAGCTGCAGGATTTTGTGTGATTTTGAAACTCAAGTGCCTTTTCATCCCTATGTTTTTGTGTTTTTCTTTTCTTTTTTCCTTCCCTGTGATATTTTTCTAGTACAATCTAAATATCTGTAATCAGAATCATGTATCCATTTCTCTATAATTTGTTACAACCTACTGCTCCATTTTTCTTGTGATTTTCTGTTGTTCTTTTTTTTTTTTTTTTCATTTCTTTTCTTTTTCTTTTTCTCTTTCTTCCTTATATCCTCAGCTGGAAATGTAAAGAAAAATTGATCATCATCTTCAAAGACACATCTTCGTACCCTGCAAAAGGAGAAGGTAGGCATGGTTGTCAATGCTTTCTTTCAGCTCTTCTTTTAGTTATTGTTTATAGCCACAGTAATTGCTTGTATTACTAATGACTTTTCTACCAGGTATCTCCCAATTTATCTGCATGACCACTTCAATTGTAACTAATGTAAGTGCTATATTTTCTAGCTCCTATGATTGTCAAATTTTGTAGTGCCAAAACCTCTTGGAATCTGTGTCTTGTGTAGAGCATCTACATATTCACGACTGTGCTTCTCATGTACAAGAACAAAGGTCTTTACCTCAAGAACTTTAAGTGTAAGATTACATGTTCATGTTCAAGTACATCACCAAGTGTGAATTCAATCTTTCAAGCTTCAATAGTTCAAGTTTTCAAAACTTCGTCTAAGTCAAGACAAAGTTCTTTACTTTAAACCTCAAGCTCAAGCTTCAATGTTAGTCATATTCAAGCTTCAAAAGTCTCAAGTTCAAGCTTCATCATATGTCAAGATCTCAAGCTTCGTGAACTTCAAAGAACAACTATCATCTGAAGCAAAAAAAGATTCAATGTTCGTACATCATGTATAAGGTATGAATGACCCTAGATTGACCATAGGATAGGTCATTTTGAATACATAATTTAAATTGGGTCATTTTATAAGTGCATAGTCTATTTTTCAACTAGTCTTAGACTATGTTCGACTAGTCCTAACACTAGCTCGACCAGTCCAAGAAATCCTCGACCAGTCCTTAAGTTTGTTACTTATTTTCAGGATTTTTTGTTAAAGCCTCGACCAGTCCTGGAGACTACTTGACCGTTCGTGTGAACAGTACTCGACCTGTGCTCGACCAGTCCTGCAGGCTCAATTCATAGTCTAGCAACAAAATTGAGTTCCACATGACCAGTCGTGGATAGGACTCGACCGGTCGAGCAGGTCCTTCGACCAGTTATAGAACAGTCTGATCTTATCGCGCTTAAAATTTTAAAAATCTATTGGTCTTACGACCAATCGAGCCGACCTCAGGACCAGTCAAAAATACGATTTTTGCACTTATAAATAGAGCACGAATTTCAGAGTTTGATATCCAATTCACGCAAAATCAATACGCCGCTCTGAGAGATAAGTTAGTGATATTCTTAATATATTTAGGGCTCATTTCATATTCTCTTTAATTAGCTTTTTGCATTTGATTTTGTATTCTACATTCCAATTTTATTTGAAAGAGGGATTGAAGTATTCTCATTTATTGGAATCAAAACCAAATCAAGCTAGCCCAAGGTGATTTAATTTAAAATAAATATAAAACTTAGAACCTTTTCATAAGTGAGTGTGAACATTGAACATCTATGTTGAACTTCTACTCCGAATTGGTTCTTCCGGGCTGCATCAAAAGCAGAATATCCAGATAAGTATTTTACAGTTTTGTAAATTCATTGTTTTTGGTTTCATAGATATTGTGCCAGAAAAATTTCTTTCTTTTGGTTTGTCTGAGGTGATCCAAAAAACTCAAAGTGTAGGGTTTTTGAATTGTGTAAGCCCGCATGAAAGACACAATTGTGAGGGTTTTAAGTGAACTTTGAAAAACCTATTTTCATAGTAAACGCTAATATCCACTGTGTGAGGATATTAGGAGTGGAGTAGTTGTGTGGCTGTTTTTCTAAATAGTTGGTGTACACACAAGCGAACCACTATAATTTCTAGTCTTGTGTTAATTGATTGAATATTTCATTTTATGGATGTTGTAATTTCCCTTTATGCATTTGTTGAGAATGTTGTAATCCTTTTATGTATGTGTGGGAATGTTGTAATAGCTTAGTTATTTTCTTTGCTATTTATTTCTTTCATATCCTCTTTAGTTTGAGTTTTTGATACTCACCCACGTTCTAGTAAGGTTGTACTGCCATAAACCATTGGTTTTTGGTGTCAGGTTATCCTTAGAACCAAGTTTGTATCAACCTCTCAATACTTTATTTTTGAGGTTGTTTTACATTTTCGCATTGTGGATTGTTAAGTGCTATCTTTATTTATATTTGTTTAATTCCGTAATTTTTTTTTATTTGACATAGTCCTATTTACACCGATTGGCTGATGTACCTCCTGCTGTAGTGGATGCTGGTACTGACGCCACCAGCGCTGAGGGTCCCACCATGGTGTGTGTTCCATCCCACCGTCCATCTGGATGGTGGGGTCGTTGCAGCTGGGAGTTGCCGTGGACATCAGCAAATTCGGGACCCACCGTGATGTATATGTTACATCCTAAACCGTTCATCCGTTAAGAACGATGGGTCCCCACCCTGACTTGTGTTTTTCCGCACCGTGCACCCCTCCCCTTCTTGCAACGGCAGCAGTTGTTGCTGCTAACGTCAGTGGGCAGGTGGAGCCCACCGTTTGTGATATTAGGGTTAGATCCAACCGTCCCTCCATTGGTGGTTCACGTGTGGGGGTCACACTGTGACACATTGTCCAGGCCATCCAGGCCTAGACGTTGGGTTTTTATGTATTTAATATTAAATTATATATATATATATGTATATTTCTATTATAAATATAATGGTGTGGTGGGCCCTACGTGGGACCCACCTCTGCCCTTCTTCTGCAGTAGGGCTGCACGTATAACAGCCATCTACATGCTCCTTTAGCATCACCTAGGTATGTGGGACCTGCTACACAAGTGGATACGATCCACACCGTCTAGCTCTGTGGGTCCCACTGCTGTTCGCCGTCGGCTAGTTCCGTCGGCCCCACAATGATTTATGTGTTTTATCCACACGGTCCAATGTTTGGGTGGTGGGGCCCACCATGATGTATGTATCGTATTCAAACCGTCCAATCATATTGAGATATCATTTTATGGCATGAACAAAAAGGATGGGTCAAATCTTAAGTTCAAGTGGACCCCACCATTTAAGTAATGGACAGTGGCATCCACCGTTCAAACTTCTAAGGGTCACAGTAGTTCCAATTAAACTGATAATTATTTTCACTTCATTTATCTCTATGTTAACTTATGAATAGGTCGAATCTCAAATATACATAAAGGTGGGCCCGATTTAATATACATGAGGCCCATCTGTGTGGCCTATTTGATGTACATAAAGCCCGTTAGCATGGCTCATATAATGCGGCCCATGTGATGTGGCCCACTTGACATAAGAGGCCCATTGACATGTATTCGATGCCCAGGTGCGAGGCCCACTTGTTGTGTATTCGAGGCCCGATGAGATGTATGTTGGCCCAATATGACGAGGCCTATGTGACACAAATGAGGCCCATCTTAATTGTACTTGAGGCCATGAGCCCACTAAATGTTTGGCCCTATGTAGGCCACTCCTTGGGAGTAATGTTGGTTAGATGTCCACATTGATGGGCAATGATGGTTGGATATCCACATTGTGACCTTCCCTTAGGCCTTATTAGGCCCATTCTCATCATTCCCTTAATGGGTTAACCCAAATCAGTGGGCCCCATTCGCCGTAGATGGATGGCTCCGTGCTATCGGATTTGATATAACCACGGCTGAGTGTCGATCTTTATACTATGGGTGATCAGCTGATCATTTATGGACCCCACTTTGTTTATCTGTTGATTATCGGTGTCATTGTCGTAGCCAATTTTCCAATTTCGATTAGCGATCGAGGCTGATTTCATGACCGATTGGCAATTTTGATTGACGTGACCGATTTACCGATTCTGATTATTGACTGATCCCGATTGTCGTGGCCGATTACCGATTAGCGATCGAGGCTGATTATCATGATCGATTGTCGATTTCGATTCACGTGACCGATTTGCCGATTTCGGTTATTAGCTGATTTCGATTATCGTGGTCGATTACCGATTAGTGATCGAGGATGATTATCATGACCGATTGCCGATTCCAATTGACGTGACCGATTTACCGATTCTGATTATTGACCGATCCCGATTGTCATGACCAATTGTCGATTAGCGATCGAGGCTGATTATCATGACCGATTGTCGATTCTGATTGACGTGACCGATTTACCGATTCCAATTATTGACCAATCCCGATTGTCGTGGCCAATTGCCGATTAGCGATCGAGGCTGATTATCATGACCGATTGACGTGACTGATTTGCCGATTCTGATTATTGACCGATCCCGATTGTCGTGGCCGATTGCCAATTAGCGATCAAGCCTGATTATAATGACCGATTGTTGATTTCTAATTGACATGACCGATTTGTCGATTCCGATTATTGATCGATTCCAATTGTCATGACCGATTTGCCAATTTCGATTGTCGTGGCCAATTGCTGATTCCGATTGACTTGACCGATTTGCCGATTCCGATTGTCGAGGCCGATTATCGATGTCGATGCCGATTGTTGATTCCGATTTTGATTGTCGAGGCCGAGTATCGAGGAAGATTCCGAGTGTTGATTTCGATTGTCGAGGCCGATTTCGATTGCCAAGGCCGATTGTCGTGACCTATATAATGTACATGCGACCCGTAGTTGAGGCCCATTGTGACACGTATTAGGCCCATGATGCATGACCCATTTGATGTATTCAAGACCCATGTGTAGGGCCCACATGTCATGTATTGAGGCCCATGGGCAAGGCCCATTATGATGTATTCATGGCCCATGGGCAAGGCTCATTATGATGTATTCATGGCCCATGGGCAAGGCCCATTGTGATATGTATTAGGCCCATGAGCAGGGTCCACCTGTTGTGTATATGTGGCCTTTGAGTAAGGCCCATCGTGTTGTATGTTAGGCCTTTGTGTGAGGCTGTGGGCCCATTATATGTTTGGCTCTATATGGCCACTCCTTGGGAGCAATGTTAGTTAAATGTCCACATTGTAGAGGCCAATTGTTGATGCCGATTATTGATACCGATTATGAGTATGTGACTGCAAAGCATCGTAATACATGCCCATACGCATCATCTGCATGTTTGTTATGAGATGTGATTGACCATTGCATATGCCATAGGGCAGGTTGTTCATAGGGCTCCCTGATAGGCGGAGTTGCCCCACATGAGAGCATGACATGCACAGGATTGATGCATGATTGGACTGTGTGACTCATGCATCTCGCATTTGTGTGACATGACCACCATACGCCCTAGCGACACCAGGGTCATAGCCTCCACAGGTATTTCGTGGGTGGCCAGATGGTACACCAAAAATCTGTTCTACATGGGGTGCTTAGATATCCTTGAGTGAAAGTCTCAGAACCCTCTTGGTTCTAGAGGTTACTCCAACGTCTAGACCGAGTGGATGCATGAGCACATGAGGGCCGTATACTGTTAGGCCGCATCTCCCACTATGTCGTGGTCGGTTGGAATGGGGTACAACCTTACCTGCCCAAGAGGAGGGGGCAATGCTAGGCTGAGTCTGACCAGCTTTAGGAATGGGTCCGCTATCGACGAGCCGGGCCCAATATTGGCAGGCGGATAGTGAGGTCTCTTCCACTCACCTTGTTGTGCGTAATGGGGCGGCAATCTCGTTTGGAGTGTAATAGACCCCGATGATTTCCCAGAGAGAGGAACCATACTAATATGTGAACTTATTGAGTAGGAGTTGCATGACCATTCATTCATTCATTCACTATCCACTCGGGCTAGTGGTGCGCAACAAATTGTTGTGTACCTTCGTTATGGCAAGGATTTCGGTTGGGCGCGCGACTAACCTGAGATCAAGAGTCTACTACATTGAGTCTACCTATCCATATTAGGTATGAGACTGGTTTGGATAGAAGTCCCTTGTGATGGACCCCATAGCCTGCGATACTACGTACTACCATCCCGACTTCACTCCAGATTAGTCATTTCATTCGCATCGCATATTGCATTGCATCATCGGCATCTGATATTTGGCTTACTGTCTCCACATTACATAACTGATCTACATTGCTTCATCAGTACATGATATCGTTTTTATTATATTTTTGCATCGAGTAATTTGGATAAGGCTGATGGTATTTATGGGCCTATCGGCAAGTTTTTGTATTTCTCTAATATTGTATGATTTATGGGTTTGTCAGTATTTTCGCTTACTCTGATTACTCTAATATTGCTTACTTGGCACTTACCTTGTGCACACACTTTCACCACCCTCTAAGCTTTCTATAAGCTTATGCACGATAGATGCGTACAGGTGGTGTTAGGTTGCAGCAGCAACGTTGAGCTTGGAGCGTGCAGTAGACTTCTGGAGCTTTGATTTTTAATATATGTATTTCGCTTTTAGCATTGTATTCAAATTATTATATTAGTGGATATGTGATGATGATGTTGCCTTTATGATTTGGGTAAACTTGTGGTTTTGCTTCTTACGTGATAAATGTATGTTGGAAAATCCTCCTTGTAGGATCCCAGGATCGGAATCTGGCATATGGGCTCTGGGAGCCGAGAATGGGGTACTACGAAGGCTGTCGGCACCGGATTCGACGATCGGGATTCTTCTGAGTCCGATCTCCGAATTTGAGGCGTGACAAGTACTGTTGGGGGAGTTGATGCGATATTTGTTTGACCTATTTATAACTGTGCATGATTTTTTTATCAGGTTAAAACTGGTGCATGATTCTTTATTGTGCATATTATCCTTATTTTAAATGAAATGTGTTTTGTCACTAATTTAACAAAGGGGGAGATTGTAAGTGCTATGTTTTCTAGCTCCTATGATTGTCAAATTTTGTAGTGTCAAAATCTCTTGGAATCTGTGTCTTGTGCAATGCATCTACATATTAAAGACTGTGCTTCTCATGTACAAGAACAAAGGTCTTTACCTCAAGAACTTCAAGTGTAAGATTACATGTTCTTGTTCAAGTACAACACCAAGTGTGAATTCAATTTTTCAAGCTCCAATAGTTCAATTTTTCAAAGCTTCATATAAGTCACGACAAAGTTCTTTACTTTGAACCTCAAGCTCAAGCTTCAATGTTAGTCATATTCAAGCTTCAAAAGTCTCAAGTTCAAGCTTCATCATATGTCAAGATCTCAAGCTTTGTGAACTTCAAAGAACAACTATCATCTGAAGCAAAAGAAGATTCAATGTTCATACTGAAAGTGCCCTGGTTTGTCAATTGCGTGAGTGTTGAGTCAGTAAGACTACAGAGCCTGATAGGAAGATCAATTCAAGCGTCTGCCTCAACCGGATGTATACAACCTCGCCACAGGTAAATCTGAGTCTCACATCCCTTGTCCTAAATCACCAGGTAAACTAAAACCCTTAAAACAAACTAGAACATCTTAGGGTTTTTAGGGTAAGAAAACGTTTTCAAAAATCAAAAAATTCTCTAAGTTTTCTTGCCTTGTCGATTTTATCGATACACATCTCGATATAATCGACCTGTGCTGTCGAGTCCTCGATGCTCCATCGATACCATCGAAAAGAGAACCAAATATGTCCAGCAACCTTATACACATCTGGATGGAATTATCGAGGTATCGATACACCCATCGATATCATCGATATTCAAATCTTGAGTCTATCGAAATCTACTCAATCATATCGACAAGCAAATTTCCTGCACCCCTGTTTTTACTTAAGAAAATCACATTTGCATCGATATATCGAAGCTCTTCTCGAGACCATCGAAGTTCAAATCTCGATGATATCGATCTTGGGCGCCAAGTTGTCCAGCAAAATATTTCAGGGTGGTTTATCTATGATCGGGGGTCACTCGATAGAATCGATATTCAAATATCGATGATATCGATGCCGTATCGATTGCATCGAACATGGACATAAACTATCCAACATGCTTAAAGAAAAATTCTTTTGATTTTATGATGCATCGACACAGCTATCGATATCATCGACATTCAAATTCCGATGATCTCGAAGGTCCCTCGATCATTCATGAAAGCCTGAAATATTTCAATTCAAGTCTCTCTCGTTTTTCAAGTGTCGATGGATCGAACCTCTCATCGATGGAATCGGAGTTCGAAATCCGATGACATCGACAATCATTTTCGATTCATCGACCAGCTAGTAAAAGGTTTCAAAAGCGTATGACATTGAGTTCTAGTCATCGAGCGGACCATCGATGCTATCAAGAGTATACGCTCGATGATATCGAACCTGCTCGATGATATCGAACTCTGTTATAAATGTGACTGTTTTATATCCGTTGGAACCTTTTACCTATATAAAGAGGACTTGTCTATTGTTGCTGTGAGAGAAAGAAGAGAGTGCTTTTGTGTCTTTTACCTTAAATCATATACCTAAAGCCCATTCTCTCAGGGAAGTTCATCCTCCAATCTACCCTCACCATTGACATTCAATAGAGTGGATTGGGGAATGAACTTCCGCATTCAAGGATCCTCCAGCTACTACCTTAATTGCAAATCATTAAACTGGGATGCCTTGAATGCATAATCGGAATTACTCTATCTTCCTTATAGGAAAACATTTTATAGAGTAGGATTCCATCTTAACCTTGACCCAAGCCGAAGTCTCGCATTGGTACATCATTTGTGTTGCAGATGAAGGAAGTCGAAGACTCTTCGTCAACAAAGGAGGAGATCTTCGTCAATGTGTTGAATGGGACTCATCTGCTTATCTGTAAGTTATTAGAGTCCAGAGGACACTTGTGAACATTCCTTTTTAGGATTGGGTCTTAGGTATTGCTCACCCTTGAAAACCCTCATAGGAGGCCTCCAACGGGAGTATACGTGGTGGGTGTGTTGTGTGGACCCTTGCTCTGTGGAGAGCATAAACATCTGGTTGAAAGTGAACCAGTCAAAACCTTAGGTTTGAGGTGAACTGTGTGAAATTTCGGGTTAGAGGTAAACCGCGTAAAACCTCCGTTAGGGTCTTATGGAAGATCCTTGGCCAGTGTGCCTAAAAGTGGGTGCATTGTGTTGACCCTTGCTCGTGAGAGCATAAACAGTCTGCCTCATGTAGGTTGTAAAGGTTAAAGGCGAACCTGATTTAAAACCTTAGGTTTGAGGTGAACCGCTGTGAAACCTCCTTAGTGAAATCCGGCACACTCAAGGTTTGAGTGCGTTTGCCGGGAGTGGAGTAGACTGATCGTCGAACCACTATAAAAATGACTGTGTTGTAGTTTGCTATTCTTCTGATTGTGTGATTTGCTTTAATATTTTCATATTTGAATATCTGAGATCACACCTTACACACATACACAGTCATATCCATCATAAACTAGTTTGCATACTGTTCACTCCTTAAATAGTTTGTGATTGGATCCTCTACCAAGCTTGGAAGTGTGTAGAGTTATTTTTGAGAAATCCTAATATGAGCTGTTATTAGGATTAGTGCAATAGGATTTGAAATAAATCATAAAAACTTTAAAAAGTCCTATTCACCCCCCTCTAGGATATATTGGCATATTCCTACTTCAACAAAAGCGGTCTTCACAGCTATTTCAATTGGTATCAAAGCAGGTCTCTCTTTAATGGCTTCACCGCCTAGAGAGTGATCTTGACTAAAGTTGGGAATATGGCCAAAGGAGAGGGCTCATCGGTCACTAGACCTCTAGTATTTGCTAGCTCAAATTATGCATACTGGAAGGCTAGGATACACTACTTTCTGAGACTTTGGATCATGGTGTTTGGGATATAGTTGAAAGAGGATATGTGCCACCAACTGAACAAATTGTACTTGAAAATGACACAACCATCACAAAACCCAAACCCAAAGAAAAGTGGACGACATTCGATAAAGAAAAACAAACTGCTGAAGCTAAAGCTATGAATGTCATCTACTGCGCCGTGTCCCAAGATATTTTCAATCAAATAAGTATGTGTGGGACATCTAAAGAAGCATGGGATTTATTGGAAACAACCCATGAAGGCACAAGCACTGTAAAGAGATCTAAACTTCAACTCCTGACTTCACAGTTCAAAAGTCTCATAATGGAAGAGCATGAGACCTTTATGGAGTTTTTCACAAAATTGAATATCATTTGCAACTCCATGGGTGGATTGGGAGAAAAAGTTCCAATACCGAAAATCTGTAGAAAAATCCTAAGATCCCTACCTGAACGATTTAATCCCAAAGTAATAGCCATTGAAGAGTATAGGAATATTGATGAAATGAAAGTAGAAGAACTGGTAAGTTCCCTACAAACTTTTGAACTACACTTCAAACAAACCCAAAAATCCAAAACAACCGTCCTAAAAACTTCTAAGAAAACAACAAACGAGGATAGTGAAAGTGAAAGTGAAGACAAAGATGAGGAAGTGGCTTTGTTGGCACAAAGATTCAGGAAGTTATTTTAGAAAAATCATGGTCGTCCCTCAAAAGGTAGAAAGGTGGACAACAAACCCTCTGCAGGCAAATTTGGTAAAAGAACCAAAGAACCACAATGTTATACCTGTCAGAAGTATGGACACCTATCTATTGAATGCCCAAACAGAAAAACTAAGGGCAAGCTATGGCTGCCACATGGGATGATATAGATGAGTCAAAATTAGAATCCAATGACTCAGAGAACGATGGAGATCAAAAATCCTTAAAAATTCTTATGGTCTCTACCACTCCAATCATTCCCAGTGAAACTGAAAATGAGAAGGAAGCACAAGCCACTGAATCATTTCCATCTGATAATGAGGAAACTGGAGAAGAAGAAGAAGAAGAAAAGGATAAACTACAAGATGCTTATAATCAACTCTACATTCATAGCATAAATATCTTTAAAAGACTTGGAATATCTGAAAACAAAAGGGAATTGCTGCAAAAAGATCTGGACAAAACCTTGAAAATTAATACACATTTAATCAATGATCTACAGCAATATCATTCAAACAATGATAAGTTGGAAAGAATCATCAAGGCTTATGAAACAAGTTGAATTATTAAAAGATGAAAATGAGCAACTCAAGAATGAAAATCACACACTCCATATTGATTTAGAAAAATCCAGAAAATCTGTTGAAATAAATTATAAATTTTCTCAGAGTGGTGAAAAGCTAGAAAGGTTGTTAGGGATGGGAAGACAAGGAAAAGACAAGAGTGGTCTAGGCTACAATAAAACTAAAAGGAAAACTGGAAATGCAACCCCAGTAACTGAAAAAGCTGTTGCTTCAAGAAACACTCATGTTTGTCATTTATGTGGTGATTTGGGTCATTATAAGTTTGAATGCTTAACACCTAGAAGGACTTCACATAACTTTGGTCAAAATCACATTGGAAAATTCACACCAACCAGAGAAATACGAAATGACAAAAGTCCACCTAGGAGAAACACTCACTCATCACCACCTGAAATAAAATCATTGGATCAAGTAGGAGAGATCACCATGAGAACTAAAAAGAACTCTGTCTCTAAATGGATAGTAAAAGAAAAGCTGATTTGTCTGATAACTAACTCTATTCCTATACCCTGAAATATCAAGTATGAAATGAGCAAGTCCAGCTCATGCATCTAGATCTGGATATTTACTGAAATGATGCAATTTTTGCTAAGCTCTAAATGATATATCTAAGGTTTCTCACCTCAATATTTTGTATATAAACATTCAAATGTTTATAATTTTGATGTGTTCATTGATTATTTTGTTGTGTATACTATACATACTAAAAGTATACATAAAAGGTTGTCTGAATGCTGAAAATTGAATAACATTTACGTCTGATATGTCTGTCGATTTGTCATGAGCATTTTCGATCAAATCGATAAAGGGTCGATATCATCAACATCTCTTCAGAATTTGAAAAGTCACTTGATCGAGACTATTATCGAAGCTATTATTGATAACATCGAATGAGGATCATCGATATAATCGAAAGTAAGTTCGATGAAATCGAAGAACGCCGCCTGATAAAAAGGCGGTCGAGCAAAAGGAATTTCATTTTATTTAGAAAAAGGTTTTTCATTCTTTTTTGGCTCAAACTCTCGGCTGGAAGTTCTTTGGTGGGTCCCAGAAGGTACTCAAAAACTGGTATCATCCTTTCATCCCTTCCATTCCAGATCTTACCTTTTGGTCGGGTACTTCCGGTTTTTTTAAAAAGAAGGATTTTGTCTTCTTTCCCAAAGTTTTCAAACTTTTTCTGTCCGGATGGGTAAAGACAAAGGAAAAGCATCCGGGAAGGGGGAGTCTTCGAGATCCGCCCAACAAAAGGGGTTTGCTTCAAGAGAAAGGGCAAGGGGCCCGCAACGTGGGACCCCCACAAGGCAACACTTGAGGTGTGGCGAGTCCCAGTCTAAGGCACATGTACCACCTCCGGTTAGAGCAACATCACGTCCACCAAAATATGCGGGTAGGAAGCTCATCCACGAGAAAAGGGTGGACAGGGATTGTCTAAAACCATACAATCTCGAATCCCTGTTTACTGCAATCGATTGGTTACCTGTCCTCAATTTCGGTGGGCCATGCCAACTCGAACGAACATGCAACTTTCTTGTCGTATGTCACTCACCCGTGTCTGACCCTCCTTCTATCATGGTTGATGTGGATGGTGATGATGTGTTGATCACTCCTGCTATAGTGAGAAATATTCTCGGACTGACAATGGCATCAGAAGGTCTCCTTGAAATGGACCTCGAAAATATGGAAGTTCGGTCCATGGTTACTAAGTATCTATGCAACGGTAGAGACATCCCGTGGTATCAAGGGAATGCGTTGAAATCTAGGTACATGGAACCAAGATTTCGGGTTTTGTACGGTATCTTCACCACAAATATATATCCCATAAGTACCAAGCGGTCCGATCTCACCGGTTTTATGACCATGCTAGTATACTCAATCGCCAGGGGGATAAAGATTTACCTTCCAACTCTGCTTGTTTATCAGTTGGTAAATGTTGTCCATACAACCAGGGATCTTCATCTGCCCTATCCTTGGATCATACACATGGTTTGTGACACCATTGGCTTCCCAACAACCAGTGATCCCGTACTTCCTCTCTAAACCTTAACCAAAAACAACATACGAAGGATGGACTTGAAGTTTCATGAGTATTCTGAGGATCCAGGGGAAGACATTCACGAAGTTGCAGCTGGAGGAGATGGTGGTGCAGGAGAAGCTCCCATGGAAGGGACTGAGGGGGCTGGGCATGAAGCGTCGCATCAAGCACCAACCACATCAGGAGCTGGGCATGCAAAAAGATTTAAGCTCCATCAAGACAGTATTGGTGTCATTCAGAGTGATGTCTCTCAACTCAGGGAGTCGATGAACGAGAGGCTCACTGTCCTGGAACGGCTGGTCCAGAGAGTGCAGCAGACCGTCCAACAGTTGGTGGATCTGATGACTTGTCATCGGGACGACACGACACCATCCCACTTTGCTCCATGATACTGATCACTGCATGCTATCACATACACCCCAGTCTTATTTCTGCATACGAATATTAGTATCTTTTTGAATGTTCTATGCCTTCATGAGTATATGTGATAACTAACTAATCTGGAGAATCTGACGTTTTTTTTTTTTGTATGGTCATTGTATATTGTCATGGTTGGACTGATCATATTTTTTTGGGGCTTGGTTCTGTTGGGATATACTGTTAATCTACTGTTATCTGTGGCAGTATATGTTTTGAAATTTGGATATGACTGACAAGATCCCCTGGTTTATCTAGTCGCTAAATGCATGTGATTTTGGTTTATGATTATTCTATCTACTATATCACTGCTCTATCTAATTTGTTATGCATACATACTTACTGAAAATTATGTCTGTTAATCAACTGTTTGACCATTAAACATCTATCTGTTATATGCATATTCCTATGAATGATGGTTCTCCCACATACTTATCTCTTCAGTCAATATCAACTGCTATATCTTTGTCAATGACTGACAAAAAGGGAGAGAACAGTTCAAACACCCCAACACAAAAATTGTATATCTTCCTGGATGATGTTGCAGGTGTTAGGGGGAGCAGCTGCATCAAGCAAGGGGGAGTAGATACTAGGCTGTGTTGTGTACATGTGTTCACTAGAAATTGTAAAATTGTGTAAAACGCATGTACACACAATTTAGGAAGTGTTTGTCTAGATACTGTTCTAGGGTGTTTTTGGGATTTTATCACGTAATCGACAAAGGGGAAATTGAAAGTGCCCTGATTTATCAATTGCAGGAGTGTTGAGTTAGTTAGACTACAGAGCCTGATAGGAAGATCAATTCAAGCGTCTACCTCAATGGAATGTACGCAAGCTCGCCACAGGTAAATCTGAGCCTCACATCCCTTGTCCCAAATCACCAGGTAAACTAAAACCCTTAAAAGAAACTAGAACATCTTAGGGTTTTTAGGGTAAGAAAACGTTTTCAAAAATCAGAAAATTCTCTAAGTTTTCTTGCCTTGTCGATTTTATCGATACACATCTCGATATGATCAACTTGCGTTGTCGAGTCCTCGATGCTCCATCGATACCATCGAAAAGAGGACCAAATATGTCCAGCAACCTTATACACATCTGCATGGAATTATCGAGGTATCGATACTGAAAAGGCCAAGCTATATGTCCTAGAGGGGGGGGTGAATAGGACTATGCCAAATTAAAATAAAATTCAGCGGAAATAAAATAAACCAACAACCTTACAACTTGAATCAATTCACAAAGCTAAATTTAAATCACCTTGATAAATAGATATCGAGAGATTGATTCAAATTCAGTTCTAAGGACAACCTTACACCATAATCAACAAGGGCTTATGGTAGGACAACCTTATTTCTAGAACCTCTTTTGGATCAAGAACTCAATATTAATATAAGTAAATGAAATAGCAAGGAATTGAATTTAAATGAAGAAGTAAGATCTAAATTATTACAACAATCCCCACACTTGCTTGAAATGTAAATAATTACAACATTCACATCCCATTGTACATTCCACAAGATCAAATGATAAAAGATATGAAAATTAAGCAAGCATTCAAACCACAAGTCAAAGAGTTATAGTGGTTCGCTTGTGTGTACACCAACTGTTTTCCAACAGCCACACAAAAAGCTACTCCACTCCTAATATCCTCACACAGGGGATATTAGCGTTCACTAACAAATAGGTTTTCACAGGTTCACCAAAAACCTTTACAATTGTGTCTTTTTCACTTGGGCTTACACAATCCAAAACCCCTCTTTTCTGAGTTTTCTGGTTTTCCTCAGACAACCAATACAATGAGATTTTTCTGGCTCAACCTCAAACAAACCAAAAGCAAATGAATTTTACAGAATTGTAAAATACCTGGATTTCTCCTTTTTCGTAGCAGCCCGGTAGAACCAATCGGAGTAGATGATTTGAATGTCAAAGTTCAATTTCCAATACTCACATTCATAAGGTTCTAAGTTCTAATTGATTTTAGATTTAACTCGTTGGGCGTAGCTAAATTTGATTTTGATTCCAAGAAGAAGGAATAAGATAATTCCTCTTTTCAAATATGATTGGAATATAGAAACAAAATCAAATTAAATAAGCTAGCAAAAAGGAATATTAAATAAGCACAATCTAGCTTAAAATAAACACAAACTTATCTCAGAGTGATCACTTGAAAATTCTTGAATTGAATGAGAGTGGAAGTTGTGAAAACTCTGAATTTCGTGTTCAATTTATAGAAGCAGAAATCGCTCCTACGACTGGTCTTAGTAACCTACGACTGGTCGTAGCTCTAACAGATTTTTGAAAAAATAAGCGCGATCTTTGAAAGCCGTTCTACGACTGGTCGTGGGTCACCTACGACTGGTCGTAGATATCTACGACTGGTCGTAGGACCAGTGATTTCGTCGCTGGACTTTAAGTCGTAGCTCCACGACTGGTCGTGGACGAGTCGAAGCCACACCTACGACCGGTCGAAGGACCTCCAGGACTGGTCGTGGGCGTACCAAAAATTCTGAAAAATCTTCAACTTCTTAGGACTGGTCGTGGAATTTCTTGGACTAGTCGAACCAATGTTAGGACTGGTCGAACAAGAGCTAGGACTGGTCGTAGAATAGACCAACCTTGTGTATTTTAAATATTTGAATAATGTATCCAAAGTGACCTACTTAAAGGGTCAACCTAAGGTCATTCAAACCTGAACCATGTCGTATGGACATTGAACTTCAACCTTTCAACGAATGTAGATAAATTGAATTATATCAGGCTTGTCAGGCTTGAGATCTTGATCAATATAGAACTACTTCATACGTTGTTTCTTCAGATTTGAACTTCAACATTGTAGCTTCTTGAGGCTTCAACATGTAGCTTCTTGAGGCTTCAACATGTAGCTTCTTGAGGTGTCTTGAATTCCAATAAATGATCATACAAGTACAGAACACCGATAGATGTTTTTGGCACACAAAATTTGACAACCAAAGGAGCATGAGACCATAACACTTACAATCTCCCCCTTTGGCAAATTTGTGACAAAACATCCAAATAATAATAATACTTCAAATTAAAATGAAGTACTCACAACATATTACTCACAACATATTCACAATAAGTTGAACAATAGAGAAGCATACACACCACAAGTTCATATAGAGAAGCAAGTCAAATATTTCATTCTCACATAACTACCCCAGAGTAATAGGTACCCCTGAGAAGTTGTTTAACTCCCCTACCCCAGAGTAATAGGTACCCCTGAGAAGTTGTTTAACTCCCCCTGAGTAATAGATAATAGGAACTCCCAAAACTTCTCCCCCTTTTTGTCACAAAATGACAAAGGAACAAGGGCAGCAATCAAAATGAATATAGCAGTTAAAGTATAGATTCAAGAAAACTTTAGTGCATAATTCAAAAAGTCAGTGAGTATGAAAAGTTAAAAACAAATATTACAGACTTAGTAAAACATTCAGTCAGAACCAGAGGATGGAGCAGGATTAGAAGGATCAATTTTGTGTAAACCCTTAGCAATACGCCTCATATATTTGCGTAGATAAGAGAATTGCGTATCTTGGGTAACACGAATTTGAGCCACTTGCTCTTGAAGGGAATTCAATCTCTCATCAAAATCAGAGGGCTGAAAATCAGGATCATCAGCCGAGTCTGACTCAAGTTCTTCAAACAAATCATCCATATTCACGTCTTCAGTAGGATCACTAGCTTGACCAGCATCTCTTGCTTCAGCACCAACGCCACCAGCATCCACTTGACCATCAGTAAATTCTAAAGTCATCTTGTTAAGATTGGAATTATTGAAGGGGAGATGATGGATGGGTTTTTCTCTAGTAGGCATAGCAATGAGCATATGATTTGCTAGCATAGTCAACAAATAACCAAAGGGTATATCACTATGTCCAGGATGTTGACGAGACAGAATAATGGAATGACAAATTAAGGAAGGTAACATATTTTTGCACCAAAGATGACAGAATGCAAAACACGAACCATAAAAGCAGTGAGTTCGGTTTTATTACCAGCACGTGGATAAAGATTAGAGATGAAAATCCTATGTAGTACTCTGTGTCTTAAAAATCTTGAGGGAAGTGCATGACCTTTATGAGTCCAATGAACATCCAAGTTACATAGATCTCTAGTAAGCATTCTACGTTCAGATTCAGAGAGACTGTCATGTAAAATACCAATTGGAATGCTCTCATCATTGACAGGTATTTCCATAATATCAGCAATCAAATGCCGATCCACTACAAACAAACCTTCTTGAGTATCAACTTTAAAAATTAAATTATCAATAGAAAAATCACAGATACATGCAAACATGGATTGGGCAATGGACTGGTATGCAGGTCCACCCCAATGCAAGATGTTATCCCATCCCACAGATTCCAACAGAGTAGGAATACCATATGAAGCAATGTGATTTACATTCACAGGACGCTCAACAATAATATTTCGCATACGTAAATCCCGAACATTCGGAGGATCATTTTCGGGAGACCGAAGATGACGTTGTACAATAGAAGTTGATCTAGAAGAAGATGGACCTCTAGTAGTTTTCTTTTTACCTCTAGCATCCATTTTTAATGGAGGATTTCAATGAAACCACAAGATGCAAGATAGAAAAAATGAGGTTTTAATAGATCAGATTTTTCAAGATAAAACCCCAATCTTGCAATGAACGACCCAATAGATTCAACAAGAGAGTGATTTGAGACACTAATATCAAGAATCTATAGTAAAAATGCAAAGGAACCACTAACCTTGAAGAACTAGGAAGGTGGGTTCGACCGGTCGTAGCTAGAGCCGTTGGTGGGAAAAGAGAAATGAGGAAGATGAGTCAAAATCCCCAAATTAAAGTGAAAACCCGAGTTTCACGACCGGTCGTGTACGTGTTCGACCGGTCGTAGTACGACCGGTCGTGTACACTCACGACTGGTCGAGTACGACTCAAAATTTTTTTTTTTTTAAATAAATTTCAAATTAAATCATCAAATTTATGTACATTATGATACACTAAATCATGCAAATTCAATTTAAATTGCTCATACCGAGATCAAACTTTAATTATTAAACCTGCTTTTGTCGAGCGGTTTAGTGAAAATGTCAGCAAGTTGAGTCTCGGTTGGAATGTAATCCAAACAAATTACCTTTTCTTCCACTAATTCACGAATGTAATGAAATCTAATATCAATATGCTTAGTACGTGAATGCTGAACTGGATTTTTAGAGATATTTATTGCGCTGGAATTATCGCAAAATAAAATCATAGAATCCAGAGTAATTCCATAATCGCTCAACATTCGTTTCATCCAAACAAGTTGAGTACATGCATTTCCAGCAGCAATGTATTCAGCCTCAGCTGTTGATAGCGATATAGAACTTTGCTTCTTACTAAACCAAGAAACAAGACAATTTCCAATGTAGAAACAACCACCACTGGTTGATTTCCTATCATCAATGTTTCCAGCCCAGTCAGCATCTGCATACCCGGCTAATTGAACATTAGTTTCATGTGGATACCAGAGACCAAGTTTAGTAGAACTTGCGACATATCGCATAATCCGCTTAACCGCAGTTAAGTGAGATTCTTTAGGATTTGATTGATAACGAGCACAAATACCAACACTCAAGGCTATATCTGGTCTACTAGCAGTCAGATAAAGTAAACTACCAATCAAACTACGATACAATTTAGGATCCACATCATTACCTGCAGAGTCTTTTGAGAGTCTCAAAGTTGTACTCATAGGAGTATCAAAGTTTTTACCTTTCTCAAATCCAAATTCCTTGATTAAGCCCTGAGCATATTTGGTTTGAGAGATAAAAACTCCATTAGGTTGTTGTTTTACTTGCAACCCTAGAAAATAGTTTAATTCACCAACCATGCTCATTTCGAATTTAGACTTCATCAAATCTGCAAACTCAACAGTCATATTAGTACAGGTTGATCCATAAATAATATCGTCAACATATATTTGAACCATTAAATATCATCGTTATACTTCTTAACAAAGAGTGTCTTATCAACACATCCCATTTGAAAATTATGACTTAGTAAAAACTTAGTCAGTTTTTCGTACCATGCTCTGGGAGCTTGTTTCAGACCATAGAGAGCCTTCTTAAGACGATACACATGATCAGTAAATTTAGGATCTTCAAACCCTGTTGGTTGTTCAACATATACCTCTTCATGTAAATCACCATTCAGAAAGGCACTCTTTACATCCATTTGATAAATTTTAATCTTTCTAAAACATGCAATGGAGATAAAAAGTCTGATTGATTCAAGACGAGCTACAGGGGCAAATGTCTCATTATAGTCAATACCTTCAATTTGTGTATATCCCTGTACAACTAGTCTTGCTTTATTTCGAATAATATTTCCAAGTTCATCAGATTTGTTTTTGAAAATCCATTTTGTTCCAATAATATGTTTATCTTTAGGTCTAGGAACAAGATACCAAACATCATTTCTGACAAACTGATTAAGCTCTTCTTGCATCGCAAGAATCCAGTTTTCATCTGAAAGTGCTTCTTTTACGTTAACCGGTTCAATCTGGGATGTAAAGCATACGTAATTACATATGTCCTCTAATTGTCTACGAGTGCGCACACCAGTGAGAGGGTTTCCAAGTATTTGAGAAGTTGGATGATCTTTAACAGTCCTAAATTCAGAATTAGGTTCACTTGGTGAAGTTTCTTGTTTTTCAAGTATAAGCACTTCATCATTATCAGAACTAGGAACAGGTGTATTCAAAAAATCGTCAATCACAACATTTATTGACTCTTGAATCACACCGGTCCTGTTGTTCAGAACACGATATGCACGACTGTTTAAAGAATACCCTAAAAAGATCCCTTCATCACTTTTAGTGTCGAATTTTCCCAAATTTTCACGATCACGCAAAATATAACACTTACTGCCAAAAACTCGAAAATATTGACAGAAGGCTTTTTCTCAAACCACATTTCATAAGCCGTTTTATTATTAGATTTACAAATATAAACACGGTTAATAATGTAGCAGGCTGTATTTACTGCTTCAGCCCATAAATTCCTAGGGAGCTTCATGCTATTTAACATAACATTTCCCATTTCTTGAAGCACTCTATTCTTTCTCTCGACAATTCCATTTTGTTGAGGAGTTTTAGGTGCAGAGAATTCATGCGATATTCCCTGATCGCTACAGAATTTCTCAAAACTGCTATTTTCGAATTCGGATCCATGATCACTACGGATCTTGTTGACTTGAGAACTTTTTTCAGTTTGAATCCGTTTTATAATCTTTTTCACTTCATCAAGGGTTTCTGATTTGTCTCTCAAGAATGAAACCCAAGTGAATCTTGTATAATCATCTACAATAACTAAGATGTATTTTTTGCCACCTCGACTTTCCGTTCTTGTTGGTCCTATAAGATCCATGTGGAGAAGCTCGAGTGGTCTTGTGGTGGTATTGGAGTTCACCTTTTTGTGAGAGCTCCTAGTTTGTTTACCATACTGGCATTCACCACAAATCTTGTCTACTTTTTGCATCTTAGGTAGACCTCTAATTAGTTCACCTTTGCTCAATCTGTATAAATTTCGATAGTGTACATGTCCGAGGCGTTTATGCCATAATTCTGTCTCATCGGTATGGACCATGTAACACGTTTGTTTAGATGAGCTACTATCGCTTACTATATAGCAGTTCTCAGAAGTTCTGCGACCAGTTAATATTACAGAACCCTTTTCATTTATTATTTCACAACCTTGATTAGAAAATTTAACATTATGGTTGTTATCGCATATTTGAGATATGCTCAACAGGTTGTGTTTTAAACCCTCAACATATAAAACATTTTTAAATAAGGGAAGGTTATAGAGTTGGACCGTACCTTTGCCAATTATCTTGCAGTTGCTACCATCACCAAATGTGACTGACCCATCAGTCATATCTTTAAGATCGGTGAATAGTGCTTTGTCGCCTGTCATATGTCTGGAGCATCCACTGTCTAGGTACCATTTCGAATGGCTTGTAGCTTTGAAAGCAGTGTGAGCAACCAAACAGACAGCTTTAGGAACCCATTTCAGTACAGTTTTAGGTTTAGGAGAATAATTGGTCTTCTTATGTTTATAGTTGTAGGAGTGACCTACAGAATTAGATTTTAATAGCTCCTTCAGTAAATCAATAATTTTTTCAGCTAGTGGGTTTCGAATCTGATTATAGCTGCTTTTGGGTTTATGAAAAGTTTTTGTATTTTTAGAAAAATTACCTTTTCCTTTTGAGTTAGAAGTCTCTCCTTTCACAAAATTGGAAGGAGTATTCTTCTGTTTAGGAGATGTGTTTTTATCATAACCCAACCCGGATCGATCGCCACATTTTCTTGATCCGGATAACAATTTTTCTAATTTTGGATCGCCTTGGGCATATCTCCATGTGTCCTTCAAACTCAACAGAGAAGATACTTCATTTTTAAGTTTCTCATTTTCAGATTTCAAATTTTCAATTAGGGAGGTTTTGAATTCTAGGTCACACTTAGACTTTTCAAAACTATCTGAAATTTGAGATTTTTCTAAAATAAGAGTTTCAAAACATTCTTTAAGTTTATAAAACTTTTCTTTTTGAAGTTTAAGTTTGACAGCAATTTTACAACTTTCCTTATATAAGGCATTGTAAGCATCTTGGAGATCTTCATCATATTCATAATCACTATCCAAATTTTCTTCACTTGTTGAATCATCGTGATCGGAAAAAGTAAACTTGGCTAGAGTCATAAGGGCCTTAAGTTCACTGCCCGACTCGGTTTCTGAATTTTCTGACTCAGAAGAGGCTTCAGAATCAGACGATTCATCCCAAGTAGCCAACATACCCTTCCTTTTGGATCTGTCCTTTTTAGGACATTTGTTTGCTAAATGCCCATATTCTTGACAGTTGTAGCATTGACTATCTTTTAATGATTTCAAGTTTTAGACTTAGGTTTGGAACGTTTCTTTTCATTTCCCTTTTGAAAATCGACTCTTTTCTTACTTTTGAAAATCTTATAAAACTTTTTCGCCAAAAGGGCCATATCATCTTCAGACTTTTCTGAATCTGAATTTTCTTGAATAATACTTTTAGATGACTTCAAAGCAATAGACTTACCTTTAGGAGCTTTAAAACTTAATTCATAGGTTTGTAAAGAACCAACTAATTCCTCTACCTTCATATTATCCGTATCACGAAGTTCCTGGATTGCGGTTACCTTTAAATTGAACCGTTCAGGAAGAGAGCGTAGTATTTTTGCACATACTTTACTTTCAGGGATCTTATCGCCCAGACCCCACATTGAGTTCACAATGTCATTCAATCTAGTGTAAAAGTCCATAAACATTTCATTTTCCTCCATATGAATTTCTTCAAATTTAGTTGTGAGGAGTTGGACTTTAGATTTCTTGACAATTGATGTACCTTCGTGTGTCATTTCTAAAATATCCCAAGCTTGCTTTGCAGTATCACAGGATATGATTCTTTTGAACTCATCCGGTGATAGTGCGCAAGTGATTGCATTTAGTGCTTTAGCATTAGCACTACTCTCACTTTTCTGAAGTGTGGTCCATTGGTAATATGGTGTAATTTTCATAGATTTTGAACCATTAACACCAGTTACTTCCGTGATAGGAGGTTTCCATTCAATTACTGTGGCTTGCCACACACTTTCATCCATTGATTTGAGGAAGATCCTCATTCTGGCTTTCCAATAGGCATAGTTGGAGCCATCAAAGGGAGGAGGTCTAGTAACTGAAAGGCTATCAAAATTTGACATCTTTTTATATAGCTTAGATCGTTAGCTCAGGAAATAAATCCAAATAAAAAGCAATAAAATGAGCTATTAGGCTTTGATACCACTTGAAAAGGCCAAGCTATATGTCCTAAAGGGGGGGGGGGTGAATAGGACTATGCCAAATTAAAATAAAATTCAGCGGAAATAAAATAAACCAACAACCTTACAACTTGAATCAATTCACAAAGCTAAATTTAAATCACCTTGATAAATAGATATCGAGAGATTGATTCAAATTCAGTTCTAAGGACAACCTTACACCATAATCAACAAGGGCTTATGGTAGGACAACCTTATTTCTAGAACCTCTTTTGGATCAAGAACTCAATATTAATATAAGTAAATGAAATAGCAAGGAATTGAATTTAAATGAAGAAGTAAGATCTAAATTATTACAACAATCCCCACACTTGCTTGAAATGTAAATAATTACAACATTCACATCCCATTGTACATTCCACAAGATCAAATGATAAAAGATATGAAAATTAAGCAAGCATTCAAACCACAAGTCAAAGAGTTATAGTGGTTCGCTTGTGTGTACACCAACTGTTTTCCAACAGCCACACAAAAAGCTACTCCACTCCTAATATCCTCACACAGGGGATATTAGCGTTCACTAACAAATAGGTTTTCACAGGTTCACCAAAAACCTTTACAATTGTGTCTTTTTCACTTGGGCTTACACAATCCAAAAACCCCTCTTTTCTGAGTTTTCTGGTTTTCCTCAGACAACCAATACAATGAGATTTTTCTGGCTCAACCTCAAACAAAACCAAAAGCAAATGAATTTTACAGAATTGTAAATACCTGGATTTCTCCTTTTTCGTAGCAGCCCGGTAGAACCAATCGGAGTAGATGATTTGAATGTCAAAGTTCAATTTCCAATACTCACATTCATAAGGTTCTAAGTTCTAATTGATTTTAGATTTAACTCGTTGGGCGTAGCTAAATTTGATTTTGATTCCAAGAAGAAGGAATAAGATAATTCCTCTTTTCAAATATGATTGGAATATAGAAACAAAATCAAATTAAATAAGCTAGCAAAAAGGAATATTAAATAAGCACAATCTAGCTTACAATAAACACAAACTTATCTCAGAGTGATCACTTGAAAATTCTTGAATTGAATGAGAGTGGAAGTTGTGAAAACTCTGAATTTCGTGTTCAATTTATAGAAGCAGAAATCGCTCCTACGACTGGTCTTAGAAACCTACGACTGGTCGTAGCTCTAACAGATTTTTGAAAAAATAAGCGCGATCTTTGAAAGCCGTTCTACGACTGGTCGTGAGTACCCTACGACTGGTCGTGGGTCACCTACGACTGGTCGTAGATATCTACGACTGGTCGTAGGACCAGAGATTTCGTCGCTGGACTTTAAGTCGTAGCTCCACGACTGGTCATGGACGAGTCGAAGCCACACCTACGACCGGTCGAAGGACCTCCAGGACTGGTCGTGGGCGTACCAAAAATTCTGAAAAATCTTCAACTTCTTAGGACTGGTCGTGGAATTTCTTGGACTAGTCGAACCAATGTTAGGACTGGTCGAACAAGAGCTAGGACTGGTCGTAGAATAGACCAACCTTGTGTATTTTAAATATTTGAATAATGTATCCAAAGTGACCTACTTAAAGGGTCAACCTAAGGTCATTCAAACCTGAACCATGTCGTATGGACATTGAACTTCAACCTTTCAACGAATGTAGATAAATTGAATTATATCAGGCTTGTCAGGCTTGAGATCTTGATCAATATAGAACTACTTCATACGTTGTTTCTTCAGATTTGAACTTCAACATTGTAGCTTCTTGAGGCTTCAACATGTAGCTTCTTGAGGCTTCAACATGTAGCTTCTTGAGGTGTCTTGAATTCCAATAAATGATCATACAAGTACAGAACACCGATAGATGTTTTTGGCACACAAAATTTGACAACCAAAGGAGCATGAGACCATAACACTTACAGATACACCCATCAATATCATCGATATTCAAATCTCGAGTCTATCGAAATTGACTCGATCATATCGACAGGCAGATTTCCAGTGCCCCTATTTTTCCTTAAGAAAATCACATTTGCATTGATATATCGAAGCTCTTCTCGAGACCATCGAAGCTCAAATGTCAATGATATCGGAAGACTCTCGATGATATCGATCTTGGGCGCCAAGTTCTCCAGCAAAATATTTTAGAGTAGTTTATCTATGATCGGCAGTCACTCGATAGAATTGATATTCAAATATCGATGATGTTGATGCCGTATCGATTGCATCGAACATGGACATAAACTGTAACGCCCAGAAAATCAGGGATCGAACAAAGCTCAGCTCCCGAGTTCCAACGTATCACTTATGCAACATAGATAATGATGATTATGATGAGTGCATTGAAACATGAATGGGATTAGACCAAAACAACATATCATACTCCAGAGACAGTTAAATTACGCAAGCGAAAGACTGTGATAGATATATAAAATATATAAACTATTATAAGTCTCCAGAGTGTGAACATGCTACCAGGTTATACATATACATGTATATTTCAAAAATGAATAAAAAGAATATACATGGGTGCTCCAAAAGTGTAAAATAACAAGTGTAATGGCGTCTAATCAACATCCCTGTAACCCCGTCGATCAGAACATGTTCTACATAGACCCGCCTGAAAACTGCATGTAGGAGAATGTCTCCTCGTCGTCTTCGAAGTCAGGCTCCGCCTCAGGAGTTGCGTCGTCACCTGCAATCAAGACAGAGTCTGGTTGGTGTTTAAAACACTGTCCCGTAACGTGGGAGTGAGTGATCAACTCAGTGGAACTATACAACAAAGGTTAACATGTTATCAATTCAGCCAAGCAGGAATGATAAAGCAGTAAAATCAAACATCCCTGAATACTCTTATTAATGCAAGAATGATATGAATAATGATGCATGCCCTCGCCTACACTCCCTCGTGCGACACTATCTTACGGTCGCGGCATGCTTTCTTCCCTCTGTGCTCTTCAACCCGGGGCACATGCAGTGCGATGTTATGAGCGTGATTACCAAGTTTTTATTAGTGCTCATACAGCAGGATTGGGAAACTAAAGTACCTCCCTTATATCAATTCTCAACAATGATCCATCTAGGGTCGTCAATCCTAATTAATCACATACGATAGGTAAGTTCAGGTCACTACCACCAACACCCTACCAACTAGCAGTTTATTTTCGAAGGCTCGTCACCAACCCGACTGGGGACCATAACCAGGTTATGCCGGGGTAGGCTTATTTTGTACTCGAAGTCACTCCACCAACGCCCTACCAACTGACAGTCTATTTTCGAAGGCTCGTCGCCAACCTGACTAGGGACCATAGCCAGGCTGCACCAATGGAGGCCGACAGCTCGAATACAGTGTCTCATACCACCATATTCGGCTCACAAGTTTGGGTTGCTCACTGGTCACTACGGGGAGGCTTGTCACCCCAGCGTAGACCGACAGCTCGACCACGGCGTCCTATACCACCATGTTTGGCTCATGAGTCTTAGCGGATCGAGGTACTAAGGTTAATGGGGTTTTCACTGGTGAGTTTGGTACCTTAGGTTCAAGCAGTAGCGTCCAAACATGGTGAACATATATCGGGTCAATCAGGTTACTTGACGAGCTCGACTAACACGAGCACACATCGAGTTGATGACATGAAGGGCGTAAACACTCCGTGTGGCCTAACCACTGCCGACAACTCTAATACAGTTCGAGTTCATCAAACATGTCCTACGTGGCGAATGAATCTCAGCTATGAACTCAAAGCCTGTTACCGATTGCCTAGACCATAGCATAGCCCCATACACATTCAACCTTAACCAAAAAGCATGTGGAGTAGTCAGAACAGAAGTAACCGAAGTAGTCCAATCATATTATCAAGCATGTTATAAGATGCAATATAAACAAGAATCCATACATATGCCTTTCACAAGTAAAACGAAGAAACTAAACAACTTGTATGGAGGAAATCATACACATCCCTAAGGTAGTTGAGAATCTTATCTCAACACCAATATACAGTACAATTCACCAAATACTTATTCATACAAATATTTTTTCAAACACTTATATTACACCTATCAACCTACATGACATATGTCGATTTTTAACATGTACTTGAACAAATACTTCCGACAAGGAGTTGTCACATACACAATCATCATGTACTTGCATCCCATAGCCACGGTAGGCATAAATCATGATTTCATATTCATTCAGTCATTTCAACAAACACTTAGACTACACCCTCCATCATACATATTATATATTAGTTATCATACATATAAGGGCAAATCCTTTCGTCAAAGGGTTGTCGCCTATACGACAATCATATATCCACGACAATTAGTCATGGCGAGCACGAATGCAAATTCTATACTCATTCAGTCATTTTCACAAACACTTAAGCTACACATAATAATATACACAATGTATGTTGATATAACATGTATTAGGGCTAATCCTTTCGCTCAGGAGTTCTTATACATACATCTAGCATACATAGACGGCAGTTAATCATGGCAAACACCCTTTCAAATTTCATACGTATACGGTACTTTATACAAATACAAAGAATACACTAAACACCACATAATTTGTATATAACTTAAACGCAAAACAGACATCGCATTTTGCATGTGAAATAGCATCCACGTCAAGAATAAATCATTAACCGACATTGAAAGCCTTGAAAACCATAACCTATACGTCTATAGTCCGCACACTTAGTCTTTGTCAACTGCGGATTGGCGACCTACAGCATGAATTAGGTTAGCTATTTCATCACTTACACTATCTGAAACAATAAAATAGATTAGGGGTAAGATTTCTTACCTAAGAATGGGATCGGATTCGCCGGAATAGCGATACAGAAAAGCTGGCTCAGGCCGTGGAGTGATGGGATTGAATCCCAAGGATGAACTCCAACTCTCTCTCTCTCTCTCTCTCTCTCTCTCTTTCACCTCTTCTCTCTCTTAGGGTTTAGAGAATTCGTATGGAGTGAGAGAGTGAGGGTTTCAAGCCCTTATATAGGCCTAAAACTGATGGGAATGACCCCAGGGTCAAGGTATACTTAGGTTATGTCCAAAGAGTGTCTGTTTCAGCTCAACGGAGCACTTCCGAAGCCCCCCCTTGAGCCTAAGGTCGGACTTAAACTCCCTGACCATGGATCTAGGTCGAGTTAAGTTTTTAGTCCGATCGGATTTACAGATCGACCGTGCCGGATCAGTTTTAGTTCGACGGTCACCGAAACTCGATCAGGGCCACCAGTACACTGCCATGTATGAGAAATTTCTCCTGATCTGAGGGTGTATTTAGGTCAGATTCTGATGGTCTGAATCCTTATATTCAGCCCGCAAGCGACAAGTCTCAGATTACTTAAATTTAGATTTTTATTTCTAAAATATCCACGTTTCTCACACACTTCACTCCAGGTCAAGCGAATAGCTTCGGGACATTATCTGGACTTGATTTCCGAGGTGGTTGTCAATTCCAGCAAGGCGGTCTTAATTATATAATTTCATAGCAATCAGACTTTCGACATGCGGTCCAGGTCCTATACGGAGTTTCGGTGTGCTCCCAAGAGCAACTGGGTAATGAGATTGATCCTAAATTTTAGGGTAATGTAGCGTCGATGATTCTGCAAGTTTTGGGTCTTATAGTTCGCATTTAAAGTGGTTCAAGCGAATTTCATAGCTAATTTAGTTTAACACTTAGTTAATTTCGTCTAATTTCTAAAGGATTTCGTCCTTAGTGATTTCTGCCTGAGGTGTACTCAGGTCTGTGTACTGATTTTTCCGGGACTTACAATCTAACCCCCTTAAAGAAAAATTTCGTCCACAAAATTGTCTAAGGATAATAAGTAAAGGTTTTCAGGTTAGTTCTATTGGTTTCAGGTTTATATACGTGTTAGGGTATATAACAACTACACTAGCCTAGCTCATATCGGTCTACCCCCCTTAAAAGTTTCTACCTTTGAGGTTTGAAGATAAATGTCCAAGTCATTATTATCGTGTTAAGTGTCTGATGTTAAAGTCTACCTCAGAGTGGTATGTTTTACCATTTATGATTGGGCTAATATGGAAAGTCAGTTGTGGTAGGCTCGAACCCGATACGTCGATTGCCCGCCTGACCAGGGTAGACAACACATTGTATCCCTTCCTAATCCTGATGAATCCTGGTCTTCTACTCGGTCAAGCAGTGAGTACTTTGGTAATCACCCAGTATTGAGAATTGAGTTAAGCCGTGAATGCCTCGTATGGATATGGTTCTGAAATTTTGAAATCGAATCATCCTAAGTATTTAAGGAGTATTATAATTCTGTAGGAGGTTCAAGCCTCAAGTCTATATGGTTGTCCTTTGGATCTTGTTCAACGAGAGTTTAACTTGGTGGATAATAAGTTCTTTCCTGGTGCTCATAGTCAAAAGACTATACTCGAAGGGTTTTCAATCTCCGAATATTATAGTTGTAGGACACCATTTCAATCATACGGCTAGGGGGTTATGAGCAGATTTGCACTTTGGTTTCATTAACTTCAGGAGGTAGGGAAGAGTCGAGAGTCCTAAAATATTGCAGAAGTTTGGAATGCTAGCAACATAAGGCCGCGGGAAGGGAAAGAAAAGGGACATCTCCTCGACGCGGTATGAACCTTGAATTTTCAAGGGAAATAAGAAACTTATAACCTTACTGTGGTCTGCCTCTAACATGATCTTACGGAGTATTAAACTATGAAACTCAATCCTACTCGAGGGTTCAATTTAATTGTACAAAAACAACAATATATATATATATATATATATATATATATATATATATATATCTTTACGTATAATCAAATTTAATCACAGGATAATTCCTAGTATGATTATAAGAATTCCTAAAAGACACCCACATACTAAACTTTAATATGAAAAGGTATGACCAACCTATTGACAACTCGATGTTGTAGAAATATTCCATTTCGACCCTTCTATTATTTACAACATATTTGTCATCTCTAGTTACCATATTATTTTTATAATCCTTATAGTAATCCATTGTTATTCTTTCATACGAATTGGCTTAATACTTGCACCCTACTTTCTTTCCTTCGACGACTTCATTACTAATCTTCTAAGGAAGATCCAACTCCTATTTAGTGACCTAACCTTACGTATAACCTGGATCAATTTCCTTCAACCATGGGACGGTGGGCTATTAGTCCACCAGCATCCGTCGCGCCTATAAGCTGGTAGACTATTAAGTTAATACACACCGCTTTGCTTCCTAAGTCTATCGGGCAATCCTTACAAAGTTTGGTAGTATCGGAGAAGGTCCTTGTCGCGATAAGGACTCTCAGCACACCCATAGGGGTAGTGTTCAATCCCAAACACTTGACTGTGGAGCATGACACTATTAAAATAGTGGACCTAATGTCTACCAATAGGAATACAGGCGTACCTTGACTGCAGACAGAGACCTCAAAGGTCAAAGGCGCTGCAGTTATTGACTCAAGTGCTTCAGCTATAAGTGCATGCACACGGGCTTGTTGAGGATGGTTTGGTTGCGCCATCATAGGTCGTTAGGGTGATCCATTTCGGGGTACAAGTGGTCGGTAAAGTGGCTGCACTAGTGGTGCAGATCGTGGGGGTGGAGTCATTATATCACGTGGTGGCCGACGGTCGATCTTCTGAGGTGACGTGATACCATTGTCTTTCATCTTGGTGAAACAGAAGGGGTCAGCGTGTCCGCCTTTATCGCAATATGTACACCAACGTTTTGTTCGCCTTTGCTGGGTCGGAAGAGTTATGGGCCTAGGAGGCAAGTCTACATGTGGCCTCCTACCTAGGACTGGCCGGTCTTGTGATTCGGGCTATGGCCTCGGGCCCATTGGTATACATGGTTAAGAAACTCTGTCTCCATCTTGCTCAGCTCTTAGAGACATGTTGACTAGCTCGGCGTAATTAGAAATGCTAGTGCAACACGTCTGAGTGCGGATATCGGGCCGCAACCCATCTGAAAAATGCTGCATTTTCATCGATTCATCAGTTAGCATCAAAGGAGTGTATCTGGCTAGCTCTGTGAACCTGTTCTCATACTCTGCCACTGTCATGCCCCCTGTCGGAGGCGAAGGAACTCTCCCTCCTTCTCATGGCGGTACGTGAGGGGGAAATATTTCTCGTGGAAGTGTCTCAAATGCACCCCAAGTCCACACGTGTCCTGTGGGAACCGTTTGTAGGATGTTGTCCCACCATAAACTAGCCTCCTTCTCGAACATATAGGTAGTTAGCTCCACTTGTTCTACCTCAGTGCAGTGCAGCGGCTTCAACATCTTAGAGATGAGATCTATCCAATACTTAGCCTCCTCGGGTCTGTGAGTACCCACAAAAGTGGGAGGACGGAAACGCTGAAAGCGCTCAAAAAGTCTGCTGGTATGTATGTTCCCAGCAGGGTGCGTAAGTGATGCAGGCGGAACAACACTCATCTTCTGGGCGAGGGCCCCTGCTATGGTGGTGAAAAACTGTTGCTGCTGCTGCATCAACAACATCATCTGCTCCAGCCTATTAGTAAGGAGAGCCGGCTGAAGCATGGGTGGCGTCGTCGTTAACGCACAGTTCTGCTCAGGAACCGATGGTGTAACAGGTGGCACCACAAGCGGTGTCATATGTGTTGGCCCAATGGCAGGGCCAGTGGCTGGCTGAGAATCCGGCATGGCAGTGTGGGTCAGGCTCAAACTAGGGTTCATCTGGCTATCACACAGGGAAGACACCCCGTCAATCGGATCGCCAAAAGTGAGACGTGCTGCAACCCGTGCAACCATAGGTGGCATTCCCTATATTCAACATAGGGTGCAACCTAAGTCAGATTCAGCATAGTCACAAACACTTTTACGCAGCATTTATATATAGATTAAAGCAACTTCATGCATTTCATTTACCAAAATTGTTATAATACATTAAACACAGTGTTACATGAATCATGACAGAAGATGCATGTGAGCTAATACAATCAAGACTTCAAACATTTAAAACATGCTACCAACTACTACACTACTAGGCCTATCAACATGAAAACATAAAGATTCTATCACAACCACAAAATAAGCCACAGGGCGACGGCATGGATGACTAGGCATCCGAGTTTGGCGACGGAGGAGAGGCACCCTTATCCTGCAAGCAGCACAGGATAGACTTCAAAGTGCGAGTCACTTTCTTAAACTTATGTTTCACGAGGGTTTGAAGATCGATCATATCCCATCGTAGGACAGCCCGACCCTCCTCAAGCCGAGCCAAACGGGCATCCCTAGCAGCCCGATCAGTGTCTTGCTCCAGTGCCGTAGGAGGGGAGCTCTCCTCCGTGTCCTGGCCTCCACTTCTTCTTCTCTCTCTTCCTCTTCTATTTCAGCTCCACCTTCTTCCTCACTCTCTTCCTCTTCACTCTCCGTCTCATCCTCACTCTTCTCAAGTCGGGCTTGTCATTGTCGTGACCCAATTTTCATCTGATTGAGAGTAGTTTCATTGATGAAATATTGCGGCACTGGGAGTTCTGCGCCAAGTCCGTAGTCGAACTCGCGTGCAATCTTGCATATGAGTCGGCGGAAGGGGAGTGAGTCAGTCCTTCTATTGGAGCGTGCGGTAAGAACTATCTATCGCAACACGAACGTAGGCACGTACAACTTCTCCCCCTGCCCCACTTGATAAAGAAAATCTACCATCAGGCACTTACACTCGCTACAATTGCTCCATCTGGGGTAGACGTTAAACATGTAGATATGGTAGAGTAGGCAGAAATCATCTGTCATGTTTGACGCTAGGAAGCTATTGTTTGGCTGTCATTGAACCAGTCGACCACAAAGGAAACGCGTACGGCGATCCCTTTCACGTGCACTCTTCAGATTCTTCTCGCTCGCGTGGACTTGGCCAAGCGGTATTCTCATGCGTCGAGCTATCAGGCCAACGTCAATTGTGGCCTCCCGACTTCTTCCCGCGGGAATCTTGAACTGTAAGGGCTCCAGCGTAGGCTCTTGAATATGGGCATAGAATGCTCGAAAAGTGCCCACATTTGCACGATATTTTTCCTCAAACACAGGGCCCCAACCGGCCTCACTCAGGCGCTCCAATAACAAATACTCCCTAAAGAACCGTCCATCCACATGTGCTTCAAAAAAGGACCATACGGCCCGTATATCTTCCATGGGACAAATCCGCCAGTAGAGCTCTTGGGAGAGGAGCCTGGGGATCGAGGTCCCGCTTAGTTTGTATCTCACGTTCAACACCCGTGCCTGCGGTGGCGCCTTTCTTTTTCCTAGAACGAGTAGGGCGACTAGGCCCGGCTTCATCCATAGCACCCTTTCTCTTTCCCATGAGAGAGAGAAAGGTGAAAATCGAAAATACGGCCGTAATAAGCTCGAATAGAGCCATGGAAAAGCGAAGAAAATGGAGGAAAGGGTTGGGGTGTTTAGGTCCCCACAGATTTGAGCCTCCAAAGGGTGTGTCAAGGCTCAAATGACAAGGGTTAAAGAAGGAAAATGAAGAGATGGGATGGGTTAGTGGGTTTACATGAATTTGAGACATAAGGAGTATTTGAAATGCTCAAATAAGAGGGAAAAGGGAAGAGCAACAGCTATGGAAGATGATTTTGAAGGGGTGGTGAAGGAGGTGTACGAAAATGAAAGAAGAAGTGCGTGGAGGGGCGATTTGAGTGAGGAAATATGAACTTTTTGGAAGAAAAGAAAACCTGGAGGGGTGGTTTGTGAAGGAGCGATGACCTAGGAAGGGTTTTAATAAAAAAAACCCGTGCACAAGTGGGCCACACAACGCCCTAGGAACGATCGGCCCGATCGGCCCACCCAGCCGAGCCCGTCTGGCGGTGAGGCCTCGCCAAACCGGCGAGGTCCTCCCCCCTAGGTCCAAAAACATGTGGGGCCCACCTTGGGTCCCCCTGGACTTGTTCGGTTTGGCCCCCGACTCCGATTCGAGTCGTTTCGGGTCCTTTCGGGTATGTTTCTGATGTACAGCTGTACATGGAGATTTTAAATGCTGGGATGGGGTCAACCATGGTCTAAACCCGTCGCTTGATGGCCTAGGGGTGATCCGGGGTCTCCTCAAGCCATCACGAAGGTGTACGGATTCGATCACGTCGATCGATATCGATAAACTTCGTCACTTGGCGAAATCGGAAAAACCAAAGCTTATTTCTACATTTTCCTCGCACCCACTTATGTCGAAAACATCAGCGTACGTCGTGTGACCATAACCCAGGTACGGTTTAATCCAAATCATGCTCTGATACCATCTTGTAACGCCCTAAAAATCGAGGGTCGAGCAAAGCTCAGCTCCCGAGTTCCAACGCATCACTTATGCAACATAGATAATGATGATTATGATGAGTGCATTGAAACATGAATGCGATTAGAACAAAATAGCATATCATACTCTAAAGACAGTTAAATTACGCAAGCGGAAGACTGCGATAGATATATAAAATATATAAACTATTATAAGTCTCCAGAGTGTGAACATGCTACCAGGTTATATATATACATGTATATTCCAAAAATGAATAAAAAGAATATACATGGGTGCGCCAAAAGTACAAAATAACAAGTGTAATGACGTCTAATCAACATCCCTGTAACCCCATCGATCAGAACATGGTCTACATAGACCCGCCTAAAAACTGCATGTAGGAGAATGCCTCCTCATTGTCCTCGAAGTCAGGCTCCGCCTCAGGAATTGCGTCATCACCTGCAATCAAGACAGAGTCTGGTTGGTGTTTAAAACACCGTCCCGTAACGTGGGAGTGAGTGATCAACTCAGTGGAACTATACTGCAAAGGTTAACATGTTATCAATTCAGTCAAGCAGTAATGATAAAGGAGTAAAATCAAACATCCCTGAATACTCTTATTAATGCAAGAATGATATGAATAATGATGCATGCCCTCTCCTACACTCCCTCATGCGACACCATCTTACGGTCGCGATATGCTTTCTTCCCTCTGTGCTCTTCAACCCGGGGCACATGCAGTGCGATGTTATGAGCGTGATTACCAAGTTTTATTATTTTTTTTCATGCATACAGAAGGATTGGGAAACTAAGGTACCTCCCTTATATCAATTCCCAAACAATGATCCATCTAGGGTCGCCAATCCTAGTTAATCACATACGATAGGCAAGTTCAGGTCACTACCACCAACACCCTACCAACTGACAGTCTATTTTCGAAACTCGTCTCCAACCCGATTGGGACCACAGTCAGGCTGTGCCGGGGTAGGCTTATTTTGCACTCGAGGTCACTCCACCAACGCCCTACCAACTGGCAGTCTATTTTCAAAGGCTCATCGTCAACCCGACTGGGGACCACAGCCAGGCTACACCAATGGAGGCCGACAGCTCGAATACAGTGTCCCATACCACCGTATTCATCTCACGAGTTTGGGTTGCTGACTGGTCACTACGGGGAGGCTCGTCGCCCCAGCGTAGGCCGACAGCTCGACCACGGTGTCCCATACCACCATGTCTAACTCATGAGTCTTAGCGGATCGAGGTACTAAGGTTAACGGAGTTTTCACTTATGAGTTTGGTACTTTAGGTTCAATCAGTAGCTTCCAAACATGGTGAACAAACATCGGGTCAATCAGGTTACTTGACGAGATGGACTAGCACGAGCACACATCAAGTTGATCGACATGAAGTGCGTAAACACTCTGTGTGGCCTAACCACTGCCGACAACTCTAGTACGGCTCGGGTTCGACAAACACGTCCTACGTGGCGAATGAATCTCAGCCACGAATTCAAAGCCTGTTACCGATTGCCTGGACCATAGCATAGCCCCATACACATTCAACCTTAACCAAAAAACATGTGGAGTAGTCAGAACAGAAGTAACCAAGTAGTCCAATCATATTATCAAGCATGTTATAAGATGCAACATAAACAAGAATCCATACACATGTCTTGCACAAGTAAAGCGAAGAAACTAAACAACTTGTATGAAGCAAATCATACACATCCTTAAGGTAGTTGAGAATCCTATCTCAACACCCATATATAGTACAATTCACCAAATACTTACTCGTACAGACATTTTATCAAACACTTATACTACACCTATCAACCTACATGACATATGTCGATTTTTAACATGTACTTGCATAAATCCTTCCAACAAGGAGTTGTCGCATGCACAATCATCATGTACTTGCATCTCATAGCCACGGTAGGCACAAATCATGATTTCATATTCATTCAGTCATTTCAACAAACACTTAGACTACACCCTCCATCATACATATTATATATTAGTTATCATACATATAAGGGCAAATCCTTTCGTCAAAGGGTTGTCGCCTATACGACAATCATATATCCACGACAATTAGTCATGGCAAGCATGAATGCAAATTCTATACTCATTTAGTCATTTTCACAAACACTTAAGCTACACATAATAATATACACAACGTATGTTGATATAACATGTATTAGGGCTAATCCTTTCGCCTAGGAGTTATTATACATACATCTATCATACATAGACGGCAGTTAATCATGGCAAACACCCTTTCAAATTTCATACGTTACGGTACTTTCTACAAATACAAAGAATACGCTAAATGTCACATAGTTCGTATTTAACTGAAACGCAAAACAGACATCGCATTTTGCATGTGAAATAGCATCCACGTCAAGAATAAATCATTAACCAACATTAAATGCCTTGAAAATCATAACCTATATGTCTATAGTCTGCACCTTACGCCGGTAAACGCGTAACGGAGTCATTTTAGACACTTAGTCTTTGTCAACGGTGGATTGGTGACCTATAGCATGAATTAGGTTAGCTATTTCATCACTTACACTATCTAAAACCTTAAAGCAGATTAGGGGTTGGATTTCTTACCTAAGAACGGGATCGGAATCACCGGAATAATGATACAGAAAAGCTGGTTCAACCCGTGAAGTGATGGGATTGAATCCCGGGGATGAACTCCACCTCTCTCTCTCTCTCTCTCTCTCTCTATCCTTCTCTTTCTCCTCTTCTCTCTCTTAGGGTTTAGAGAATTCGTATGGAGTGATAGAGTGAGGGTTTCAAGCCCTTATATAGGCCTAAAACTGATGGGAATGACCCCAGGGTCAAGGTATACTTACGTTATGTCCAAAGAACGTCTGTTTCAGCTCAACGGAGCACTTCTGGAGGCCCCCCTTGAGCCTAAAGTCGGACTTAAGCTCCCTGACCATGGATCTAGGTCGAGTTAAGTTTTCAGTCCGATCAGATTTACAGATCGACTGCGATAGACCTGTTTCAGTTTGATGGTCACCGAAACTCGATCAGGGCCACAAGTACACTGCCATGTATGTGAAATTTCTCCTGATCCGAGGGTGTATTTAGGTCAGATTTTGATGGTCTAAATCCTTATATTCGGCCTGCAAGCGACAAGTCTCAGATTACTTAAATTTAGATTTTTATTTCTAAAATATTCATGTTTCTCACACACTTCACTCTAGGCTCAAGCGAATAGATTCGGGACACTATCTAGACTTGATTTCCGAGGTGTTGTCAAGTCCAGCAAGGCGGTCTTAATTATATAATTTCGTAGTAATCGGACTTTCGACGTGCGGTCAAGGTCCGATACGGAGTTTCGATGTGCTCTCGAGAGCAACTCGGTAATGAGATTGATCCTAGATTTCAGGGTAATGTAGCGTCGATGATTCTGCAAGTTTTGGGTCTTGTAGTTCGCATGTAAAGTGGTTCAAGTGAATTTCACAGCTAATTTAGTTTAACACTTAGTTAATTTCATCTAATTTCTAAAGGATTTCATCCTGAGTGATTTCTGCCTGAGGTGGTACTCGGGTCTGTGTATGGATTTTTCTGGGACGTTACATAAATGTCCAGCAAGCATAAAGAAAAATCCTTTTAATTTTTTTATACATCGACACAGCTATCGATATCATCGACATTCAAATTCTAATGATCTCGAAGGTCCCTCGATCATTCATGAAAACCTGAAATATCTCAAGTCAAGTCTCTCTCATTTTTCAAGTCTCAATGGATTGAACCTCTCATCGATGGAATCTGAGTTTGAAATCTGATGACATCGATAATCGTTTTTGATTCATCGACCAGCTGGTAAAAGGTTTCAAAAGAGGATGACATTGAATTCAAGTCATCGAGCGGACCATCGATGCTATCGAGAGTATACGCTCGATGATATTGAACCTGCTCGATGATATCGAACTCTGTTATAAATATGACCATTTTATATCCGTTGGAACCTTTTGCTTATATAAAGAGGACTTGTCTATTGTTGCTGTGAGAGAAAAAAGAGAGTGTTTTTGTGTGTTTTACCTTAGATCATATACCTAAAGCCCATTCTCTCAGGGAAGTTCATCCTCCAATCCACCCTCACCATTGACATTCAATAGAGTGGATTGGGGAACGAACTTCCGCATTCAACGATCCTTCAGCTACTACCTTAATGGCAAATCATTAACCTAGGATGCCTTGAATGCATAATTGGAATTACTTTATCTTCCTTATAGGAAAACATTTTATAGAGTAGGATTCTATCTTAACCTTAACCCAACCCGAAGCCTCGCATTGGTACATCATTTGTGTTGCGGATTAAGGAAGCCGAAGACTCTTCGTCAACAAAGGAGGAGATCTTCGTCAATGTGCTGAATGGACACATCTGCTTATCTGTAAGTTATTAGAGTCTAGATGACACTTGTGATCATTCCTTTTTAGGATTGGGTCTTAGGTGTTTCTTACCCTTGAAAGCCCTCGTAGGGGGCCTCCGGCGGGAGTGTACGTGGTGGGTGCGTTGTGTGGACCCTTGCTCTGTGGAGAACATAAACATCTAGTTGAACGTGAACCAGTCAAAACCTTAGGTTTGAGGTGAACCGTGTGAAATTTTGGGTTAGAGGTAAACCGCGTAAAACCTCTGTTAGGGTCTTATGGAAGATCCTTGGCCAGTGTGCCTAAAAGTGGGTGCGTTGTGTTGACCCTTTCTCTAGAGAGCATAAACAGTCTACCTCAGTGTAGGTTGTAAAGGTTGAAGGTGAACCTAATTTAAAACCTTAGGTTTGAGGTGAACCACTGTGAAACCTCCTTAGTGAAATCTGGCACACTCAAGGGTTGAGTGTGTCTGCTGGGAGTGGAGTAGATTGATCGTCGAACCACTATAAAAATGACTGTGTTTGAGTTTGTTATTCTTCTAATTGTGTGATTTTCTTTAATATTTTCATATCTGAATATCGGAGATCACACCTCACACACATACACAGTCAGTTTGCATACTGTTCACTTCTTAAATAGTTTGTGATTGGATCCTCTACCAAGCTTGGAAGCGTGTAGAGTTATTTGTGAGAAATCCTAGTATGAGCTGTTGTTAGGATTAGTGCAATAGGATTTGAAATAAATCATAAAAACTTTAAAAAGTCCTATTCACCCCCTCTAGGACATATTGGCATATTCCTACTTCAACAAAAGTGGTCTTCACCGCTATTTCACATACACCATGTATAAGGTATGAATGACCCTAGATTGACCATAGGATAGGTCATTTTGAATACGTAATTTAAATTGGGTAATTTTATAAGTGCATAGTCTGTTTTTCGACTAGTCTTATACTATGTTCTACTAGTCCGAACACTGGCTCGACCAGTCCAAGAAATCCTCGACCAGTCCTAAGTTTGTTACTTATTTTTGGGATTTTTTTGTTAAAGCCTCGACTAGTCCTGGAGACTGCTCGACCGGTCGTGTGAACAGTGCTCGACATGTGCTCGACCGGTCCTATACGCTCGACTCAAAGTCCAGCAACAAAATTGAGTTCCACACGACCAGTCGTGGACAGGACTCGACCGGTCGTGGAGGCCACTCGACCGGTCGAGCAGGTCTTTCGACCAGTTGTGGAACGGTCTGATCTTATCACGCTCAAAATTTCAAAAATCTGTTGGTCCTACAACTAGTCGAGCCGACCTCAGGACCAGTCTAAGATGCGATTTATGCACTTATAAATAGAGCACGAATTTTAGAGTTTGATATCCAATTCAAGAAAAATCAATACGCCTCTCTAAGAGATAAGTTAGTGATATTCTTATCTATTTAGTGCGCATTTCATATTCTCTTTAATTAGCTTTTTACATTTGATTTTGTATTCTACATTCCAATTTTATTTGAAAGAGAGATTGAAGCATTCCCATTTCTTGGAATCAAAATCAAATCAAGCTAGCCCAAGATGATTTAATTTAAAAGCAATCTAGAACTTAGAAGCTTTTCATAAGTGAGTGTGAACCTTGAACATTTACGTTGAAGGGCTGCATCAAAAGGAGAATATCCAGATAAGTATTTTACAGTTTTATAAATTCGTTGTTTTTTATTTCATTAAGATTGTGCCAGAAAAATCTCTTTCTTTTGGTTTGTCTGAGGTGATCTAAAAAACTCAAAGTGTGGGGTTTTCAAATTGTGTAAGCCCACTTGAAAGACACAATTGTGAGGGTTTTAGGTGAACCTTGAAAACCTATTTTCATAATGAACGCTAATATCCATTGTGTGAGGATATTAGGAATGGAGTAGTTGTGTGGCTATTTTTCTAAACAGTTGGTGTACACACAAGCGAACAACTATAATTTCTAGTCTTGTGGTGATTGATTGAATATTTCGTTTTGTGGATGTTGCAATTTCCCTTTATGCATTTGTGGAGAATGTTATAATCATTTTATATATGTGTGGGAATGTTGTAATAGCTTAGTTATTTCCTTTACTATTTATTTCTTTCATATCCTCTTCAGTTTGAGTTTTTGATATTCACCCACGTTCTAGTAAGGTTGTCCTGCCATAAACCATTGGTTTTTAGTGTCAGGTTGTCCTTAGAACCAAGTTTGTATCAACCTCTCAATATTGATTTTTGAGGTTGTTTTAAATTTCCGCATTGTAGATTGTTTAAGCGTTATTTTTATTTATATTTGTTTAATTAAAAAAAAAATTAATTTGGCATAGTTCCTACCCCCCCCCCCCCCCCCCCCCCCCCCCCTAGGACTCTTAGCTTGGCCTTTTCAACTAATCCCGTATTAGCTCTTGAAGAATATAAATTAATGTTTGTCTTTAAAATTCACATCGTATTGTCTTCTCTTTTTTTTTTTTTTCTTCTTTTTTTTTTTTTCTTTTTTTGTGCAGCAAGTGAACATGTTTGTTTTAACTCTACAGCTTCTTGATTCTAGAATTCCCATTCTCAGGCCTAACTGCTGGTGATGGATTTGTCTGTGGCCTGCTGTTGGATTCAAAGCAACCCTATTGTTGGGGCAATAGCATATACATCCAAATGGGTGTCCCTCATCTAATGGCTGAAGCAGCTTCCTACTCAGAAATTAATGCGGGGACCACCATATTTGCGAATTGAGATTGATCGCCAAAGGGACATATGCAAACATCTCCATGGTTGGGCTTAGAGAAGACCAGACATGAGTACAATCAAGAGAGTTTTTGCACCAACTTGGTATGTGGCTAATATTGCACTCAATTGCATGTGTCGCGGTTAATGGGTATCTGATGAATCCAACCCAATGTTAATACATCTGGGTCTCATTTATGGGACCCATTAAGCAATTAGGACTGGTTCAAGTCTCAACTTTAGGACCTGATTAAAAATCAAGTCTAGGTACTGTCCAGTTTGGGTCTAGGTGGTTTTAATAGTAAATTATATATATTTTGTATGCATTTATTATTCTAATAAAAGAAATTTCACTTCTAGCACTTTATTTTTTTGGTTGAATGTCATATCATCTCTTTCATTAGATTGGTTTTGGTCTAATCTTTCAATCATTCTCTAACATTTAAAAGGAAATAAATTTCCATCTAGAGTTGGTCATGAGTATAGTTTTCTATGTAACTGTTAAAAGGAAATCAATTTCCCCCTCTTTTGGTGACTCAAACAAAAGAAGTCATCTCATAATTGAGGTTTTGTTATAACCTGTGTTGTTTTCCAAGTGCACATGTTTTCATTAGTATATTTATATTTTTACCAATCTGTATTTTCTTTTAAGCTTTGATTTCTCAGCATCTTATGCAAGTTGCTTCAAATCATTATGGTTATTCTGTTATTGTATTTGGTGAACTCATGGAATTCCATGGAACTGATTGAATGGAAGGAGCTTCTGTTGTTCATACAAGTCATGTTTCTAATTTTTTGGATGAATTGGGTGTGTTAAATTGCATGGAACTGATCAAATGAACATGGAATTTCTATTGGGTATTTTTCTCGTTTGCTATTTCCTGGATTTTGAATATGGGTTCTAATTTCTGAAAGATGATTATTATACTATGATTGTTTTCTTTTGACAGGAAGAAACACTGACTCCTCAGAAGGCCGTAGACAGTACGGTCATTGGATTCTCCACAAGTTGTAAGAGTTCCTGTCATACCTTTTAGTAATTTATTTATTTATTTATTTATTTTGGATTTTCCATAGATGTAAAGTTTTCTTCTTGTTGTTGGTTTTTTTGGATTCCCCATATGAAATTGTGAGAAATCATGCCTAAAACATTTAAAGGCATTTGTTGGAGCCCACCTAAGTTTTGAAATAGCCTAAAATTTGTTGTGACCCCTTATCCAAGTGACCCCTTATCTAAGTCACAATGATTGGCCTAGATGTATAAACCACATCTCGTTGGGTCCACTGTACAAAAAAAAAAAAAAAAAAAAAAAAAAAAAAAAAAAAAAAGTTTTAATGGATGTGCATCCACTCTTAACCATTGTTTATGTTGTTGCTCACCTAAGTTGTGGATTGGCCTCATTTTTAAGCCCATGGCTCACCATGAAAGGGTATATCTAATTCATGGGATAAATGTCTTCAAATTTTGACGATGTGTTGCAAGAAGAAAACCTTTACTTGATTACTGAGGTAAGTTGCTGATTTTTTTTTTTTATTTTTCTGTTGATGAAGTATATTAAACAACATGATTTAGGTCTTCATCAAGTTGTTGATACAGTTACATTTGTTGCCAGGCTATTATCATTTTGCAGAAATATTTTAGACCAATGAAATTTTAATATGATTGAAATGGATGGACAGCTGAAGGAAGCTGGTTGTCTTCATTTTCATTTTCTAAGATTTTGTTTGTCTTTTGCTTTTTGAACATGCATAGAATCCTATAAGAAATTGGGAAAATACAGACCAATCTTAGACTTCTTAGTGACATTCTATCTGGTTGTAAATAGGGGCACCTTCTGTGATTTGAGGCTTCATCTCATCATTAATAATGCCAAGTTTGCTCTTTTAAGTCACTAGATAAAACCCAAGATTTCTGCACCCATATTCACTCTACAACCATCATTACTGTCTGACTACTGCACCCTTCATGTATTCCAAATCATATAAATGATGGGCCACATTCAAATATTGCATCAATTGCAAAAGTAGATATAACATTTACATACCAATTCATGCATTAATTTTGAATTCTTTCCTCTCTAGCTTTTCTTAATATACTGATGAAGGCATTGCCTTCTTTTTTTGTGATTGGTTCATATTTAAAGATCCTTCTGGTGTTGTTGTTACAACCCAGGCTGAAAATGTAGAGATTCTTCTTTTGGGGGTCACAGATATCTGATGTGGTTGAAGAGGAAGTCTGCAAGCTGGATGAAAAGTGCAAGGAAGGGAGTCATGTTCGAGTTCATGTTCTTGGCTTTAGGCATCTATAAGGATTGACAATGGATGTTTTAAAGGTAACCAAGTTTATTTTCCCCTAGAATAGCAAAAAGTGAGTTTGGTCCGGTCTCATCCACTATTGGTCCATTAGATCAACAATTTGGATTATCTACATGGACCCCACTTCTCCAAAATCAATAGTCATAGTATTACTCTAGAAAAAGTTATATTTTTGTTTTGTTTTTTTGTCTATTTTCTGACTTAGACCTTGAATCTTTTCTTTTTTGTTTTTGTGTGTGTATGTAGTGTTTCTATTTGTCTTACAAATTCCCTATTTTATCTTCAAACAGGTGACACTGGCACACTTCCTCTTCTCTGCCAGTATTATATTATGTCCAGGTAAATTCAAGACAGATCTGTGTTTTACATGGCACAACCACTCAGAACACAACGAATGGTGATTTGGAGTGTGAGCTAATTTTAACTGCTAACTGGTGTTGATGCCTTTTACTGCTACACAGCTCACCAAAGATCGACAGAAGAAACTAGTCCCTTAGAAACAATGGCAATCATTGGCAACAAGGAGATCATTGACATTAACCAAGGTATGCTAGATGTTTAGACTGGGGTAAAAAAATAATAAATAACACTAGGATACATGTGGGTCACCTTTTCTTTTCTTTAAAAAAAAAAAAAAAAAAAAAAAAAAAAAAAAAAAAAAAAAACTTTTTGATAAGAAAGATTTTCTCTATGGCTATGGATTGTTGGTGGCCATGACCTCATAGCTACGGATTTAATCCGTAGCAAAGTTTTAAAGGACTACAGTACTAATGGCTATGGTCGTAATGTGGAGCTAGTCATCTTTCACTACAGATTTTATCCATAGTTTTTTGACCAATTTTCTGGTAGTGCAGCAAAAACTGACGATTTAGCGGCGTCCAGCGCAACAGTCAATAAAGGTCCTGACTGCCAGGAAAGCCTTTACTGACTGAGGCTTTACCGGCTGTTAGCTGACCGCGGGCAAAGGATTTGCCGGCGGTTTTCTTGACCGCCGGTAAAGACCACTTTTCTTGTAGTGGATCTAGACACGTGTCCAGAGAAGAGGAAGATGCAAATCTCAGGTGGGTTGCATCTTTGCACCGTCCATCCACCCTTCATGGGTCCACCGTGATGTTTAATTATGAGAAATCCATTCAGTCCCTCCGTTTTTCCGGATCATGTTAGGATAGAGCTAAAAAATGAAGCAGATTCAAATCTTAGATGAATACCACTACGTAAATCAACGGTGATTGAATGCCTTCTGTTGAAAACTTTCTGCACAGACCGTGAGGTTTGTTTGTCACCCAACCTTGTCTGAAGGTCATGGAGACCTGGATGAAGTGAAAAACAAATGTCAGCTTGTCTTAAAATAGGTGTGGCTCAACAGCACATGCGACCCACTGTAATGTTATTCGTCGTCCAAATTGCTGTGGGGCCTATGTGTGGACCACCGTAATGTTTGTTGGATAACCACGTAATTTCATACAATAGAGTACAACCGACACTGTTTCCGTGCCGGTTTACACTTCTAATCATTGGATTTGACTCAGGTCAAGGACTAGTGTTCTAACGTTGATCATGTGGCCCATCTAATGGACGAATTAGATTTTCAAACAGTGTGTGATCAAGAAGCTACGGTGGTCGTCCTTGATGAAGAAGATGATGAACGCTTTAATGGTGGATTCATATTCGACAATTATTTCTTCGAACTGATTGTATTGGACGGCTCAGATGGGCCTCACGGAGCAAGTGGACAACAGAGTTCAAAGCTTCACAACTATTTAATCGATGGGTTCTCAATAAAACCATTTCAGCCTCCGCCACTAGCTGTCGTGTGAACGCCTAAAAACACGGAGAAGACAATGTGCTCAGTCTAGTTGGAGTCCATCTCAGATTTGGAGATCTATTTGATATGGATAGGCTTCAATATAGAGTTCGGAGGGTTCGAGTTTAGAAAGTTTCAGCCGTTCTGGAAGATCCTTGGGTTTTCAGTGCTACGCACGCACTCACGTACTAGCACTTGAAACTTCAGTTTGAACGTGGGGACAGCTTAGGGATAATATAATTCAAGATAATTGATCACACTAACCACCGACCCACTCAATAATCTGCAGGTTTGATCATTGAAAACAACCCACTCAATAATCAGGTTTGATAATTGAAAATGGATTTTGATTGTTTAAATCTAATTTGTATGGTTTTAAAAGGTTGAGTTCGAAATTCAATGGTCGGATCATTTTTAATTCACAGATTATTAGTGCATGGGGCTCCATTAAGGGTGTTTAGGTGTAAATGAACGGTTGATCTTTCAATCAAAGGGTCGAATCAGAGTATTCCGAGTAATGGTGCGCTATGTACATTGTATATGCGACTACCATATCTTGGATACATCTTAATGGTCTTGAATCTATGGAAATATATCCCGGCGTTAGTCTTGAATCTTTGGAATGTAAACCCATATATTCGTCGGGATTATCTATAGTTAGTATTGATTATTTTTTCCTGGTTTTCGGGCCTGTCATTCAAGGATATGATGAGAAATTTATTGGACGGTGGATTGTGTTAAAGTAGATGTTGAGATTGAAGATGTATTGCAAACAGACTCGCTGAAATGGGTTTTCTAAAGAGTAGTGTCGGGTAGAAACGTGTACACCATAGAAAATGTGAAATGTATTTATACCCATTGAAATTGAATTTTAATGGTGCAAAACATCCCCTAGTACATCCGGAGTAGGATGTAAGGTTCAGTGACATTGATGAACGGTCATAAATAGCCTAAATTGGACCTTTTGTCTATTTCATGATGATGTGGTGTCCAAATTAAAAGTGAACAGTTGGATATCTTAATCTATCCATAAATAGTCATTTCAACGGTTGATTTGGTGAATGATCGCATATATGGGCAAATGTGAATATTGATAGATGAATAACCTATGATTAGTTATAGGATTAGGAGGATTTGCACACATCGATTTAAGAGATGGAGAGAAAATAGTTTCTCTTCATGGTTGGATGATTTTCAACGGTTTAGACACGTTATCGTGTCTTATCAGGCTGATCTAGATCATAAGTTCAACGGCTCTTAGTGATGTAAGTCCATACGAGGATCATTGGTCAAACAACGGCGAATTGATCTCTAACTCGTTGGTATCTATGAATTTTATAATTCGAGATTAACGGTTTAGAAGGAACCAATTTGATATCCAAGTGGAAAGTCTACTTGAATAGATTGTGTAGTTAAAGAATCTTAAATGAGTGGTTTTGATACACATATCCTAATCAGGCACGATTAGTGTGCTATCAACTGTTAGATTTAAGTTAAATTAAGGATGAACAGATATCTTGTGAGTGTAAGTGACAAGAGAAGGTTATGTGTGTGTGGGAAATGGTTCCATGTGGTCCACCTCATGGGAACTTCCCATGAGGCTGAGCTGTGTGGGCCCCACTGTGATGCGTGTCGAAAATCTACCCCATCACTTGGATGCACCATTCCATGGTAGGCCTCGGGCTTAAAAATCAAGTCAATCCATGACTTGGGTGGGCCACACCACATTCAACAGTTGAGAGCAGTTACCCTTCCATCAAAACACTTCATAATCCTTTTTTGAGCCCACCAAGATGTGGTTCACAAATCCACCCATCATTGTGTGCCCCACTTGGATGAGGGTTCATACCAATTTTCAGCCTCATACAAATTTCAGGTGGAGCCACCAAGTGTTTTTATATGTTTTAGGCATGTCTTCACATGGTTTTAGATGGTATGGCCCACCTGAGTACCGTATACAGCTGATTTTTGGGATATCTCATAATCTAAAGGGGACCCATCAAATTCACGGTGTTGATGTTTAATACACATCATGGTGGGGCCCACACAGCTCGATCTCATGGGAAGTTCCCATTAGGTCGACATCATGGTGGGGCTTAAAAATCAAGTCAATCCATGACTTGTGTGGGCCACACCACATACAAAAAGTAAGAGGGCATACCCTCCCATTAAAACATTCATAATTATTTGCTGGGTCCACCGAGATGTGGTTCACAAATCCAGCCCATCCATTATGTGTGTCCCACTTGGATGAGGGGTCAGACTAATAAGTTTCAGATGCATCCAAATTTTAGGTAAGCCCCACCAAGTGATTTTATATGTTGTAGGCATGTCTTCACATGATTTTAAATGGTATGGCCCACCTAAGTTCTATATACGGCTGATTTTTGGGATATCCCATAATTTAAAGGAGACCCATTAAATGCACGGTGTTGATTTTTGAACACATCACGGTGGGGCCCACACAGCTCGACCTCATGGGAAGTTCCCAGGAGGTTGAGCCCTACCCCAGGCCCCGTTGATAGCCCCCACAACACGCACGCTGTCCTCTATTTTTCAAGCTCATTTTAGAGCCGACCCGATGGGGAGGGAGACCCGTGGACCACATGTGGGAAACAGTTGGAATTGAACATCCACCATGGAAATCGTGTGAGGCCACTGATGTGGGACCCACCGTGTTTGCATGTGCCACCTAACCTGTGAAAAGGTCACACGGATCTGGACGTTAAGGAACACCAATTTCAGCTTTGATCCTAATGTTGGTGGGACCCACAACCTGAGCAACAAGGATAATAACATCCAAGATTGAAACCTTCCTATGTCCACGTGTGTATGGGATTCATCCCTACATCCATCCTTATGGGCACTGTTGATGTAAGAATCTGGACCA
>JAJHSJ010000006.1:56404171-56622026 GCA_021015155.1 Magnolia officinalis
CTTGTTTGCTTGCCTCCAAGTGCAGAGGTTCGTAAGTAGTATCCCGTGAATAGGGTCGATCCCACAGGGAGATGAATTGTGAGAAGAAAAAAATCAAACGCAAAATAAACTAAGTATAAAAATTAATCTGATGATTTGATTTTGGGATTTTTGAATGATGATGTTTAATTCAATTGAATAAAATAACACCCAAGCTTCAAAGTTCCACACATACGTTAATGTTCCAAAATCATGATGACTTGGATAACACAACTAGGATCTGAGCACTATGGTCAGCCTAGTCGGAAAATAAAACAGTTTAATATTTTAATAAATGATATAAAATATTAGAAAATTATGGATTTGCACCATTGACATATATTCTCAAGCGTCAGTGATTTTAAGTATTCAATATCTATAGGATAATGAATATCAAAGAAATATAACAGGTTGAGAACCTCTCCTATCTAGGAAATCTGATTGATCTAGGGTAAGCCTATCCATCAATGTGGATCTCATGATGGAAACATATGGATCTCACAAGAGGATAAAAAACAAAACCTAAATAATAGATAACATGCATACACATTTTTCTCATCATTAAAACAATCAATCATCATAATCTTAAAGAAACATTAAACCCATGTGCTTCCCTTCTAGCTTGGGATAGAAGGAACTTAGAAAAACATAATTAAATTGCAGAAATAAAAAGCAACAAGAAATAAAGAAAGAAAATGCAAATAGAAAGATCTAAAAAAAACAACTTATAAAGCTTTAATAAAACTAAAAAACTCTTTAAAAACCCTAAACTTTGCTCTTGAATGCCTTGAATAATGTTTAGAATGCCCTAGGAAGCCCTATTTATAAGTAGGGACCTCCAATTTTCGTACAAATTTGAAAAACCCTAGAAACCGCATCAAATATACATATTTTCCCAAAATAGACTTCTCGCTGCATAGTTCGTTTAAAACAGTCTTCCTGCTGCGCAGTTTCCCAAAATAAACTTCACAGCTTCAGAATACACTTTTTCAGGACGATTTCAGGATTCTTTACTTCAAATCTTCGATTTTTTTTTCTTCACTCGGTTTTCTTAGATCTTTGGCATGTGAATTCTTCAATCTTGGTCTCCTAAGATCAATCCCTTGCTTTGGTAATTCTTGAGCATCAAAATCATGCTTTTAACATCATTTTTCAATCCAAACACTTAAATTCACCTTGCAACACATACATGAGTAAAATAGAATATTAAGCGGATTCATGTTCATAAAACCAAGATATAAATGGAGAAAATTATGCAATATTTGAGTCTCAACACACCCCCCAACCAGCATTTTGCTAGTCCCAAGCAAAATAAGCGAAAAAAAAAAAAAATAATAAAATAATATAATAATAATAATTAAAAAAAACTATTTTAGAAACAAATTAAACGAAAAAATAATAATATAAAAATTCTAACTACCACTTTCGCAGGTAATCTCGATTGCATTTAGCATATGCAGCAAGCCTTTAAACCCCTAGGTTTTCCCTAGTGGACGAGTTATAGTCTCGTGAGGGTTTTCAGAAATGTTACCCACAAACATTGAAAACATGAAAAATAGCTTAACACTCAAAAATTTATACAATTATGCCTCCATTTCATATGAATTCCAAAACAAAACAATACTTACCCTAAGTCTGAAGTTAGTTAGAATCTCAATTTCCTAATCCATTACATCCTTGAGTTCAGAGACCTAATCAAAATTTAGAATAGTTACGATCCAATATCTTAGGTGCTCGTGACACTAGTCTAACTTTGAAAAAATGTATGTTCTCTATCCTAACTCCTTTCAATCATTCCAAGAGTATGAAATCTCTAGTTATCTCATTTTTTCATGTCATTTCTTCTTTTATCATCATATCCTCATTATTATAGACCACCCTTAGATGAAGATTCCCACCGGGTTTGCTTCATAACCTAAGGTATCGTACTTGTAATGGTAACAGTAATGGATACTTAGGTATCCTTACTCCGGATTACTGACACGATTGTTATGGTCATTGCATTCATGCTCTATAATAAATTTTTCTTTTTCATCACTTTTTTTTTTTTCTTCTTATTCAATATTCTATCTTTTAAGCATATATCAATGATACTAGTTATTCAACCTTGTTTGAATCAAAAGTTGTTATTCTAGTTCACATATCATATTCCTCACTTAGTTAGCTAGGGTGTATTGTGAATTCAGTACATCAAATTACAACTCACTTTAAACTAGTGATTAGATAATTGAACTCAAGTTATAATTTTCAGTTATCAGAATTCTGACTACTATCAACCTAGAATAAATATTAACTTTGCCTTTGGAATTCACACAATATCATGTTCACATAAAAATATATTTTGAAAATGTTGAATTTTTTTTTTCCATAAACCTAAAAAATAAAATAAAACCTAAAAATAAAAAATAAATAAAACAAAAAAAAATATAAAAAAAAAAAAAAAAAAAATCACATGGATGACTATCCACACCCCCAACCTAAAATCTACATTGTCCCCAATGTAATGATAATATATGCAGAGAACAATAAAATAAAAGAAAGGGTGGATAGTACCTGCCATGAAAAACTCACCTGCTAGGTGACAAAAAAAAATGAATATGATACAAATTCTACACAAATGCTCCATCAGACTAGGAGCATCAATCTGAATATTCTGGCTCATGAAGAGAAGGACTCTCTCTCCCAAATGAAAGTTTTCCACATAGGCTTCAATCTCTGCCCATTAACCTTGTACACATTGCCATTACGTGGATTCTCAATTTCAACAGCCCCATGAGTATAAACATTCTTCACAATGAAAGGGCCTGTCCATCTTGATCTTAACTTTCCCGGAAAAAACTGGAGACGGGAATTGTACAATAGGACCTTTTGCTGAGTTCAAAATTCTTCCTCAGAATATTTTTGTCATGAAAAGCTTTGGTCCTCTCTTTGTAGATTTTAGAATTTTCATAGGAGTCTCTCCTCAGCTCCTCTAATTCATTCAACTCTAATTTCCTTTGTCCACTTGCTTGATCCATATCAAAGTTTAATTTCTTTATTGCCCAGTAGGCTCTATGTTCCAATTCCACAGGCAAGTGGCAAGCCTTCCCATACACCAATCTGTATGGAGACATTCCAATCGGGGTCTTATAAGCAGTCCTATAAGCCCATAAGCGTCGGATAGTCTGAGGGACCAATCCTTCCTATCTGGCCTTATAGTTTTCTCTAAAATGTGTTTGATTTCCCGATTAGAAATCTCAGCTTGCCCACTCGTTTGTGGGTGGTATGGGGTACTCACTTTATGCTTGATGCCATATTTCTTCATCAAAGCCTCAAATGTCCTATTGCAAAAGTGAGACCCACCATCACTAATGATGGCCTTTGGAGTTCCAAATCTAGAAAAAATATTTCCTTGAGGAATCGTATGACCACTTTGTTGTCATTGGTCCTACTTGGAACTGCCTCAATCCACTTTGAAACATAGTCCACACCAACCAATATAAAGAAATCCAAAAGAAGATGGAAATGGGCCCATAAAATCAATACCCCAACAATCAAAAATCTCCAATGGCAAAATTGGGGATAAAGGCATCATGTTGCGCCGAGACACTCTTCCAACCTTTGACATCTATCACAAGCAACACAGAAAGCATGGGTGTCTTTAAACATGGTAGGCCAGTAAAAACCACACTGCAGGATTTTTGCAGTGGTTTTCTTAGCAGAAAAATGGCCACCACATGCTTCCATGTGGCAAAAAGAAATAACACTCTGAATTTCATCCTCTGGGACACAACGTCTAAAAATTTGATCAGTCCCATATTTATATAAATACGGGTCATCCCAGAAGAAGTTCCTAACCTCGGTTTCAAAACGCTTCCTATCTTGTGACTTCCAATGATATGACATTTTTCCTGTTACAAGATAGTTCACTATATCCGCATACCAAGGCAATTTGGAGATCGCAAATAATTGTTCATCAGGAAAATTGTCCTGGATATGCATCTCCTCAGTGGAATCATTTACACCAATCTGGAAAGGTGATCGGCCACTACGTTTTCTACTCCTTTCTTATCTTTTATCTCTAAGTCAAATTCTTGGAGTAGGAGGATCCATCTCAAAAGTCTCGGCTTTGCATCCTTCTTAGACAACAAATATTTCAAAGCCGAGTGGTCCGTGAAAATGACCACTTTAGATCCCAGCAAGTAGGACCTAAACTTATCCAAAGCAAAAACTACTGCAAGTAACTCTTTTTCAGTTGTTGAGTAGTTCACTTGGGCCGAGTTTAGAGTTCTACTCGCATAGTGAATAACGTAGGGCCGTTTATCTTTCCTTTGGCCCAAAGCAGCCCCTATGGCATAGTCACTTGCATCGCACATTAGTTCAAAAGGAAGTGTCCAATCTGGTGGACGCATGATAGGTGCAGTGGTAAGAGATGATTTAATTTTATTAAAGGCATTTGCACACTCATCTGTCCACTTAATGGAACATCCTTTTGAAGAAGATTAGTCAAGGGTCTAGTAATGACACTAAAGTCCTTGATGAATCTTCTATAAAAACCAGCATGCCCTATAAGTGATCTAATATCTCTAACAGTTCGGGGATAGGTAGATTAGCTATAATGTCGAGTTTTGAGCGATCTACCTCGATTCCATTTTTGGAGATAACATGGCCCAAAACAATTCCCTTTTGAACCATGAAATGACATTTCTCCCAATTTAAGACAAGGTGTTTCTCTTCACACCTAGACAAGACAAGAGATAAATTGTTGAGGCATTCCTCAAAACTACTCCCAAATACAGAGAAGTCCATGAAAACCTCAAGAAACTTCCCAACCATATTTGAAAAAATACTTAACATACACCGTTGGAAAGTTGCTGGAGCGTTACACAATCCAAATAGCATCCGTTTGAAAGCAAATGTGCCAAATGGACAAGTGAACGTGGTTTTCTCTTGGTCTTCCAGGGCTATCTCTATTTGGTTATATCCGGAATATCCATCAAGAAAACTATAGAAAGAGTGACCTGCTACCCTCTCTAAAACTTGATCAATGAATGGTAGAGGGAAATGATCCTTCTTTGTGACCTGGTCAATTTTCTATAGTCAATGCAAACACGCCAACCAGTGGTGACACGTGTTGGTATGAGTTCATTATTAGAATTCTGCACAATAGTTATTCCGGATTTCTTTGGGACTACTTGAGTTGGACTCACCCAAACACTATCGGATATTGGGTAGATGATTCCCACATCCAATAATTTGATCACCTCATTTTTTACAACTTCCATCATGTTTGGATTGAGACGCCTTTGAGGTTGTCTAATTGGTTTGGCGTCCTCATCGAGGTGTATCCGATGGGTGCATATGGAAGGGCTTATACCCTTGATGTCAGAAATGGCCCAACCCAAGGCTCCTTTGTGGTCCCTTAGAACATTCAACAATTTAATCTCTTGATCCTTGTCTAAAAATGAAGAGATCACCACAGGATAAGTTTTATTTTCACCTAAGTATACATACTTAAGCTCATTTGGTAGTGGTTTTAAATCAAACTTTGGAACATTGGTTGGTGATGGTAGAGGTCGCGAGTCCTCTATAGATAGGATTTGAGTGCGCGGTCTCCATTGGTACATACCAATGTCCTGAGTGGTAGTGCTCTCATTATCATCACAAATTTCAGCAAGCACTTTTTCTAAATCAGAATTTTTCAAGTCCCAAAGACTTGAATCAATTCCTTAGTCAGACTAGGTTCCAATTCCTCTTCTTCTGTCAAGCAGTCCATGAAATTCAGCTCATGGATATCATTATTATTAATGGGCTGCTTACATAGATTGAAAATATTTAGCTCTAGAGTCATGTTACCAAAAGACAAGTTCATCATTCCATTCCTGCAATTTATGATTGCATTTGAAGTTGCTAGGAATGGGCGGCCTAAAATGATGGAAACTTGAGCGCTAGCATTTACACATGGTTCAGTGTCTAGTACAATAAAATCCACGGGGAAGTAGAATTTCTCCACTTGGACTAACACGTCCTCTAAAATTCCCCTTGGTACCTTAATGGAGCGGTCAGCGAGTTGGAGTGTAATCGTGGTTGGTTTAAGCTCGCCTAACCCCATTTGTTTGTAAACCGAATAAGGTACTAAGTTGACACTTGCACCCAAATCTAGCAAAGCATGCTCAATTTGGAAATTCCCAATAATACAAGGAATAGTGGGACTTCCCGGGTCTTTGTATTTGGGTACAACCCTTTGTTGAATGATAGCGCTCACTTTCTCAGTAAGGAAGGCCTTTTGTGCACATTTAATTTCCTCTTTACAGTGCACAAGTCCTTGAGATATTTAGCATATGATGGAATTTGTCTAATGGCATCAAGCAGAGGAATATTGACAGTAACCTTTTGGAGCACATCCAACACCTCTTGATATTTCATGGGGACAGTTGGATTCCGAAGTCTAGATGGGAATGGAACTGGAGGCTCATATGACTTAGTCTCTTTATCCTTTTGTTGTTGCGGCTTTTGAACTATAGTTGGTTCATCATTTTCTTGAGACAGTGGCTCATCCTCCGGTATTTCTACTGGTTGCATTATCTTGTTATCGACTTCTTTTCCACTTCTCAAGGTAATGATGGCCTTAGCTTGTTCATGATGTAACTCATTTGGATTTGAGTCTCCAATGAAATGTGTATTTCTAGGGTTTGGCACAGGTTGAGAAGGAAGGGTGCCTTTTTCCCTAGCATTTAGTTGAGTCTCAATCCTAGCCACAGCTGTCTTTAATTCCTGATTTGATTGGATTAGAGACTGATTCATTTGAGCTTGAGAGTTCATGAATGCGGTCAATGCATCCTCCACAGATGATCGCTTTGGCGGGGGCACATATGGTGCATTGTTAGGTGCCCCAAAGAAGTTGTTTTGTGGAGGCATTTGAGGTGCATTGGGCGCATTAATTTGTGGTCCATTCCTCCAACTAAGATTAGGATGGTTACGCCAATTTGGATTATACGTGTTTCCCATTGGTTGCATAACTGACCTTTGGTAGTTATTTATAGCATTTGCTTGATCATGCTCATGCGTGATATTTTGTACAACTGAGATTAATGAACAATCTTTTGTGTCATGGTCTGTACCACCACAAATGCTACAAAAATTACCTAAGGAAGTGTTTGCTTTAACCATATCAACCTTCCTAATTTCCAAGGCTTCGACCTTTCTAGCCAATGCAGCGAATTTTGCATTAAGGTCATCTTCCTCTCTTAGGACATACATCCCCGCTTTCTCTCTAGGACTGGGTCTAGTTTGGTCTGATTTAGCAGAGACATCCCATGTCTGCGTATTCTCTGCTAACATATCTAGAAAATCCCAAGCCTCATTATGATCTTTGTCAAGAAAGGTTCCACCACACATCATCTCTATGAACTGACGGGTATCCATGGTGAGCCCCTTTCGGAAAGCATCAATCACGTGCCATGGTTCATAACCATGATGTGGACAAGTAATTAGAAGGTCTTTGAAGCGCTCCCAAGCTTGAAAAAATAGTTCATTCCCCTTTTGGGAGAATGACATGATTTCTTGTTTTAGTGCATTTGTTTTGTGTTCGGGAAAGAACTTTTTCAAAAACTCTCTACTTAAGGCTTGCCATGAAGTGATGGTATTAGGTCTTAGAGAGTTGAGCCATGCTTTGGCCCGATCCTTTAGAGAAAATGAGAATAGCCTAAGCTTAAGTATATCCCTATTGCCATTGTTTACTTGTAATGTTGCAATTACTTCCTCAAAGTCCTTGAGGTGCAAGTAGGGGCTTTCAGAATCCAAGCCATGAAATTTAGGAATCAATTGAATTACACCTGGTTTAAAATCAATGTTCCCTGTGTGAGCAGGGAACACTATGCAAGATGGTAAAGTTGATCTCTCAGGGTGTAAATGTTCACGTAAAGTCCGTGGTTGGTTTAACACATTCCTATGAACTTCATTTTCATCCTCAAGAGGAGGATTAAATTGATTTTCTCTATTTTGATTAATAGTTGGATCTGACAGATTTGGATTATCAACTGGGTCTGCCATGGAATCCAAGTGATGTTGAGTGCCTCTTCTAAGTGAATGAATAAGGCCTGGAACTAGTCCCCCTTCAGAGGAGAGTCGATTGTTTTGATCCCTACTCCAACGGGACATAAACCATCCACACCACACAACAAATACCACTAATTCAAATAGCAAGTATGATACTTAAAATAAAATAAAAACTTAACCAACAACCAGGCGGCAGGGCCGACCATGAGGGTTCAGTCCACAAAGCAAAAAAAATAAATCAACAACCCAGGCGGCAAGGACGACCATAAGGGTTCAGTCCACAAAGCAAAAAAATAAATCAACAACCCAGGTGGCAAGGCCGACCATAAGGGTTCAGTCCACAAAGTAAAAAAATAAATAAACAAATAAATAAAATAAAAGTAAAAGTAATGCAGAAATTAAACTATGCTAATCTGAAAAATAGATTCAGGGGATGATCTTTATGATCAAACAGCAACTGTAGGACAACCATAGCACTTGGGTGATGAAATCCCAAGCAGGGCAACCTTATGTCACAGTTAGTGCTTGAAAGACCCAACTGAATTTATTTTCAAAGAAAAAATAAAATAAAATCTACAGAAATTTGGAGGGTTTAGAAGAGAACTTACCTTAGGAAAAAAAAACTTACCTTAGCTATCTTGCACAGATCTGATCTCTTTAAGTCTCTCCCCGGCAACGGCGCCAAAAACTTGTTTGCTTGCCTCCAAGTGCAGAGGTTCGTAAGTAGTATCCCGTGAATACGGGGTCGATCCCACAGGGAGATGAATTGTGAGAAGAAAAAAAATCAAACGCAAAATAAACTAAGTAATAAAAATTAATCTGATGATTTGATTTTGGGATTTTTGAATGGATGTAATTCAATTGAATAAAATAACACCCAAGCTTCAAAGTTCCACACATACGTTAATGTTCCAAAATCATGATGACTTGGATAACACAACTAGGATCTGAGCACTATGGTCAGCCTAGTCGGAAAATAAAACAGTTTAAGTATTTTAATAAATGATATAAAATATTAGAAAATTATGGATTTGCACCATTGACATATATTCTCAAGCGTCAGTGATTTTAAGTATTCAATATCTATAGGATAATGAATATCAAAGAAATATAACAGGTTGAGAACCTCTCCTATCTAGGAAATCTGATTGATCTAGGGTAAGCCTATCCATCAATGTGGATCTCATATGATGGAAACATATGGATCTCACAAGAGGATAAAAAACAAAACATAAATAATAGATAACATGCATACACAATTTTTCTCATCATTAAAACAATCAATCATCATAATCTTAAAGAAACATTAAACCCATGTGCTTCCCTTCTAGCTTGGGATAGAAGGAACTTAGAAAACCATAATTAAATTGCAGAAATAAAAAGCAACAAGAAATAAAGAAAGAAAATGCAAATAGAAAAGATCTTAAAAAAAATAACTTATAAAGCTTTAATAAAACTAAAAACTCTTTAAAAACCCTAAACTTTGCTCTTGAATGCCTTGAATAATGTTTTAGAATGCCCTAGGAAGCCCTATTTATAAGTAGGGACCTCCAATTTTCGTACAAATTTGAAAAACCCTAGAAACCGCATCAAATATACATATTTTCCCAAAATAGACTTCTCGCTGCATAGTTCGTTTAAAACAGTCTTCCTGCTGCGCAGTTTCCCAAAATAAACTTCACAGCTTCAGAATACACTTTTTCAGGACGATTTTAGGATTCTTTACTTCAAATCTTCGATTTTTTTTTTCTTCACTCGGTTTTCTTAGATCTTTGGCATGTGAATTCTTCAATCTTGGTCTCCTAAGATCAATCCCTTGCTTTGGTAATTCTTGAGCATCAAAATCATGCTTTAACACCATTTTCAATCCAAACACTTAAATTCACCTTGCAACACATACATGAGTAAAATAGAATATTAAGCGGATTCATGTTCATAAAACCAAGATATAAATGGAGAAAATTATGCAATATTTGATTCTCAACACCCGCTCCTCGATCCTACACCCGGGGCGGTCGATTAATCTCCTTGGAGAACCTAGTCGGAGCCTTGCATAAAAACATGGATCAACTCATGTAACTCCTGGAGAGACAGAGTCCACCCCCCCGGTCGCAATGCAGAGGAGGGTGTTGCCACTACACCACCATAAGCACCGGTCAACTCACAGAAAAACAAGTAACCTCCTGAACTATCAGCCCAGGTCCTTTCCCATACTTCAAGGGCATCCACTCTCGACTTCGACCTGTGCTCCGTGTTAGAGAGGAAGAGTTGTGGAAACTTCTTTGAAGCAGTGGCTGAGAACAAGGGCCCTTGGGAGGTAGAGCTTAGGAAAATTCAAGGGCAGATCAACGACATTAGACAATCCTATCGTGCCCGAGTGCTGACCTCAGTAGAGGTCATGTTAGGAGAAACAGAACCCCCATTCACCGACGACATTATGACATCTCTGCTTCCGCATAGGTTCCGGATGCCGCAGATTCCTTCATAGCCTGGATGGAGCTTCGTGTCGCCTCGGCCCCTATGATGTGCCGAGCATTCTCCCTAACCTTATCAAGAGTTAGTTGGCAATGGTTCAGGTAGCTGAAGCCGAGGTTAATCAGTTCCTTCTCGCAGCTAAGCAAAGCCTTCCTCACACAGTTCATCGGTGGGAAAGACAGAAGGAAGCCATCAACTCATCTTCTCACAATCAAGCAGAGGGAGGACGAGCTATTAAGAGACTACCTCATCCGTTTCAATGCCGAAGCTATTTAGGTCGATAATTATTCCGACCAAATAGCTTTGACCGCCATGGTAGCCAACCTCAAACAAGGAAAGTTTCTCTTCTCTATTGGTAAAAACCTCCCGACTACCCTCGCAGACCTACTTAACCGAGTTAAAAAAAAAAATACCAATGTCGAGGAGCTCTTTAGTTCACAAAGAGCTGCTCGAAGAGGAAACGACTCAGTTGAGGATAAGAAGCGAAGGGAAGAAAGGGAATACTCTTCCGTTAACACCAAAAGAAAGAAAGAGGATGACTAATACCGAGACTAGTATACCAACCGACATCCAGAAAGTCACTTCCATCGATACACTCCCTTGAACACCAAGTTGGAGTATATACTTAAAGAAGCCGAGCTGAGCAAGGAAACCTAACAACCAATCCGAACTAATTAACCAAGCTCCGGGAACTCAAGGGGTACTTTGACCAGGAGTGCGTCGACTGACCGACCTACTCGACAAAGGTGACCTCCCTTTCTAAAAGGGAAGAAGGTGCGCGCAAACTGCTACCGTTTCTCCTCTACTATTCCACAATGAACTTCCCCAGGTCATGGGAAGAGAACTTCTTTCGAATTTCAATTATCTCAGCTACTAGGACTACCCTCAGTTTAAGGGAAGAAGTCCCTTCTATTGTTCTACATTGTGCAACGTTCACAACCCCAAGTGCAGGACTATGATGTAGTAATAACTAGGTGAGACCGAGGTCGTATCCACAGGGACTTAACTTGTACGTATTCTGAAAATAAACTAGAATAAGATATAAACTAAAATCTAGAATAAGAGAGATCAATTGTAAATAAACTATCAATAAGAAAGGGACACTAAGGCGCTAAGGATCCACTTCTAGCTATTAAGATGCTACCTTACTTTATGCAAAGGGCTACATCTGGAATTAGAGTCCTATCCTATCCAGTTAGACGATAGAGCAGTAAAAACCCAAAAATATGAATTTTTCATTAACATAGTTCCCTTATGAAGCATTCATGTGATAATCACAGGGAATTTAACCATCCACCATGCCTATAGATGATGGTGAATCACGAATTTTACAGATTACATACTTCAAAAATAAGGAAGAAGATATCAAAATATTTCACAGCATCTATTGTAATTTCAGTCACAATAAACCATAAAAAACTGAAAATATTTCTTTATTCAAACAAAAAATTAATGAAAATCCAACATGTACTTAAATCAAAGTAAAGTAAACATCAAAATAAATTAGAGTTTCACCTCTTAACCCCAGCTAAGAGATTACTTGATCATAGCTAACTCAAAAACAAAAGAAAAACTAAAAGATATACTAGAATCCATAAATAAATCGTTGTATAAGAACGTTGTCAGTGCTCCACTTAGGCCTTCTCTCCCTTTTCAAACCCTAAAAGATGATTTGGAATAGCCTAGGGATTCCTTTAAATAGTTTTGCAACTCAAACTTTCGCACCGACTCGAAAAAGTTCGCAAACCGCCTTAAATTTAGGCACTTTGGGCATCTTCAATGGTAAACTTTGATGCCATCAAACAGTCTTCGATTGCACATTTGATGGCATCAAACTATCTTCGATTCCATCAAAATTTATTTAGAACCGTCTAGCGAGCTGAGCCCAAAATTCATAAATTGACTTCGATGGCATCAAAGTCTATTTTGAGAATTATTTCAGAACCACTTTTTATACTCGAAGTTTCAGAATATATTTTTTTCTGGCCAATTTTCAAGATTTCTTTTCTTCACTTCCAATCTTCGATTCTCTTCATTCCTCACTTGGTTTCCTTGGATCTTTGACATGTGAATTCTTCATTAATGACTTCCAAATCTCCAAATCTTCATTTAGTAATCTTTTGAGCATAAATATTCCTTTTAGTATCAATTTCACCTCACGCTCTCGAAATCACCTTGCACATGGAAACATGAATAATTAAATTGATTAAACACTATCATGTTTATAAAACCAAGACATAAATAGGGAGAAATATACAATATTTCACACTCAACACACCTCCAACCAGCATTTTGCTAGTCCCAAGCAAACCATGCGAACACAACTTCTCAAAAATTTCAAATTATAACCCTCCCTAGGATAGGAATTTTTTGCACAAGCCTATACATGTGAGTGATATTTAAAAGTGTGGAAATAAAACATGAGTACTAAATAAATTTAACAAATAGAATAAGTCCAAACATCAAGTTTCTAGTTTGTTTAGTGAGTTCTAACTTAAAATTCCATGAATTTGTTATACCTTTCATAATGTTAGCCATGTTCATTACCTTAAAGTGGATAATTCAACACAAATACTAATTCCGATCATATCTTCTGTTTCACTTATTTTTCAGCTTTTGATTTTATATCAACAACTTTCACCTTTTTTTGCTGACTTTTTCATTTAAAACACATCTCGTAGGTGGCCGTGATCTTATGGTTTTCTAGCTGGTTTGTTTTTCTTCTTTTAATCCCTAATAGTCTCTAAATTTGGTTCATAATCACTTTTAAGTAATTCACATGTTATCACTTAGATAGTAAATAATTTCATAGGATATAAATTAGATGTGAAGTGTGAGCTAGACTCAATTGATTTTAAAATATTTTTATTAATCAACTAATTAAAAAAACTTAATCAAAAGTTATTAATTAATTAGTCACTAGATTCCCAAAGATTTATTCCATATCTTATCATAGTACTCAGCATGCATTCAAATCACATAGAGTTTTTTACTTTCCAAGAGAGTTTTGAAACAGAAAATTTGAAAAATTTTAAACATTGCTCAAAACCTATAAAAATAATAATTAGATCCATCTAATATTACCCCCAACCTAAAATTTACATTGTCCTAAATGTAAGAAAAAGTCAATAATAACAACATGAGATAAAGATAAGAAAAAGAGTAGTGAGTTAGGAAGATAGTACCTGAGAAGGAAGAATGCAGCAATATTCAAAGTCCTTGTTATGTAAGGGTTAAGCGATGATAAACATGAATAACTAAAGGAAAATTCTATCTAACCTAATCCTAAGAAAGCAATAAACCTAACTATACCTCCATCAGACTAGGAAGTCAATCTTGATAAACATGATCAGTTAGAGGGATGGACATATCCTCTGAGTCAAATTTCTCAATGAATGGCTTGAGATGATGACCATTCACTTTGAAAATATTTCCATTCCTTGGATTCTTTATCTCAACGACCCCATTATGATAAACGGTTGTAACAATAAAAGGGCCGGTCCAACGAAATTGAAGCTTACCCAGAAAAGGATGTAAACGAGAATTATACAAAAGAACCATATGACCTGGCGTGAATGATTTTCGAAGAATGTTTCGATCATGGAACATCTTCATTCTGTCCTTGTAAATTCTCGAGTTCTCATATGCATCGTTCTGAATTTCCTCAAGTTCATTCAATTAAAGTTTACATAGCGAACTGGCATTGTCCAAATAGAAGTTCAAATTCTTAATCGCCCAGTAGGCCTTATGTTCTAACTCCACAGGCAATTGGCAAGCCTTCCCGTAGACAAGTCTAAAGGGAGACATTCCAACGGGGGTCTTGTAAGCTGTACGGTAAGCCCATAAAGCATCAAACAGTCTGATTGACCAATCTTTGCGATTGAGGTTAACTGTTTTTTCTAAAATTTGTTTGATTTCCCTGTTGGAAATTTCAGTTTGACCGCTTGTTTGCGGGTAATAGGGGGTACTGACTTTGTGAGAGATGTCATATTTCTTCATTAAGTTCTCAAATGACCTATTGCAAAAGTGTAAACCTCCATCACTTAAGATGGCTCGAGATGTTTCGAACCAGAAAATGATGTTTTCTTTTAATAATGGAATGACTGTTTGATGATCATTGTTCTGGCACGGGATCGCCTTGACCTACTTAGTAACATAGTCTATTGCTAACAAGATGTAAATGTTTCTAAAGGATTGGGGGAATGGTCCTATGAAATCAATGCCCCAGCAATTAAATGTTTTAATAATTAGAATGGGGTTTAATGACATCGTGTTTCGACGGGATAATCCTCTCAAATTTTGACAACACTCACAAGCTTTACAAAACTCATGAGTATCTTTAAACATAGAGGGCCAATAAAAGCCGCACTGCAGAATTTTGGTCATGGTTTTTTTTTTTTTTTGAATAAAAGTGACCACCATAGGCTTAAGAGTGACAAAAAGGATATTATGCTTTGATGTTCATTGTCAGGCACACATCTCCTAAAAATTTGGTTTGGGCAATATTTGAACAGGTATGGATCATCCCAGACAAATTTGCGTACCTCGGTGTAGAATTTCTTCTTATCTTGCGCAGTCCAATGGATCAGTGTGAAACCTGTAAAAAGATAATTTGTAATATCAGCAAACCAAGGTAATTGGAAAAGTTTAAACAATTGTTCGTTAGGGAACATGTCATTTATTGGTGTCGGCTTAAGAGAATCGGTAGGTTAAGTCTTGAGAGATGGTCAACCACTACATTCTCTACTCATTTTTTGTCTCGTATTTCAATGTCGAATTCTTAGAGTAAGAGGATTCATCTTATCAAATGAGGCTTGACATCCTTCTTAGAAAGAATGTGCTTTAATGCCGCATGATCAGTGCAGATGATGATCTTAAATCCAATCAAGTAGGACCTAAATCTGTCCAAAGCGAACACTACGGCTAAGAGTTCCTTTTCTGTAGTAGAGTAGTTCACTTGGGCAAAATTTAGAGTTCTACTTGCATAGTGAATCGCATAGGGCTTCTTCTCGTTTCTCTGGCCTAACACCGCCCCAATAGCGTAATAAGATGCATCACTCATAATCTCAAAAGGAATATTCTAATTGGGTGGTTACATAATAGGAGCGGTAGTCAACATGCCCTTGAGCTTAGAAAAAGCTCTATGGCGTTCTTCACTCCACTCAAATGAGATATCCTTTTGGAAAAGATTACATAAAGGACGAGAGAGGTAACTAAAGTCATTTATGAATCATCTATAAAATCCGGCATGTCCTAAGAAGGATCGTACATTACGTATCCTCTTGGGTAAAGGTAGGTTAGAGATAAGATCAATTTTGCCTTGTCTACCTCAATTCCCTTGGACAAAATTATGTGTCCAAGTACAATTCCCTTGGGAACCATAAAATGACATTTCTCCCAATTTAGAACCAAATTCATCTCATCATATCGCTTCAGCATGCATTTAAGATTTTCCAAACAGTCGCTGAAGGATGGACCAAAAACAGAAAAGTCATCCATGAAAACCTCTAAATACTGCCCCACCATGTCAGAAAATATGCTCAACATGCATCATTGAAAGGTGGAGGGGGCATTACATACTCCAAATGGCATTCTTCGGTAAGAAAATGTGTCAAAGGGATATATGAGTGTTGTCTTATCTTGATCTTCAAGGGCTATTTCTATCTGGTTGTAGCCCAAATATCTATCGAGGAAATAATAGTAAGAGTGACTGTTGGACCATAAAAAATGATAATCATGAAAAAGGAAAGATTGGCATTCAGGGGAGAAATACTGGAGGAAGACAAGATTGCGCCGGTAGCGCAACCGAGAAGTCACTTGCGCGGATCGCGCAACCAAGTGATGTAGTTGCGTGGATCGCGAAACCAACTGATACAATTGCGCAAGTCCCACAGCCGAGACAACAGTTGCGCGGGTCGCAGAACAAGAGTGACAGTTGCGCGGGTCGTGGTACAAGGGTGACAGTTACTCGGATCGCGCAATCAAGAAGTAAGTTGTGCTGATCGCGCAATCAACGAAGACCACTGACATGTGTAGAGGGCCTATAAATACCCCGCGCTCTCCCTCTCATTTGGGGGATTGAAATATTTCGAAAACTGAAGTAGAGCAACTGTAGGTAGAAGAGAGAGACAACGATTAGTTGCGCGGACTGCACAAAGTGCGATATCAGTTATGCGGACCGCGCAACCAGAATATCCTTTGCGTGAACCGCGCAACCACATTACCAATTGCGCGGGTCGCGCAAAAGGTCACTCAACTAGCTTGGTGCAGGAGTTTTGTTGAGTCTTCAAATCTTCTTTGAAAGGAGAGATTGGTTGATTAATTCAACATTCCTCCTAAGTATTGGGAGATGACTGAAGAAGCTGATGGAATTTTTATCTCCAAGAAGATTAACTGATTAATTCAGTAATTCCTCCTAAGTATTGGGAGATGACCGAAATAGCGCCGAAGTGCTGCTGAAATTTATATTGAATCATAATAATTGCACTTAGAATAATTCTTCAATCTTGAATGATCTATCTTAGAATCAAGGGATATAGAGAGGATGTAAATGAATTCAGTATCAATAAAGATATGATGATTGTCTTTATACTTTTCCATTGTTATGTTTAAATAAGATAATACCCCCAAATCAAATACATTTGTTTCCTTGTTGAAACAGTGACCAGCTAGCCTTTCTAAAATTTAATCAATGAAGGGAAAAGGAAAGTGATCTTTCCTTGTGACGGCATTCAACTTTCTGTAGTCAATGCACATTCTCCAACCAGTAGTTACTCTAGTCGGCACGAGTTCATTATTAGCATTGGCTACGATGGTGATTTTGGACTTCTTAGGAACTACCTGAGTTGGACTCACCCATTGACTATCGGATATAGGGTATATGATACCCACATCCAATAACTTAAGTACCTCACCTTTGACCACTTCCTTCATGTTTGGATTTAACCGACGTTGTGGTTGTCGGGATGTCTTCGTATTTTCTTCTAAGTGAATGTGGTGAGTATAAAACAAAGGGTCAATTCCTTTAAGGTCAAAAATCGACCATCCAAGGGCTCCTTTATGCTCTTTGAGAGTAGAAATAAGCATACTCTCTTGTTTTTCTTCAAGGTGGGAAGAAATCACCACCGAGTATGTCTCGTCTTGACCTAAATAGACATATTTAAGATCAGCGGGCAAAAGTTTTAGGTCAAGCTTTGGTACCTTGACACTAGACGGTAGAAGCACTATATCGGTTTAGGGCAAAGTCTCAAATTATGGCCTCCACCAATTAATTTCAAGTACAGACGTCGCATCAAGCAAGGCATCCATCTCCCTAATCATGCCATCATCTAAATCAAGGGAGTGGGCTAAGCACATCTCTAAAGGGTCAGAGTATGGAGTCAAAAGTACTCTATCTTCCATGAAATAATCGATTATGTTAATGTTGTGGGTATCGTCAACATCCTTTGATTGTTTGCTCATATTGAAAAAAATGTTGAGCTCTAATGTCATGTTCTCAAAAGATAAGTTCATAACTCCATTCCTACAATTGATGATGGCATTTGATATAGCTAGGAATGAGTGACCAAGAATGATGGGAATCTGAGTGCTCACGTCTATGATAGGCTGAGTATCCAAAATGATAAAATCCACTGGATAATAGAATTTATCAACTTGGATCAACACGTCCTTAATCATACCTCTCGATACACAAACTGAACGATCAACAAGTTGTAATGTGGTCCAAGTGAGTTTTAATTAACTTAGACTCAAATGTTTGTAGACCGAATAAGGGATCAGATTTACACTATCCAGTGATTCCCATCATCCTTGACTTAGTTTTAATTACCTAAGTCAAGGAGTGCATGTTCAATCCAGTGATTCCCAATTACACATGTGATGGTTGGGCTACCAGGATCTTTATATTTTTGTGGTACATCTTGTTTGAAGATGGCACTAACTTTCTCTATCAAAAAGATCTTCTTTTGTATGTTTTGTCATGTTTTGGTAGTGCATAGATCTTTTAAGAACTTGGCATATGAAGGGATTTGTTTCACAGCATCCAATAAAGGGATATTGACTTTCACCGATTTAAGCACCTCCGAAATGTCCTGAGAGTTGATAGAGGTTTTGGTGCAATCAACTACTGGGGGAATGGTGCAATAGGCTTGTATGCTCTCTCTAGTTCTTTCTCTTGTGGAGCAATGCTAGGTCCATCATCCTCTTTTACTTTTTCTATGTCCTGGGGCTCATCAGCCCTCATTGTAATGGTCTTATCAATCGTTTTTCCACTTCTCCAAGTGGTGATGGATTTAGCTTGCTCTATGTGTTGTGAAGATCTCGGGTCACTTAATTCACATTGAAGTTTAGGATTAGGTTGAGGTTGGGCTGGGAAAGTCCCCTTCTCCCTAATCGCTAAGTGTGACTCAATTCTTTGTATAGCCTTTGTAAGGTCTTGCAATACTCGAAGTGTGCTTCGTTGGACGAGCTCTTGAGTTTGTGTGAAATTTTGAACCGACTCCTCTTGAGGTATCCCTTGATTCAGAAATTGGGAAGGGATTCCTTGAGGAGTAGCAGTTTGTTCGTTCCTCCAACTGAAGTTTAGATGGTTCCTCCAATTGGAATTATATGTATTTGAAGTGGGTTCGCTGAATGGCGTTGGTAGTTGTTTACAACATTTAATTGCTCATTCAACAGTCCTTGAAAACCAGGAATTGTTGGGCAAATTTCAGTTGTATGTATGTTGCAAGAAAAAATATCACAAACAACTTCTGCAACCTCATTGAGTCTAGTAGATTCCACTTTCTTAAGTTCCATGGCCTCGACTTTTCTTACGAGATTGGTCACTCTTGCACTTATGTCATCTTCTTCTTTTAGAACATAAATCCCTCCTTTCTCTCTTGATTGAGTAGGCTTGGAAGTGGTGGGTCATGGAAAGATGTCCCATGATTGTGCGTTTTCAACAAGTTTATCAAAATAATCCCACACATTATTGGCTTCCTTGTTCATGAATTATTCCCCATTACACATCATCTCTATTAATTAGCGAATGGGTGAAGTCAATCCAATGTAGAAAAAACTAATTACCTGCCATATTTCGTAGCCATGATGTGGACATGAATTAATGAGATCCTTGTATCGCTCCCAACATTAGAAGAAGGTCACTTCCTCTTTTTGAGCGAAATTCATGATTGTCTTCCTTAAGGTATTTATTTTTGTGAAACGGGAAGAACTTTTTGAGGAATTTCTGTGTCATCAGGACCCATGTGCCGATGGATCGTGGCCTTAAGGAATGCAGCCACGACTTAGCCTTTTCCTTCAAGGAGAAAGGAAACAATTTCAGTTTAACTGTGTCATCAGACACGTTTGGGAAGTGTAATGTGGCAACTATCTCATCATATTCCTTGATGTGTAAGTATAGACTTTCAGAGTCTAGTCCATGAAGCTTAGGAATGAGTTAAATTACTCCCAGTTTAAAGTTCATGTTTCCTGCATTGATTAGAAATATCATGCAGGAAGGTGTATTTATCGACGCCGGTTGTAAGGTCCATGTCCTAAACCGTACCGTTCCTTAGACTTCGGCGATCCTCTCTAACGAATTTCGGCAACCCGTAACCTGTAATCGGCATTTGCGCGCTACCCTAAGTCGCACCCTTTATATCTATGTCGACTCGACTCGAAACTTGTACCCTAGCGACCGCACCGTCGTCGCGGTTCCAACACCGCATCTCACACGCGGATGTGATACCTAGGCCAAGAGTTGTTGGCTCGTGTTTATTTTGAGGAAAATGCTATGCGTTGCGAATTCCAAGAGAATCTCTACAACCCATCACATCAATCAATCAATCACAAGTCAAGTACACAACCCATCCCTCTCTTACACAAGCCTTACCCAAAGTCAACTCTCTCTCTCTCTCTCTCTCTCTCCACCCTTCCCTCTCTCATCTAAAATTCAACCAAGCCCATACCTCCATCTCATTTTCTTACAACATCCATTTCTTCCATCCTTTTCATCTCATCACCTTCTCTCTCCATCTCATTCTATCTCAAGCTTCCATTAGAGAAAAATTCTAAGGAGAGAAGAACTCAAAAGAAGTCCCACGTCCCTACCACCCAATCTCATCATCCAACCCTCTAAAATCAATCTCAACCATTGAATCTCATCTATTTGAACTCTAGAACTCATTGCTGGAAGAAGAAGTCCAAGATCTAAGGTGGGTGTTTTGTAGGATTAGATTTCAATTTTTGTGATGGACCAAGTGGGGCCTATCGAATGATGGCATGGATCTTATTTGGGACCCATCTTGATATATGTATTGTAATCTTAGGAGGGCCCATAGTAGCGAGGTCCCTTCATCACACATCGTGTCTCTCTCTCTCTCTCTCTCTCTCTCTCTCTCTCTATATATATATATATATATATATATATATATATATATATATATATTTCTCTCTCTTTCCCTGATTGATGGCCCACCTCGATGCATGATTTTTATTCACGCTGTCCATTTAGCGGACCACATCCGCTGTCTAAATTGGGGACCCACCTTGCTGCTGCATCTAGCCGGCTCACCCCAGTTGTCCGTTTGGACAGGCCCGAACGAAGGTAAAATACAATTATCATCTTGATCAGTGGGGTGGCCCACTGATGTGGACCCCACCATATATATGTGTTTTATGTGCATAATCCATCACCAGGCACTGCTGGACGTAGGCAAAACACAAACATCAGCCGATCCAAGACTCTGGTGGGCCACACCACGTGAACCACCCTGCTGTATGTGAAATCTAGTAGTCTGTTTTTAGGATGTACGGACCCCCGTTGATGTATTTGTCATCCAGACTGTCCATCTATGTGGGCCCCAGCAGCATGTAACTGTTGTGATGACGACCGCGAGTTCTGTGGGTCCCGCATGATGTATGTAGCCATGCCGTCCATCTATTTTGCAGGGTGTGGGACCCACCCCACACGTGTTGTACGTGTGAGGGTGAGGCCCACCTGCTGATGTGTAGACCGTTATGTGGGACGCACCATGAGGTATGTGTAAATCCATACCATCCAGCCATTTGTACAGACCATTTTATGGCATTACAAAGAGATGAGATAGATCTAAATTTCAAGTGGGACCACCCTGCATGTGTGGGGGTGGGGCCCACCTTGATATGGTGGTTGCTGTTGAGGTCAGCAAATTTTGTAGTCCCACCATGAGGCATGGTTATATTTAGATCATCCAGATCGTGGGACCTACCTGCTGTGGTAGCCGAACTGGCTGATGTACCGTACATCAGTTATATAGCTATTGTATTGACGTCACTAGTTTTGTGGGCCCCACCGTTAGGTATGTGTTTCATCCCAACTGTCCATCTAGATGGTGGGGGCCACCCTAGCAGCAACATTGCTGCATTGACACCAACAAGTTCTGTGGGTCCGACCCTGACGTATGGGTCCTATCCACACCATCCAGATGGCTGGATGGTGGGACCCACCGCTGATGTATATGTTCTATGTCCACATCGTCTATTAAGTGGACCACGCTACAAATCAGTGGAGGTTTGAACGCTTACCATTGAAACCCGTTTGGGGTTCTTGAAGCTTTGGATCAATATGAAAATTTTTTCCTCTTAATCCAGGTCTTTGTGACCTTATGATCAGATTGGATGGAAAATAAACGTTATGGCGGGCCCGGTGAATTGTTAACAGTGAAAATCATTCTCTCCACTGCTATTTGTGGTATGGTCCATATGATCTTTCAATATGATTTATTTTTGGGTAACGCTCTATAATAATCTCAAAAAAATAGATGTATGATGTAGATATAATAAAATGAAAATATAGTGTGAGGGTCCCACCTTGATGTGATGTATATTGGGCCAGTATAAGAGGCCCATTATGATGTATTTGAGGCCCAGATATGAGGCCCATTGTGATGTGTTGGAGGCCCATGGGTTGTGGCCCATTGTGATGTATTTGAGGCCCAGATATCAGGCCCAATGTGATGTATATATGGCCGATATGATGAGGCCCATTATTATGTGTATGAGGCCTTTGTGTGTAAGGCTCAATGGGATGTGTATTGGGCCCTTATGTGAGGCCATGGACCCACTATATGTTAGGCTTTATGTGGGCTACTCCTTGGGAGCAATGTTGGTTAATGTCCACATTGATAGGCAATGATGGTTAAATTTCCACATTGTGACCTTCCCTTAGGCCTTGTTAGGCCCATTCTCATCATTCTCTAAGTGGGTTAACCTAAATCAATGGGCTCCATTGATGTTGTATGGTCCATCATCACCGTAGACAGATGGCTCTGTGCTATCGAATTTGGTATATCCACGGCCAAGGGCCGATCTTTATATTATAGTTTAGATCGGCTGTTCATCTATGGACCCCGCCTTGCATATAGGCCGATTATCGATACCGATTATGAGTATGTGATAGTATAGCATCATGACACATGCCCATACACATCATCTGCATGCTTGATATGAGATGTGGTTGACCATTACATATGTCATTGGACAGGTTGTTGTGGGGCTCCCTGATAGGTGGAGTTGTCCCACATGAGCGTATAGTATCGCATGATTGATGTATGACTGGATTGTATGACTCATGCATCTTGCATTGTATATTGTGAGTGTTGTACGCCTTAGCAATATCAGGGCCATAGACTCCATAGGCATATCGTGGAGGGTAGGATTGGACACCGGAAATCTTCTCTTTACATGGGGTGCGATAAATGTCCTTGGGTGAAAGTCCCTAAACTTGACGGTACCGGAAGATGCTCTAACATCGAGACCAAGTGGATACATGAGCTCACAAGGACCGAATACAAGGAGGCCGCCTCTCCCACTGTGTCATGGTCAGTTGTAAGGGGGTGTGACCTTACCCGCCCGAGGTTAGGGGGGAATTGCTAGGCTGAGTATGACTAACTCCAGATAGGTATTGGTAGGCTATTGGACAGGCGGATAGTGAGGTTTCTTACGCTCACTTGGACTACGCGCCTGAGGAAAGGGCAGTTCCATTTGGAGTGTACTAAACCCCGATGATTATCAAGAGTAAGAACTGTACTGATATTTGATGTTATAGTGATGAGCTACATTGATATGTGGATTCAGATGAGGATTAGTATGATTGAGTTGCATCTCGCATTGCATGGCCTTGGTATGGCCGACATCATTCACGCCTTGCATCGCATGGCCTTAATATGACCGAGAGCATTCATGCCTTGCATCGCATAGCCTTGGTACAACTGATAGCATTCATGGGCTTACCAGTATATTCCGCATTACTCTGATATTGCATTCTGAGCACGCTTATATTGCGCTCACACTCTCACCACCCTATAAGCTTTCTATAAGCTTATGCATGATTGATGAATACAGGTGATGCCAAGATGTAGCCGTAGCTTAGTAGAAGCAGGAGCGTACAGTCGAGCTTCAGGAGTTTCCGTATTATTATCATTGTATTTCCCTTTATGCACATTGTACTTTAAAGTTTTTTTTATCATAGTGGATTTTGTGATGGTGTCTTAGTTATTGTTCGTTCGTAGGTAATGCTTATGGTTAAGCTTGTTACAGAATAAATTCATACTAAAAAAATTCTCCTCGTAGGATCCCAGGATCGGAACCTAGTATATGCGTGCTGAGAGCCAAGAATGGGGTACTACGGAGGCTGTCGGTGCCGGATTCGGTGATCGGGAATTTGTGAACCCGGTTCCCGAGTTTTGGGCGTGACACCGGTTGTAAGTAATCTCATAAAGTACGAGGCAGGGGAGCATTATGCACCTCATTCTCATCTTGAACTTCATCCACTAGATGTTGAGGTTTATTTGTAGCCATTACTTGAATTAACTCGGAGGATCTCAAGTGGTGTCTAATCTGGTGATGGATAGGCAACCCTTCGATGAATCCTCCTTCACTTAAGAGACATTTAGTGTTGTCACGGACCAACATGGGCATGAAACACTCACAGCCCTCAAATTCTAAACTACTAAAACCTAAGAAAAAAAAAATTAAAAACTACAGTAAGTAAGAAATCTAAAAATAAGAGAGAGTTGGAAAGAAGTTATCGGATTGGAGTTTCCATGTTAGATTGCTAGAAAACGAAAAACAATGTTAGTTTTCAAAAAATAAATTAAAAAATCCTAACCTAAAAATACAGCAAAAGTTAACCCTAATCTTTACCCAATTATAATATTAATCAATCTCAGAAAAATATAACTGAAGTCCTTGGCAATGGCGCGAAAAACTTGTTCACAACCCCAAGTGCAGGGCTACGATGTAGTAATAACTCGGTCGAATCCACAGGGACTTAACTTGTATGTATTCTGAAAATAAACTAGAACTAGAACTAAAATAAGATTTAAACTAAAATCTGGAATAGAGAGATCAATTGTGAATAAACTATCAGTAAGAAAAGGGACACTAGGGTGTCAAGGATCCACTTGTAGCTATTAAGATACTACCTTACTTGATTCAAAGAGCTACAATTGGAATTAGTGTCCTATCCTATCTAGTTGGATGATAGAGCAGTAAAAACCCAAAAATCTGAATTTTCCATTAACATAGTTCTCTCATGAAGCATCCATGTGATAATCGCAAGGAATTCAACCATCCACCATGCCTATAGATGATGGTGAATCACAAATTTTACAGAGCACATGCTTTCAAAATAGATAAGAAGATATTAAAAGCTTTCACAACATCTACTATAATTTCAGTCACAATAAACCATATAAAACTGAAAATATTCCTTTATTCAAACCAAAAATTAATGGAAATCCAACATGTACTTGAATCAAAGTAAAGTAAACATCAAACTAAACTACAACTTCACCTCTTAGCCCTAGTTAAGAGATTATCTGGTCATAGCTAACTCAAAAACAAAAGAAAAACTAAAAGATATACTCATCCATGAAGAAATGAAGTGGAAGAAGGTTGTCAAAGCTCCACCTAGGTCTTTCCTCCCTTTCCAAACCCTAGAAGATGATTTGGAATAGCCTATGGACTCCTTTAAATAGTTTTGAAACTCAAACTTTCGTACTGCCTCGGAACAGTTTACAAACCACCTCAAATTTATGCACTCTGCTCATCTTCGATGGTAAACTTCGATGCCATCGAACAATCTTCAATTACACCTTTGATGGCATCGAACTGTCTTCGATTCCATCGAAATTTGTCTAGAACTATCCAGCGAGTTGAGCCCGGAGTTGAGCCCGAAATTCATAAATTGTCGATGCCAACGAAGTCTATTTTGGGAATTATTTTAGAACTTTCACTTTTTAGACTCGAAGTTTCAGAATATGTTTTTTCTGGTCAATTTTCAGGATTCTTTTTCTTCACTTTAAATCTTTTATTCTCTTCATTCCTCACTTGGTTTCCTTGGATCTTTGGCATGTGAATTCTTTATTAGTGACTTCCGAATCTCCAAATCCTAATTTAATAATCTTTTGAGCACAAATATTCCTTTTATCATCAACTTCACCTTACGCTCTCGAAATCACCTTGCACATGGAAACATTCATAATTAAATCGATTAAGTACTATCATGTTTATATAACCAAGACATAAATAGGAGAAAATATGCAATATTCCACACTCAACACATGACCTACTAGTTCAACATCACTGACTAAGAGCTACCTCCCCTTCTCAAAGGGAAAGAGGTGCTCAGCTTGCTGGTGTGTAGTCGACCCATCGAACCTATAGTACACGATCTACAAATGCTCTACTCCATCCAACCTCTTCCATAGAGGACATCACACTATCGGTCCATGCCAACTTACTTCTCGAGCTTCTAAAGAATGCATGAAAGTAGGAGGGCTACTATTAAGGGTAAAATTGGACAAATCAGATAACCAGAATGAGCGAAGACAAACTTCAGAGCTTAACCTCGACCATGGAGATAGACCTTGACCTCAGCCTCAACCATGGAGGTCGGCATCAGCCTCAGCCATGGAGATAGACCTCGACCTCGGCCTCGACCATGGAGGTTGACATCAGCCTCAACCATGGAGGTCGGCCTCGACCTCGGCCTCGGAGGTCAGGTCGGTCTCAGTCAGGTCGGTCTCAACCTTGTTGGCCTCAGCCTGGTCAGCCACGACCATCTGCCTTGACTTTCTCGGTGTTCAACCACTTGATCTTAGCTTCACCAGAGATCGCGTGAAACGGTTGAGAGACATCCATTGAAAGCACGCTTCTAATTCAGGAAACGTCTCCATCCACGTAATCAACTCCTACTCTATAAATATATGACCTATCTACGGTGAAAGGTATGCAAAATCTCTCCACCAAAATTCCTCGATACTACCAGACTCAAATTCCTGGCCTGACTTTATCATCAGAGGGTCCCCTGATCTAGCCAGGGTCTCCTTTGTCTTCTTCTTGTGTAGGTACTCGAAGGTCTAAAGAGGGTGGACCAGATTTTTGCATCAACAGTACCCTATAATTGTTATAGGAAAAAATGGACTGGCTAAGGAGAAGGGGTCAGCTCGGACATTTGTGCTCATCGTGTGATCAGACAGCGCCAGTCATGACCAAGGAGCTCCTCAACGGCCATAAAGCAGTAATCCACTACTAGAGAAGCAGCCTACTCCTCTAGCTCGACCATTAGAAGATGAAGTATCTCCACTTCCATCAGATGTCGAGCTCTTCCATGGTCCCATCCATTTTCGAGCTGCTACTTGAAACATCTCTTCATAAGAGCTCCCGATGTACGACCCCACATGAGGCAAGATTCTGAGCTACTACAATCAGGGAAACCATACCCCATACGGTAAGATGAAGAGGATGGTCATCCCCGATTTCATCTATATTATACTAAGGAAAGGAGCTCAGTCTCAGTGCTCGAACACGACTCCTAAGGGCAGGTCGGTAAGTAGATAATTTGCTCAATGCTAAGGGAAAACTCGACCACGGCTCACTAGAGAATCCAGGTTGGAAAACTACCATTTGTAATAGCCGTATAGGCCACCTCGGATGCTCGACCTCCTACTACGCATTTCCTCTAATTTCGGCTACTCAGATCTTTTCGAAGGGATTTGTCTAGAATCTCAGCCGAGGATCTCGAAAGATATTCACAATATACTTGGGAGACAAATCCCTCTATAACACGCACCTACTAAATATGGAGATAGCCCTCTACGCTACCGCCCATTTCAACTATAAATAGGAGCACCTCCAATGGTGGAAGGTGCACACAACCCAATGCAAAAAACACACCCTAAAACCTTATGTTCTACAAAACCTAGTTTTCCTATCTGACTTTAGCATCAAAGGGCCTGCAGCCATAATCTCCGTCTTTGTCTTTTCTTGCAAGTATCAGGTGGTCAAAGGAGGATGTCTAAATTTCTGCATTAATAGTTTGGCGTCGTCTGTGGGAACGACATTGAAAGTCATTCCTATCATCTACAGTGCTCCAACAATGGCAAAAGGGAGAAAGAAGGCCCAAACCACCACTACTGCACTCAGTCCTGCACCGGTAGAACAGTCCGTGGACCATTGGGACTCTCCCTCCCAACTTCAGACTGATTCTGTACCTACGGGTCCAATGCAACAGTCTCGAAGCTGGGGAGGTCTCCTCGTCTCTCTGGAGCATCAAGTCGAAGCACTAACCAGTAACATTGATTGATAAAGCGAATGCTAGAGTGACAGAATCCTCCTCCCAACTATGGGGCCGAGGAGGCTGGTGCTCGAGCAGCCACTGAAGTCTCTACGCCACCTCAAACACTCACCTGTTCCCTGAGGAACAAACAGACTAATGAGGTGCCGAACTGTACACCCTCTCATGCCTCAGGAATCGCCATGCTGGCTGCCTCCAACCTACGACATGCGTTGGAGATGAAGAGGTGTGGTAAGTCTCCCGAGACAGTGGCTGACAACGAAGATCCCTAGGAAGCCGAACTCAATGAGCTATGATGTCAGATCAATGACATACGACAAGCCAATCGCGCACATGCTCCGACCTCGATAGAAGCTATGTTGGAGAAAACTGAGCCACCATTCATCGATGATATCATGTAAGCTCAGCTCCCGCCCAAATTTAGGATGTCGCCGATTACTCCTTACTCCGAGTCCACCTACTCGACCCACCATTCACTGTCACTTTTAAGAGTATGTCATTAACATAGACCTCCATAGTCTTTCTGATTTTCTTAGTAAACATGTTGTTCAGATATATCTGTTATGTTACTCTGGCATTCTTCAAGCTAAACGACATGACCCGGTAGCAGTATAGACCTCTATCTGTGATGAAAGCAGTCTTCTACTTGTTATGCTTGTGCATGCTGATCTGATTGTACCTTAAGTACACATCCATGAAATTGACGAATGCGTACCCAGTAGTGGTGTAACTAGCTAGTTGATCCCTGGTAGCAGAAAACTGTCATTAAGCCAAGCTTTGTTCAAGTTGGTATAGTCAACACAGACCCACCATTTCCCATTGGACTTCTTCACCAACACTACATTGATGAGCCAATTGGGGTAGTGGGCCTCTTCAACGAAACTGGCCTGGACTAGCTTACTGATCTCCTAATAGGTTGCAACATACCTCTCCTCATCGAAAGCTCATCTCTTCTATCGGACGGGCTTGTGGTCAAGATCCACATTTAAGCATGTTAGTGCACTCATTTTTTCACCCTGGTTTGTCAATCACGTGAGTCGTTGTGTCGTAAAGTCCATTGAGCCTTTAGAAAGTGAAGATCGAAGACACAAATGGATAAAAAGCATCAAGGAGCAAGAATAAGCAAAACCCGATGCCTTAGTAACCCTAACCCTTGAACCAAAACAACCCTATAACCTCTAGATGATCTTGTTCCAATTAGGATATTAATTTAATCATCCCTTAGCCTTAGGAGACCAAGAAAAATATAATAAAGAAGGTTAAAAGAGGTGTGAATCTGCCGTGTAGAAGATAGCCCAAAACAGTAGATTCCAGGCCATGTTTGATGACATCGAGCTGCCATCAAATAACCTTCGATGGCATCGAAGACCTAGTCAATGGCATCGATTGATAGTCGGGAATTCCAGCAACCAAACTGGATTTATGGCTAGAATTCTCGATGGCATTAAGTTCCCTTCGATGAAATCAAAACCTATTTTTCGATGGCATCGATTGAGATGATGAAATGTCCAGAAAGGTTTTGGGATTTTTCCCCTGACTCTCTAGATGGAATCTAAGCCACTTTGATGGCATCAAACAACGATTTTCGATGCAATCGAAGATCGTATCAGTGCAATCAAAATGGGTCCAGCATTGTCCACCAAGTAAACACGATTTTTGGCTACAAATCTCGATGGCATCGATAGGACCAAAATCTACATGTCATTTGACCATTGTAGCTCAAACTGTTTATAAAGGGGATTCAGTCTTGGCCTTTTTTATTGGTTTTTGGAGCAATAAAACGTAAGATAATTCCATATGCAAATCCCTCATCCGAAGCCTCTATTCCATTGAGTTCTAAGCCATCTCCTTTGATATTACAACTTTAATGAGGATTTCAACCTCAACATTGAGATGTGGTTGAACTCCTCCATTTCCTAGAAATTGGACTTAAGCATTATTGGTAAATCATTGTCCAACTCTTCTATGAGACCCATCTAGTTAAATCCCCTAAGATAAACAACTACCCATTAGTTGTAAGAGATTTGAACCACTCTAATTACCTTGGTCATCCTAAAGACACATCAAATGCAAGGAGATTGATCGTGAAGCAGAAACCTTGGCGAAGCAGCGCAACATGATCAGGGGAACATCGGGGAGATGATTGAAGCACTGGAGAGTGGAGATTAAGCAACCCAAGAGGAGCTACAAAAGGGGACTCAATCCGACAAGTAAGCTTCATTGTTAGAGTCCATAGGTTAGCCTCTTTCCTTGTGTAGGATTGAGATTAAGAGTTTACTATCCACAAACTCGACTAGGTTCTTGTGTAGGACGTTAGCTCTTCCATAGGGCCTAAATTGGTGGTTCTTATGTAGGACCAAGGTTGTTAGTTAGCCTAAGAAAAAACCAACTCAAGTCCTTGTGTAGGCCTCCGATAGGAGAATACGTAATAGTTTCGGGATTAGGACTTTGGCCTGTGTGGCCTAAATTGCCAGGTTCGGGATCAGGACCCTTGCTCTTATGTAGGGAAAAAAGTTTCTTGTATAGGACATTTGCTCTTATGTAGGGCCTGAACGCAAGTTCTCATGTAGGACAAAAACTTAGGTTCGGGATTAAGACCTTGAATTGTGTGGCCTAAATTGTCGGGTTGGGGATTAGGACCTTGTTCACAACCCCAAGTATAGGGTCGCGATGTAGTAATAATCTCGGTAAGACCGAGGTCAAATCCAGAAGGACAAATCTCGTATGTTTCTGAAAAGAACTAGAACTAGAAGAAGAAAAAGATCGAAATCTGAATTCTAAAATAATTGGAAGTAATTTTGAATTGTGTTGATTGAAACTTGTGAATTTAAAGCTAGGAACTAGGGTACCAAGGATGCACTTGTAGATATTGGGATGCCACCTTACTTGAGTCAAGAAACACAACTGGAATCAGAGTCCTATATTATCCAATGGGAAAGGGAGATGATCAGATCTCTGAACTTCTCATTGATCTAACCTCAATAGAAGAGGACTATGAAGATTTGGAAGGGATTCTATCACCAAACTATGCCTAGGAGATGATGGAAAATAACAGGATTTACCAATCCCACAATCTCAAATAAGAAATAAAGATACTCAAAGTTATCGCAGTGTATACTATAATTTGAGTCACAATAAACCATTGAAAACTGAAAATATTCCTTAAAATCAACTACAAATCAATGAAGTTCAACATAAACATGAATCAAAGTAAAGTAAACATCCCAATCACGCTACAAGCTTCTCCTCTTAGCCCTAGCTAATAGATTTAGCCAACTATAAACATGATTGAACTAAGAACTCTTAAATAAAACATAAAAAAAACTAGGGAAGAAGAAGAAAGACTCTTGGAGACGGCTCTCCACCCTTCTGCTCACTCCTCAAACCCTATATGATACCTAGGAACGTCCTAGGGATTCTTATTTATAGTTGTGAAGCTCCACCTTACGCACCGACTTGGAATTTCCGCAATCCGATTGTGAAAGCATCTTAATTTACGCAGTCGCATTACGCATCGGTCGGATCGAAGTCGAGTCCGAATTTGAAAAGGATTCTGTTTTAGTAGTTGCCCGATTTTGGTCAGACCGAGATGGGTTCGGTGGGACCGAACTTAAGCTGTTGGTCGGATCGAATTAATCTTCGGTCGAACCGAATTAACTCTTTTCAGTGTTAGAGCTTTTTGTGCACTTTTGGTTGGACTAAACTAGGTTTCGGTTGAACTGAATTAGCTTATGTATTTCATCATTTGTTGTTGGACTATTTTGTACAAGTTCGGTCAGACCGAACCGATCCATTTTTCTGCTACGGATTCTGAAGTCTTTCGAGTCCTTTCTTCAGCCTTTGCACTTGGTTTCCCTGGATTTTTGACATGTGAATTCTTCATTCTTTGTCTCTTAAGATCCATCCATTGCCTTGGTAATTCTTGAGCATCAAATCCATGTTTTTAGCATTCTTTCCAATTCAGGCTCTCAGATTCACCTTGCAACACAAACATGTTTAAAATATACCTTTAAGCATTATTATTTTCATAAAACCAAGATATAAATATGGGAGAAATGTAATATTTAACACTCAACAAACCCTTGTACTTATGTAGGACATAAAGTCTAGGTTCCTGTGTAGGACCTTTGCACTTATGTAGGGCAGAAATTGTAGAGTCCTTTTGTAGGGCTATAAAGGTTTAAGTTAAACCTGATTTAAAACCTCCGATAGTGAAATTCGTTACACTCATGGGTTGAGTGCATCCACCGGGAGTGGAGTAGGCACGTAGCCGAACCACTATATACGATCGTGTTTGGGATTGTCTTTGCGCATTTGTTTAATTATGCTTATGTAGTTTAAATGCTTAATTATAATTCATGATTAGATGAATGTTTAGGATAGATAAGAATCACATCCCACACACTCATATACACTATCTCTATAGGATAGTTTCTTAACTTGCAATTCGTGTGTAGCCTATGTGATTGGATCCTCTATTAGCTTAGAAGCCTTAGAGTTACTTTGCCTCACTTATTTTAATTGGTAAATTAGTTTAAGTTAAGCATTATTTGTATTTATAGGTAAATATTTTTAATTGGTCCTAATCATTCCCTCTAGGACTTAGCCTACATTCTATAGCTTTGCCATACTTCTGTTTTAAATGCATTACGGACCTTTACCATAATTTCAATTGGTATTAGAGACGGTATAGCTCCTGAAAGGCTTAACCGCTGGAGATAATCTTAAGAGCTTAAGAATGTCATCTAACCAAGAGGGTCTTGTCGTCACACGACCACCGTACTTTGACAAGTCCAACTACCCCTATTGGAAGGCTAGGATGACAATATTCCTAATGTCCTTGGATCATTCCATTTAGAAGGTTGTCGAACAAGGACAGACGACTCCCATGAAAAATGTCGTGGTTGATGGTAGAACCGTGAGCGCTCCCAAACATAAATCCAAATGGAGTACCACTGAGGGCTGAGTATTCCTATAATGTTAAAGCTCTCAATGTTATTTACTGTACAGTCTCCCTCGACAAATTTAAACGCATATGCACTTATACTACAGGGAAGGATGCGTGAGATATCTGGAAATCACCACGAAAGGACTAGCATTGTAAAAAGATCAAAGCTTCAGCTCTTAGCCACCCAATTTGAAAACATTAAGATAGAAGAGACTGAAACTTTCATGGAATTCTATTCGAAATCGAATGATATTTGCAATTCCATATGGGGTTTAGGAGAGAGTATTCCAAAAGGACGCATTTGTAGAAAAATTCTTAGATCCTTTCTGGATAGGTTAACTTTCAAGATAACCTCAATAGAAGAGTGTATGAATATAGATGAGATGAAAGTAAAAGAACTTATATGTTCCCTACAAACATTTGAACTGCACTTTAAGAACCCCTCTAAAGGAAAGAAACTATCCGTCCTTAAATCATCATATAGGCATTCACATAAACATAAAGAAATTAAATAAAAAAGTGATAGTGATGATGTGGACGAAGACAAATTAGTTAATACACTTAAGAAATTCCTCAAATTTACTAGAGGGAAGAGTTGTGGCAAGAAGGACAAGAAGGTGGACAAGTATAAAGGAAAATCTACTAAACCATCTAAAAAGGTCTAATGTTACAATTGTGAACAATATGGACATTTTCCCCCTGATTGCCCTTAAAAAATAAAATCTAAAGGCAGGGTAATGGCAACAACATGAGATGATACGGAAGAGTCTGAATCCACTTAAGATCACCTCTCTAGTCTGAAAGATAAGAGCCAAATGTGCATCCTATCGGTTCCCACCACACCATCCCTCCCTAGAAATTTGGGAGACTATAACTCCACAAGGAGGTGACCTTAGAGGTCCATTTGAGCTAAAATGGTAAATCAGAGGACCAAGCGTCCTATTTGAGCTCTATTGTTGAATTCGAGGATTTCAACCTCAAACTTGAACATATAGTTAAATCAGAGGATTCTAGCCTCATGATGTGCATAATTGAAAAACTGAGGATTAAGCCTCATTTGCATTAAGGTAATCTAAGCTTCAAATTTTCTAAACAAAACATCACATGTTTTAGCTTAGATTGTCCTTGGTCATTCCTGTTTTCATTGATATTTCATTAAATGACCTTAATTTGCATGTTCCTAGATTTTAATGTTTACATGCATCCCTAACCCTTGTTAGTATAATCCCTCTAATTGGTAAATCCTTGACTTATAGAGTTGGCCCATATATGAATTTTATTGGTATATTTTTTTTCTTGGACTAAACCCTTTGTCAAATACTAACAAAAGGGGGAAGAAAGATCAATCCCACTAAAATAATGCATTCTCTTGTGTAGGGTTTGTTCTTTGTGTTGCAGGCTTAATCGAGGAAGCAATTATGAGGGAGCATTGCTCCATTACATGACTTAGTGTTTTGAGTTGCAAATCATTTTTATTTTTGACATGTAATTATTTTTGGTTATTTTGTTATGTCATTGGTATGGACCATGACATGGTATAGGTTAAGTTTTTGTCATGTAATTGGCAAAGGGGGAGATTGTTAGTGCACTCACTTTTGCACCCTAGTTTATCAATCACGTGAGTCGTTGTGTCGTAAAATTAGTTGAGCCTTTGGGAAAGTGAAGATCGAAGACACAAATAGAACATAAGCATCAAGGAGCAAGAATAAGTAAAATAGGTGCCTTAGTGACCCTAACCCTTAAACCAAAAACCCTATAACCTCTAGATGATCTTGTACCAATTAAGAATATTAATTTAATCATCCCTTAGCCTTAGGATACCAAGAAAAACATAATAAAGAAGGCTAGAAGATGTGCGAATCTGCCGTGTAGAAGATAGCCCAAAATAATAAATTTTAGGCCATGTTTGATGGCATTGAGCTGCCATCGAACAACCTTCGATGGCATCGAAGACCTGGGCGATGCCATTGATTGAGAGTCAAAAATGTCTAGCAACCAAATTGGATTTATGGCTGGAATTCTCAATGGCATCGAGGTCCCTTCGATGGAATCGAAACTTATGTTTTGATGGCATTGAAGTCTCCTCGATGACATCAATTGAGATCATGAAATGTCTAGCAAGGTTTTGGGATTATTCCCTTAACTTTCTTGATGGAATCGAAGCCACTTCGATGGCATCGAACAATAATTTTTGATGCAATTGAAGATTGTATCGGCGCAATCCAAATGGGTCCAGAATTGTCCAACAAGCAAACATGATTTTTTTTACTAGAAATCTCAATGGCATCGAGGAGCCCTTCGATGGCATCGAAGGAATCCTCGATGGCATCGACATGACCGAAATCTGCCCATTATTTGACCATTGGAGCTCGAACTATTTATAAAGGGGATTCAGTCATTAGGCTTTTGGATGGGTTTTTGGAGCAATAAAAGGTAGGGTGATTCCATATGAAAATCCCTCATCCTAAGCCTTTATTCCATTGAGTTCTAAGCCATCTCCTTTGAGATTACAACTCTAATGAGGATTTCAACCTCAACATTGAGATTTGGTTGAACTCCTCCATTTCCTAAAGATTGGACTTAAGCATTTTTAGTAAATCATTGTCCAACTCTTCTAGGAGACCCATCTAATTTAATGCCCTAGGATAAAAAAAACTACCCATTAGTTGTAAGAGATTCGAACCACTCCCATCACCTTGGTCATCTTAAAGACACATCAAATGTAAGGAGATTGATCATGGAGTTGAAGCCTTGGCAAAGCAGTGGTAACATAATCGGGGGAGCATCGAGGATCTGATTGAAGGACGGGAGATAGGAGATCAAGCAACTCAAGAGGAGCTATAAAAGGGACTCAATCCGACAAGTAAGTGTCATTGTTAGGAGTTTATAGTTTAACCTCTTTCCTTATGTAGGATTGAGGATAAGAGTTTGCTATCCACAAACTCGACTAGGTTCTTATTTAGGACCTTGGATCTTCCGTAGGGCCTAAATTCGTGATTCTTTTGTAGGACCACGGTTGTTAGTTAGCCTAAGGAAAAACCAACTCAAGTCCTTGTGTAGGCCTCTGACAGAAGAATACGTAATAGGTTCGAGATTAAGACTTTGGCTTGTGTGGCCTAAATTATCGGGTTTGGGATCAAGACTCTTGCTCCTGTGTAGGGCATAAAGCATAGGTTCTTCTGTAGGACCTTGACTCATGTATAGGGCCTAAACCCAGGTTCTTGTGTAGGACCTTTGACCTTATGTAGAACATAAACTTAGATTCGGGATTAAGACCTTAGCCAGTATGGCCTAAATTGTTGGGTTTGGGATTAGGACCTTTGTCCTTATGTATAGAGGTGTACATGAGACGAACCGAGTCGAGCTTGGCACAACTCGACTCTGCTTGGCCACTAGCTGACACCAACTCAAACTCGGCTTGACTCGATCCTCGAGCCTGACTAGCTAGCTCCATTCGGTTCGGTTAGTAACTCGGGCTAGTTCAAACCAAGCTCAAGTCAAGATCGAGCCGAGTTTGCCAGTGCAACATTTTCATAAACACATGGACTGCACCTTCAATTTCTCACTCTATGTAAAATAGCAGCAGTGGTTTTATAGGTATTTCATCAAACACTCAGTAGGCAACATCAAAATCAAGACATAAGGGTATTTGTTTTATATCCATACCTTCCTCGCCACCAGCCGACACTTCGTTGAGTCATTTCATCAAACACTTGGTGAGCAACATCAATATCAAAATAATTGAGTCACCGAACCAGTTTGATCCGAGTAGAGTCGATCACAGGCAAGCTCGAACTCAGTTCAAAATTTTTTCGAGCTCAAAAAATCTGCTCGACTCGACTCAAACTCATTTTCGAATTGAGTCGAATCGAGCTTTTTTGAGTTGAGTTGAGCGATCTAACTGAGCTAACTCGGTTCGTGTACAGCCCTACTTGTGCAGGACATAAAGTCTAGATTCTTGTATAAGACCTTTTCTCTTACTTAGGGCATAAATTGTAGAGTCCTTTTGTAGGCTGTAAAGGTTTGAGGTAAACCTAATTTAAAACCTCCGATAGTGAAATCTGGTACACTCATGGGTTGAGTGTATCCGCCGGGAGTGGAGTAGGCACGTAGCCAAACCACTATATATGATCGTGTTTGGGATTGTCTTTGTACATTTGTTTAATTATGCTTATGTGGTTTAAATGCTTAATAATAATGCATGATTAGATGAATGTTTAGGATTAATAGAAATCACATCCCACACACTCATATACATTATCTTTATAGGTGTAAGTGCTAAGATGTTGAACACACATAGGTTGTTAAATTTCGTGAGACAAAACCACTTTAAGATCGGTCTATGTTCAAGAGAAGATCAAGCTCGAGATCAGTTTATGTTCAAGAGAAGATCAAGCTCAAGATCGGTCTATGTTTAAGAGAAGATCAAGCTCAAAGATCAGGTTATGTTTAAGAAAAAATTAAGCCCAAATTCAAGATGAAGTCTGAGACAAAGTTCAAGCCAAAATGAATCAGATATTTGATATATCTCAGGTGGTATAAACCTTAGAAAGACCTTAGGACTAGGTGCTTTCAAAATGTTTAATCATGGGTTTTTACATTTGTTTTTGCCTGAAATTCGGTCAACCTAACTTCTGGTTCGACCAGCCTAAGCTTCCTCAACCAGCCTAACTTCAAGTCCGAAGCAAATAATAACTTTTGTTTGAAAATTCGGCTAGCTCGAGCTTGAAATTTGGCTAGCTCGAGAAAGTTCAGGTGAAATTCCAGCAACATCAACTTTTAGAATTCGTGGGAATTCGGCTAGTCGAATTGTGTTATTCAGCCAGCCAAACTTGACCTCGGGCCAGCTGAATTTTGGAAAATTCTTATCCCTCGCAATCCAAAATCCGTTGAATAGAATTCGCTGAACTCGGGCTCGTCAAAGCCTATCTCAGGCTAGCCGAAGTTCTAACTTCTTTACCTATAAATTGAGATTTGCTCTCATTCCGAATTACACATTTTAATTATTATAATTCTTCTGCAAGAGAGAGAGAAGCTCGAGTCATTGGTAAGCTATTGGTTGGTATTTATAATTTATTTTAATAGCTTATTCAATTCCCTTTAGTCTCATATCTTTTAAGCTTAATTTAACAAAGTAAACTATATTCCTCTTTGAGATCTAAGAAAATTGAATTAAGTAGCATTTAGGTTTAACAAAATTAAAATCTATAGAATCCTAGACACCTTTCTATCTGACTAAACACAGCGCCATCTACATTCAAGAAAGAGGTCCTTCTACTACAAGCTTCTACTACATCTTCCACGAATGAAGATAGGTATACCTTCTAAAACTCTGTTTAGGTTTTTTTGAGATCTCCTGTGAATATTTCAGTTAAGGTTTTGTCTGAGATAGCTTGTGAAAATCTCAGTTTGGGTTTTTATTGTAATAGCCCGTGACAATCACAAAGAATTGTATTAGGTTATTAAGGTGACCCTGTGAAAACCTTTTTATAATGAAAGCCAAAATTATGAGGGAAGTAATTTTGGGAGTGGAGTAGGTGTGACTGTTTTTAAAGCATCGAACCACTATAATTCCTTGTGCCATGTGGCGAATGCCTTATTTTTATTTTTGGTGGATTGAATGTATCTTATTTTAGTTTTGTGGTGAATGTTGTAATTCTTTAATTTACTCTTTATAGTTTGAAGTTTTGATCTTAAAAACATTCGTGAAATAAGGTTGTCCTGCCTAAAATTTTAGGTGAAGATTGTCTTACGAGTTATTTGGAATCAAGATTTCAACACTCAGGTAATTGAGATCTTTGTATTATTTACACATTCCCCCCTCTACGACATCGTAAGCTCTCCATTTCAATAAGCTAGTTGCTTAACTTGCAAATCATGTGTAGCCTATGTGATTGGATGTTCTATTGGCTTAGAAGCCTTAGAGTTACTTTGCCTCACTTAATTTAATTGGTAAATTAGTTTAATTTAGGCATTGTTTATATTTATAGATAAATATTTTTAATTGGTCATAATCACCCCCTAGGACTTAGCCTACATTATATAGCTTCGCCATACTTCCGCATTAAATGCATTGCAGCCCTTTACCACAATTTTAAAGCGGTGGACCATGATTCTCATATCAATCCTGGGCATATCTTGATGAGGCAATGTGAATACGTTGTGCTTGCTCTCTTAGGAGGTCTGTCATTTTAACCGGGAGTTGGAACTTGAGTAATGAATTGATCTGAACTGTCCTTGCTAGGTATTTCTTGGAGAGCTATACAGGGACTAGGTCTTCCACATATGATCCTCTTTCTGTACTTTCTTCCATGGGATCTTGTAACGCCCCGAAAATCGGTACCCGAGTACATAGACTCTGATACCGAGTTCCTGCGTGTTAACTACATCAAAAGGCACGTGTGACTTAGTTTAAATTCACATTCATTTTACACACGAGCAATTATAGTAGTGCAATTCAAATTAGCGGATCCAAACTAAGGTATATATAACAAAAATAAAAAAAATATATGGCTAATAGTCAAAAATACAATTTTAATAGTGGTGATCGCCCAAATGGGAACTATACAAGCCACAATGAACATACCATAAAATTTATATATAAAGCATGCCCGATCGGAGACTCTAACATATACATGTACAAAACATAAATAAAAGTAAAATCTTCTAGCTTCACCTGACACTCCCAAGGCATCACAACGAAAGTGCAAGCCAATCCAAGCGTACCCGCAATGGACATCAAGCCCACTAAGAGGAGCATATTTCTATAGCCTCGGGTTTAGTGACCCACTAACGAGTGGTCTAGAACTTGTTCAAATAATCAGGGCATTTCTGGAATGAATCGGGTAGCGAGATTTCTTGTGTGCAATGATTAGGGTTTGGATTAGCTAAGTTCATAGTGTGGCTTATTTATAACTAGCGAAAATGACGATTCGATTATAATCACTATAAACTGTCGGTTCTTAGGCTAGAAGGATATTGGGTCAGTTTAATTTGTTAATTAAGATCTGACCTTTAATTATCTCGACTTTAAGTAGATCTTTATTTATGCATGGTTGTCTTGATTAGTTGGTGATAGGTCGATAAGATTTGGGCTCTATGTGAACAAATCATGAGGATAAGCCCAATGTTTAAGTGATTGGTGGATTCATTGGCTTCCTACAGTTGATTAATCAGATTTAAGCGGTTCTTTACTGGTATGACCCACATATAGGCTCACCTCGAGCATTAAGGGTCAGTTAGTGATAACGTAGACTAGTTATATCGAAAATTTTCAAGGATTTTTTTTAAAATTTAAAATAGCAAAAATACAGGATATTACAATCTACCTCCCTTAAAAATAATTTCATCCCCGAAATTGCCTAATATTAATATGTAAAGATATTCTAATTTTATACACTCAAGTTTCTGTTGATTTCACGTTCATATACGTGTTAGGGTGTATACTAACTACACTAGCCTGGTTATTGTGGTCTACCCCCTTAAAAATTTTCACCTTTGATGTTTGAAAATAGATGTCAAAATCATTATTATCGCATTAAATGTTTGACGACAAAGTTTACCTAAGGGTGGTACATTCTGCTCTTCACGATCGGGCTAATACGAAAAAATATTTGTGGTACACTCAAATCTGATACATCGATATTCTGCCTGACCAGGACAGAAAGCTCATTATATCCCTTCCCAGTCCTAGTGGATCCTAGTCTTTTACTCAATCAAAGCAGTGAGTCCATTGGTAATCACCTAGGATTGAGAATCGGGTCAAGTCGCGAATGCCTCGTAGTTGTATGGTTCTGTAATTCCGTAATTTGGTCATCCTAAGCATTTAAGGAGTATTATAATTCATTTGGAGGTTCAAGCCTCATGTTTATATCGTTGTCTTTCGAGTCTTGGTTAAAGAGATTTATCATTTTAGTTTATGTCCAACTTAGTGATAAAAAAAAATCTCCCATTATGCATATGGTCAATGATTATCCTAAAAAGCTTTCCAATGATGGTGTAACGCCTCGTACTTTCAATACTCTAGTGTTACCATGTAATCTAACTCAGTATAAATACAAACCTAGCTTCAACAAACATTCACGTGCATTTCAGTTGAAATCCAACTGTTGAAAATAATCTCAATCCATATATCAAGCTGTCCATCCATCGATTTCCAAAATGGATCATCATGCCACTAAAAAGACCTATTTTTAGGATTCAAATTTCATTGGTGGACAAATCGAGCCGACCATTTTGGATTTACAACCCTAGATCATGAAATCCACCGTTCACCAAATTTACAACATCCCATAGGACACTCCATCATTTAAAAACACAGATCGGATTATCTTGTTTCATATCCAACTCTCAAATCACACCTAAACGTTCATTAGGATCCCTAGGGTCATCGATAGCTAAGTTAGAGTCAATCCAACCATCGGATTGTTGGAATGGCCAGGGAATCGTGAATTTATATCTAAACATTCATGCGATGTGGCCCATGTAATAGTTAAAGTAAGCTAAGGAGTATATACATGAATCATAACGGTTAATCTACCATGAGGACAATTCTACCTAGAAGTAGGCCCTACAAATTAACTCAAAATAGTAATAATAATAATAGTAAATATTAAAACTTATTCTAATAATAACATTTAATATTCTAAATTCATAGTATAGGTGGTCTCAGTCGTCTAAATAAATTCATAGGACCCTTTTAACCTTTGATGATCAAATTCAGAACGATCCGATCACCCAATCAATAGAAATCCTGAATTAGAGCTTTATAGTTAAAAGTATGGCCCACCTGAGCTCTGGATTTGCCTAATATGTGGTCAAAGGCCCTGACTTGGGCCCTCTAAGGTGAGTGGATGGTACAAATTTCACATCAGGGTTATGTAGACCCCATTTAGAGCCGCATGTGTAACTAGTGGGGCGAACACCCGAGGTGCACCGGGTCTGGGAGACTGGTCAAACCAGGGTTACCTGCAATTTCCTTAAAAAGAGGGAATTCCTCTCTCTCTCTCTCTCTCTCTCTCTCTCTCTCTCTCTCTCTCTCTCTCTCTCCTCTCTGTTGTTCCCACTGCACCCTGACGAACAGACATCATCCGTCTGTTTTGATCAGTGGCCCACCATCAAGCATCACCTTGATGATCTAAACCATCCATTTGGTAGAGGATCCACGTGTGACCAAAACCTGATAAGTTTCACACGATTCAGCACGTATGCCTGCACACGATTTTTGACGCAAACAGGACCTATAAGCACAGGTGCTTTCCAAAAACGGAAATTGTTCCTCCTTGCCACAATGGCAATCCACGTGAGGGGAAATCCTCCAATCCCGACCATTCGTCTGGGTAAATCCCAGCCCTCCATCCGGTTAAATCACCACCCTTAGATCTAGGTCTCCATCGCCAGCTATCCATTCGTTTGATTGCAAGTAGGGTGCCCTAGATTGAATCCACACCCTTCATTCATCATCCAACGACCTAGGACAAACTAGGTTTTTCCATAAGGGAGAGAAAACAACTCTCTTCCATCTCTTACAAAGACCTAAGGAAAACTATCCGCCGTCCTTCAAGCTTGAACCCATTGGGAAAACGCTGATGGAGTTTCGTTCTCTCGCTCTCACAAGCACCATGAAGCACAATAAAACCCTCTGGTAGCATCCTTTTAAAGAAATTAGTTGTTGGTGAAGATATGCCATTAAAGCCCCATGATCTTCCTCGTTTGAAGCTAAACCGAGTTCGGTCTGAGTCGGATTACAGACCTTGCTGGTCAATGCAGGAGAAAGGAGGAAGGAAGAGAAAGTGGAAGGAGAAAGAAGGAAGAAGATGGAGTGTGACGATTGCACCGCACAACCACGACCTAACTTGACTGAGCTTGAGTCGAGCCAGGGCTGTCATCCATTACTGGACATTTCTAGCTGGAAGAAAATAGAGAAAAGAAGAGAGAAGGAGAGGGTGAGGGGATGAGGAAGAAGAAAATCTGAGAAGATGAAAGAAGAGAGATCGGAGAGGGAGTGCAACATTGCCGCCACTACCAAAAAAATGGCCAAAGGCTACGGACTATTTGGGTTTTTAGCTACGGCTATAAACCGTAGCTAATACTGTCCAAACTGTAGCTAAAGGCCAACTCCGCCAGACGTACATACAACCTTGGATACCCCATAAGGGACTCTATGAGGCTCATTAAAATGTATGTTCTCCATCTAATACGTCTATCCATTTTTTAAGAGTATTTTAGGGCAAGAACCCAAAAAAGGAAGTAGATCGAAAGCTCAAGCGGACCACACGGTAGGAAAGAGTAGAGATTAATCCAATGATCGATGGTGTGGTTCAATTAGACCTTCGATTTGCTTAGATGTTAGGTTCATTCCCTATATAAAAAAGTTTACAAAATTAATAGACAGAGTGGATATATCGATTGCATCAAGATGGACCCCACAAAGCCCTTGACAAGGTCGTCCATCCAGATCCCATGAGAGGGGTCGTTATGGATTGTGCAATGGATACGGTCATATCGAGTTTTAGCTACGATTAAAAATCGTAGCAGAGCCGTAGCAGGCAAAAATGTAAAAAGCTACGCTGCCTTTTTCTTTTTCCCCTCTCACGAAACATACATTTCCCTCCACTCAACCCTATTCCCTCTTACGTTCGTCCCTCTCTCTCTCTCTCTCCTCTCTCTCTCTCTCTCTCTCTCTCCATCTCCCTCGCCCCTCTTCTCTATCTCTCTCAATCTTAATCTCAATCTCACGCCTGTCAAAATGCCTTTCTCATTCCCTCGCTCTCCGGGTTTGCATGTGATGATTCCAACAGAGAAGAGGGAGTGGTAGAGGTTCAAGGGGGTTCTAATGGCGGATGCGGAAAGGATTTTGGGGGTTGTCAGATTTGGACGATGGCCTGACCTGATGGGTTTGAGGGACTACAATGAGGGTGGATTCGGCCTGATTGGATTGTAATGGGCGACATCTATGGTCGAAGGTTGGATGAGGACAAAGGTTTTCAGTGGTTGCGGCTAAGGAGAGATGGGTTTTCAGTTTTCAATGAGGGGACGATGGTGGGTTTCGATGAGCGGAGATGATAGGTCTGAGTTGATGCCGAATCTGTAACATAGGCATATCAGAGATGGTGATGGATCTGAGAAAATGTCGGATTTAGTGAGTGAAGATGGAGATCCGAGCTTGAGGAGTGCTATTACTTCAGAAGGTGATGTCAGTGGCTATCAACATGCTGCTATATCTACATGGTATTTGGTCTATCAAGTTTGTCCATAGTTCCACAAGGCATTTGTCCACCGTAGGTACATGTCTTTACTTCTTCTCTTAGTCTTTTGCCTGTGTGATTCCTAGAGATCATGCTTTTGTTAGATTCTTGCAAGCAGTTTTCATTTATTTGATGCTTTCTTAAATGTAGATGTCCTCCATTCAGGTGAGGATCTGCAGGTTTCTTTGCTATAAAAAGAGTTGCAGGGGACTTGCTCTTGAAGAGGACAGTTCGTTTCATCAGTTGCAACCATGAAGAAAGTCTTTGATCAGATTATTAGGGACCTGTTAGAAGTTCTCTTTGATCTTTGTTTATAAATTGTGTAATTTTCATTGGTTTGGTGATAAATTATTCTTGAAGTGCTTAGGATGTTTTAGTACTTACATATTGGAATTAATCAAACCAATGAAGACTTTCTGGTTGCATCTGGTTGGCAGCCGCCATCAAGCATATGCCATTACTTCGATCATGAATCCTAACAATATGACATGCTAAACAAAATATTATAATAAGAATAACAACAACAACAACAACAATAACAACAACAACATTAACAAGAAGTCCTGCTTATACTCCAGTCTAAATACAAAAACTCCAGTCTTGTTTAATACTCCAGTCTAAATATATAAAAAGAAAACCAGAAAGGAATATATTGACCATAAAGTTTATTTATGAGCACAACTCACTTTGTTTTTTTTTTTAAAAGATGGTCAGATTTCTTGTCTGCCTACAAATTTTGTTAATTTTCCTTGGTTTACTTTTAGCTTCTGACAGGTAAAATTTCAATGAATGAGTGATTTCGATCAAAATGAAGGCTTGAAACTATTGTACATTTGTAGTGGTTCAGATTTTGTCAGGTTGTGGTCAAATATGTAAATTGCTGAAACACACATACATGGATGTCTCATGAACCCGTAAAGCGACACGTTTGATTTTATGTATGTGTATTGTGTAGCGAGTATGTATGTGCATGCACATATGTATTAATGTAGGTTGTTTGTGGTTGATCTCAAACATCAGAAAGAAGCTTTGTATATGCATTTAAATGCTCCTTTTGTAACCATATTTGTTAGTTGAATGTTAACCACTGTCCATTTGTGCTATAAAGGAAACTTCTTGTACTAGAACCACAACCCATTTTAAACATGTGTACAAGAAACCCCAACATGACCAATTTTGTTTGTTCCCAAACTGAGTTGGGTGTATTTTTCTCTTTTCTTTTTGCAGGATGCATTTGTGCTTTGCAAAACTTTTAAAAAGAGTGGACCAGGCCCAAAAAATGGTGAACAGCATGGAGCACCATTTAGAGAAGAAGATTGGGATGATGATGCGGCAAACAATTCTATGATATCTCTTCATCTTGTTGGCTCTAGTTCTCCTTCACCTAGTTCGGTAGATGGCCAAAATATGGTCATGACAAACTGCACAACTGAGGCTGGGATAGGGTGTGATTCATTGTTAGAACCACATCCTCGACTGTCTCCTGTTGTTAGCGAGGAGAATCCTTATTTGCTTGAGTATTTTAATATCAATGAGCTGCTGTCAAAATTGTCTAACAAGGACATTGAGGCTTCAGCTTCCCATGGAAGTCATGCTGCTGAGGTAACAGCCTAGTCTTGTGGCTCTTTTGGCAAAATAATATTTTGCTATAGTAGTACTCGGTGCATTTATACCAGGTTGTACTCATTAGCAATTTCCTTCAAAGGTCTAAGCTTCTCATTTCCCAGTAGTTACACAATAGTGCTTGATTCAACAGTAGTGCTTGTTTCACTGTAATTACACAGTAGTGCTTGATTCAACATATCTGGGTTGCCACTTTTGGGGTAGTGAATTGGAATTTCTGTTTCATCATTTCAATTTTTTCTTTTTAACCATTCTAATATCATGGCTCATGGATCTCTCTCAAGCACAACCTTTCATCTTTTGACTTCCATGTTGGTTTAACTATGCTTTTTTATGTCTTGAGAACTTATGGAATATTTTCATTGATGGAAATGAAGTTCCTGTTAGAAGCTGTATTTTCATTGATGTTGGCACTCTGTTTTTGAAATTTCTGTTTGGTCATTTTAATGGTTTTGAGAAATCGAAACCCATGTAAATAGAATAAATATGAAATCTAATGTTCAACATGGTTTTTTAATAAGATACCACAAACTTTAAAGAGTGTTTGTTAGCTCAAAAGATTGCATTACAGCAAAGTCAAATAGTTGCAGAATTTTAGTGCATGTTACCTCTAAAGATTGCTTATAGCAAAGTCAAATGTTTGTAGAATTTTAGTACCTTTGTCCTTTCACCTTTGCAAATACCTGCTGGACAGTTAGGGTCAAGAAGTCCATGGCCATGGTCAATTTTTGAAGACTAGGTCAGTGTGCTCCTCCTGACCAGGTTAAAATTGAAAGGGCAGACTCCATACCAAATATGCATTTTATCATTTCTGCATTTGATGGGGTAATCAACTTAATCATTCCATTGCCAATCTTAAAAAATGCTGCTAAGTTCAACTTTTTGATTTATCCTTGCACATCTCTGAGACTTGAAATGTTTTGACACTACTGTTTAGTTCAACACATTGATTTAACTTCTTAACGGTTGACCTCTTTATCATATTTTATAATTCTCAATTACTGCAACTTGCATCTAACATGTCTCATGTCCTATTCTGCTTCCTTTTAAAGAGTCAACTTCAGCTCTCTTTATTGGCCAATACCCAAGTGTTGGCAAAATTTTCTTTATTTTCTCTGATAGCCAAGAGTCAAATTTCTTGAAATATACACAAATATTACACCCTTATCATCATATCTGTGGATCAAAATTCTTTACCTATCCAAAGATTGTGCATTCGATGGTACATTAATATCTGTTTGAGTCAATGTGTGCTGCATGTAGATTTTCTGAGTATGAAGCGTCATACGCACCCTGAGTATCATATATCTCCTTAAAAGTGAAATAGAGAAATGATCCACTGTTATCAAAGCAGATTATGCATTCGATGGTATATTAATATCTATTAAAAACATGGACTTTTTTCTCTCATTCGAAAGAATTGTTCCCTTTGTCACCCAAAACCTTATTCCCACTTTCGAAAGCTCTCTTTCGGTTCTCTCAATCCACACTGTGATTAAATACAAAATTTTAGAGAATCAAATGGCCCCATGAGAATATCTCTCAATCCAGCTTGAAGGATCTAACTTGTTCTTATCCAAGTATCCATCTTAAGCAACAAATTCTTCTACTTCTTTAATCAGTGTATAAACTTCAAATTTTAGAAAATTTCAGAGGAATTCCCATTTCCTGACTTTAATTGCTAGTTTGCTACTGGTTCAGAGGAATTTCTATTTTCTGACTTTAATTGCTGCTGGTGCTCTCTTGTTTTCAGAATGGCGTAGTGCCAGTGTTTTCTGAAATCTCCATTTTCTGACTTTAGTTGCGACTGGTGCTCTCTTATTTTTAGAATAGGGTGGTGCCAGTGTTTTGGAATTGTTTCTTCTACTTTTCCTTTTGTTCTCTTTCTTTTTAAGCTTTGGGGGATGTATGTTCCCCTGATGCTGCTCTTTATCCATGGATATACTCTCATCTTCCTTTTTTGGTAGGTTAGTTGGTTGAATATAGGTTCTGTTGCTTTTCAAAAGAAATAAAAAATAAAATCTAGAAGATTTGATACCATTCCAAGAATGACCTGCTAGATAAAATGGAAGGAAAAGCCATCTCTGCTTGCAGATTTGGTTCCAGAGAAAGGTAGAAAACCCTCCCCTATGCGTAAAGAGAGAATTCCATCCTGTTTTAATCCTTGTTGAATGGTTGAGGTGGGTGGGGGGTGTTATTTACCTGAAATGCCCCTAAATGCATCTGAAAGTTCTTGCTCTGAGAATGGGAATCAACCAAAAAAAGTCAACAGCAAAAATCTGTGTTGGTTCTAGCCAAAATGTCTGAAAGGAATATTGGAATAGGAGCTTTTGAATTTTAGTTCCACTTCAGGTTAGAGCACAAAAAGTTTTGCTAGAACTATCTAAAATAAAACAAAAACTATTATGTTAATTTAAAGTTTTAAATAACATTTTGGGTGCATCATCTGGGTTTTAAGTCTTCAAAGATCTCTTTTCATGGCAGAGAAGGAACTTCTGCCTTGGGTAACTTGTTGTGCTCATATGGATGCTAATAGATGATCTTTTTTCATTATGCATTGATAACACTAATGAACCATTTCTGACTAGCATTTTAGCTGAGTATTTCAAAACTCTTTGGTGTTTTAGCTTCTTTGAAATCTCATTTATTTTTTATTTTTTTCTTCTCTCAAGTCACTACACTTTCTCTATTCTTTTTGTCCATACTCTATTCTTTCTCTTGAATTTACAATGCATTGAACTTTCTACTTGCAGTCGCCTGATGTTTATAAGGCTGCATGTAATCTGTTGAAGGTGAGCCTATTTCTGGTGCCTGCATTTAGAAATTAGCATTTCACTCTTGAAATGTGTTGTTCTGGTATTGATGGTGAGCCTGTTGATGCTTATGTTATCTTTGCAGGACCTAACCGAGCAAACTGGGATTGATAACTTCATGGTACAACAACTTGATGGAACAGTTAATGAGTGGGGCTAGTGCAAGCAGAAGGTATCATGGTTGTTCCTCATTTATTTTTATTTTATAGGAGTTTATGATCCTTCCTGTTGGGGCATCCACTTTCAAGGTAGCCATGAAGACGGGTGTCGAAGTATATCACCATTTGAAGGCAAGCTTTTATTTTGCATAACAGCTTCAAAAACTGTCCATTTAGGCCTCAGCTACAAACTTTGATTCCCTCTTCTCCTTCAAGCTGTGATTAAAAAAAAAATATATGGCCAAGATGCAATGAATGTTGTTGATGAAGGTGGCTTTGCTCTTAATATTCAGGTTTGTTGCTAATTTAGCTTTTCCACCCCGAGAGAGCAAAAAGGAAAGACGAGAATCCCTGAACACTGTCATGATTTGCATCAATATACGTGTTGTCAATTACCAATATCATGACATGAGATTACCTTATAGGTGCATGTTGAAGGGAAATGGATGATTGATGAGCTTTTAATTTTCCATTTATATATTTTTCAGATTTTTTTTTTTTTTTGTTTGGTAATTTAAGAAAATCAGAAATCTTACAATTGGTGTAGGGAAATTGGTGAAGCCAAGCATGTTATGTGTTGAACCAACAAACATTTACTGGAACTCCAATCATATCATAATGCTTTCTTTGAGTCCCAACTGTAGTGATTGCAACATGGTTTGAGGAAATGCTCGTATCTTTCCCTTAAAAGACCTTCTTTTTTTTTGTATTGATATAAAATGTTTCATTTTTAAATTAATCCATTATACTTTATTTTCATCAAACAGAATGTAAGTATATATTTGGGGCTTTGCAGGGGACCTCTATCCTGTTTGTTCTTGAATTTAGGGGTACATAATCAAGCATTCATGCACACTATGGCAGTGGAAGTATATGGTAGTATTTTGCTCGTGTCCCAAGACTAGAAATATAAAATGCCCTTTATCCACACATTAGAAATCCAGAATCTGTTTGATTAGAGACCTTTTCCTCCTTCAAACCATCTCTATTGTATGCATTGGTAATCTCACTGGCATGAATCATCTTTTTCCATTTGAGTTTTGAAGTTTCTTTCCTTTACTGCGATGTACATATTTTTTCAGAGTTTGGGTTGTGGATCTCACACAGATTGGTTTGGTTGAAATGTAGGCCATCTCCTTGGAAGAAATCAAGGAATCTACGTCTAATATGTAGCCATTGTCCTCTGTGAATTCTCTCATGTAATCATGTCTATTTTATAATTGTATGTGTATAATGAGAGAAGCACTTGGTCGTTTGTGAAATTTCATAAAGGATTGTTCCATTGTTGTATAGCTGACAATCCTTTTGCCGAATGTTAGCTACCATAGTTCCTTCAAAAATCCTTTTCCACACAACAATGGTGTTAGATTTTCAAAATCCTTTTCCACACAACAATGGTGTTAGATTTTCTATACATTAAATACCATTGAAAATCCTTTTGCAAATTTTCTAAGGAACAATGGAACAATGGAAGTTGTTGTTCCAAACTGACAGTTGTTGTTTAAATATATCTTAATGTTGTTGTTGTATAGAACAATGGTAGTAGATTTTTGAAGTGTGTGGAACAGTTGTTGGGGTATGAAGGGTTTAGTTGAGCAGTTGTTGTTGTATAGAACAGTTGGCGAAGGGTTTTGCAGATTTGCAGAGAGGGTTACAAACTGACAGTATGAAGAAACTGTTTTGTCTAGCTTTATCTTGCTTAAAACTATCTTTCTTACTTTGTTGATTTTTTCCTTCTATTTTCTTCTTCTTTCTATTGAAACTTGACACCAATGAAGAGAACGATGTATGCTAAGATTGTTTATACAATGCAGGTATTCTTGCTTCATCATGGAAAATAATGAATTTCTAGGTTCATCAAAGCACGATTCCCCCGTAGAACTTCCATCTCTTTTCCAGAATAAGAACATCCCATTCAGTGCCTGGCTTCGATAATATTGGAAACAATGGTGGCTTGAATTTTCCATATCAACCAACTGTGACTCCAACAAACAATCCTTCACCCAATCATATATCAGTTAAAGTAAGCCAATTTTTTAAAGATTAATACAATTATCAGATCTTAAATGAATTTGATATGATAATGATACTATGTGGAAAAGGATATTGGTTCTTAAATTTGTTACTGTCTGCATAACATGTTGGCAGTAGTGCACATGCTTGTTTCGATGTGTTTGCTACCGATGCACCGCTAAGAATGACTTTGGTGTTAGGCTTATCTTTATTTAAATTTGTCATTGTTCCTCTTCTTCTCATGTATTTATTTATTTATTATGTCATTTACAACAGGTAATAGAAGCATCAGCCTATCCAAGCTATGCATATTCATCAACAAACTCAGATTGGGGTTAGAATTGGAATTACGTTACTATTAAGCATAATTCAAAAGCCTGTAAGCTCAACTTGACTTCATGATTTAATATTTTAAGTTAGATAATTGGAAAATATTTGGGGTAACATGTGTAGATCCTGGTTGAAGGCATTACTCTCCCCACTAGAGGTGGGAGTTTTGAAGTGCCCTAACTTTTACTAATGGACACCTTGACCACGTGAATGACTCTACCCAATTCATTGAATGAGTTTAGCTGAAATGGTTGATCTATTCTGTTTTTTCATAGCTTTTTCATATGACTACATTGTTTGTGTGAAGAAATTGATTTTCAGCCATGTGTAGTAAGCTTTCGGATCAAAGCGAAGCTGAGAATAGGGTGTTAGTTGATGGAAAATTGATAACCAGTAGAGGCACATCCATGGAGTTTTTGCTTGCGATTGTTGAGAAGCTATTTGGCTACGAGAACGCACTGGATCTTGCGGTTAATGAGAACTTTAAATAGACATATAACTATTATGTTGGCATTGTACTTTTGTGAATGGATAATGATTGTATTTGATTGAATGAATGATTGTATATGATTGAATGAATGAATGATTTAGCCATGAAGTATTTATCTATATTAGTTTATATGAGTTGATCTATCAGGGCATGTACTACAATGGTAAGAGGTGCCATTATTATATTTTATCTATTATTTAAAAAAAAAGGCATTAACTACAGCTATTAACCGTAGCCCTTTATCCGAAAACCGTAGCTATTGCTAATTTTAGCCTATTTCTACGGTTCTCTCTCTACTTTTAGCTATAGATAAATCCGTGGCTATAGATACTTTATAGCTACAGAAGCTATGGCTACGGATTTAATCTGTACCTATTGTTTTTATGGCTACGAATGCAATCCGTAGCCATAGCTTTAAGACCCATGGATATGGTACCGATGGCTATGGTTGTGCTACAGACCTAAACCGTTGTCATAGACCTTTAGCTACGACTTTTATCCATAGCCTTTGCCCAGTTTTCTGGTAGTGTGCACTAACTCACTGCCGAGTCGGGACTCGCTGACGCAACTCGACCCAGTTCAAGCCAGTATAATGGCTGGGTTTTTAGGGAAATATAGAAGAAAAGAAAAGAGATAGAGAGAGAGAGAAAGAGTATAGGAGAAGAAACGAGAGGAGTGTGGGTGGCTGATGGCTGCCCGGTTCAATACCAAGTCGATTCATTGAGTTTTGCGTGAGTCGAGATGGGGCTGGTTTAGTCCAGCAACCCCACTGGATGTGGAGGCTTGAGTGAGGAGAATAGAAAGGGGGAAGGAGAGAGTGAAAGAGGGCAGGGAGAAGAAAGAGAAGAGGAAGAAGAAAGAGAGAGCGGGTGCGAGCGTGGGCTGCGCTACACTACTGTCGAGTCAAATGGGCTCGACTCGGCTGAGTCATCAGGCCTAGTCCACTCTAGGTTCTTGCTTGTCATTTCCAGCAGTGGGAGTAGAAGAAAAGAAAAGGTAGAAAAGAAAGGAAAGAGGAGTGTGGTTGCCACACTATGTTGGGTCGATGGGTTGTTGTCGGGTCAAGTAGACTCAACACATTTAGTCTAAGTTGGGTTCAGGTCATAGCTAGGTAGTTGGATGAGTAGAGAAGAAGAGAGGTAAGAAGGGAAAGAAGAGTGTGGAGGTGAGTGAGGTGTTGCTGAGTTTGGTTTGAGTCAAGAGGTGAAGCTTGCCTCCAAGCCATGTTAAACTGCATAGAGTCGAGCTGCCAAACTGACTAATGTAAGTCAACTTTTCTCCCCAAAATAGATTGTTTTGAGTTATTATTATCATTAGTATTACGATAATGATTGCGATTATTAGGCATGATTAACCATTAGTAGATTATCCATGCTAATAGTAGTTTTGACAAACAAAATTACCATTATTAAATATCAGTATTTTATTTATCATTGCTAGATACAATTATTGATAGTAGATAATATTATTTAATACATCGCAACGACTATTAATGTCGTAGAGCTAATGTTAATTATATCGTTAATGATAATGGTTATTTTGCAATTGTATTTCAATTAACATTCAAATCCTAAAATCTAAGCCTGAGACTAAACCCTAGGATGAAGCCCTAATTCTACATTAAAACCCTAAAAGTAAATAATTCAAACCCTAAGCTATAATCTTAACCCTAAATGGTGTGTAAAACTTGAATCTAACTGTACAATTTCACCGTTCGTGGTAGGATTCAGTTACAAGGATGCACACACTTCCTAACAATGTTAGTTAGGCGGTGATTTCTTCCCCTTGAGCTTTTCATTTTCCCATTAGCCTAAGTGATAGTTTTTATTTAATTTCGATTGATAATTAATATCTTTATCTTATAGTTACATGTGTTAATTGTTGGAATTGAATTGCTAGATTACATGCTTAATATTTATCCTATATACTTTCTTATGCTCATGGATTACTTGTGGATTGTTTCTGGAATTTAAACTTGTACATCAGTAGGAAATTCCCACTTATAAATGTACACCCATACTTGGGATGTAACTCGATTGATTGTGATTCTAATAGTCCTTCGACTTAGTAGTTATTTAATGGTGGTTTAAATTGAATATTGATGTGGGCCTGCCATCCAGGGGTTGCTATGTTTGACTGGTTTTTAAGGATGGTCTTTTATCGCATAGTTTTTTTATATTTGCCATATGTGGCTCAATTTTGATATTTGCCCTATGTGGCTTTGTTTTGGTATTTTCCCTATATAGGTTTGATATTTTATTTTGTGTAACCATGCGATGGATAGCCCCATATGCTAAATACGATTGGCCACTAGTCAATGGGTTCTGTTCAACATCCTAAGGTGGAAGAATCTCATGAGTCGGGGATAGTGGAAATGAGACACTATGCCCGAGCTGTCGGCCTATGCTGGGTGATGAGCCCCCCATAGTGACCATTGAGTTACTTAAACTGGCTTATTATAATTGGAATAATAATGATTTAACTAATCATGCATTCAGAGTATATTAGCGATGATGGGTGGCTAATTCCAGATGTTATAGCACGTGCCCTTAGGTTTAGTGGGGTATTGTTTCACTAGCTCCCAGACCATTGACTATCGACCTACGTACGTGATATGTACAATGACTTGGTCACTATGCTGTATGAGATATGCTACGCTGGTGACCAGTCTTATGCATGGGTGACGAGCCCATGTCTGACTGGATGAGCATCCCCAATTCGATGTGCATTCACGTATCTATGCATTTAAAAAGACTGCATCATGTATTGTTTTGAATGCCTTGTTGTTTTTAACTATGCTTACCTAATGAGGCAGTGTGAAATCTTGAGGGGAATTCACACTGAGCTGACCACTCATTCATCGAATATATAACCATACAGGTAGCACAGGTGGCCTAGTTGATATTCGTGTTCATATTGATGAGGAGCAGCGTGCAATTGTCAAGGATGCATAATTGTATTTGCAAAGAGTTGGTACAGGATTTTACAGTTCAAGATTTGTTATAATTCATTTTGTTTCACATGTGATATTATCTCAATTTGTAATTGTAAACATTGGGACATTGGTTTGTATAAGTCATTATGGGCAGTCGCTCGTATATTCTTTGAATGTAAATGCAAGATTTCCTTTACGTTTGATTTATTCCCATTCCGCCTAAATGCTTACTCTGAAAGAAAGAATATATATATATAACGCCCTGAAAATCGGGGGTAGCTCGACTCCCGAGTTCCAACGCATCACTTATGCAACAAAATGAATGATGATTGAATGTTATTTGCATTAGTGCATTGAACATGAGTGAGATTAAGCCAAAACAGTATATCATACTCCAGAGACAGTTAAATTGCAAGCGGAAGACCGTGATAGATATATAACATATATAAATTGTGGTGAGTCTCCAGAGTGTGATAATGTTACCAGGTTAAAGAATTATAAGTACAATTTCAAATTATACCAAAGGTGTAGTGTCATCCAGTCAACATCCTTGTAATCTCGTCAGTCAAGACACGACTCGCATGAAGCCATCAACATACAACAAATACGAACAAGCATCATTGTTGACATAAAGGTCTGGCTCCGCCTCAGGAGTAGCGTCGCCATCTGCAATCAGACAAAGTCTGGTGGGTGTTCGGAACACCGTCCCATAACGTGGGAGTGAGTAGCTAAGTCAGTGGAACAATAAAGCATAGGTTAACATGTTATCGACTCAGTCAAGCAGTAATGATAAAGCAGTATAATCAAACACTCCTAACTACTCTTATTAATGCAAGTATGAATACAGTCATGATAGATGCCCTCACCGACATACTCCCTCATGCGACACCATCTTACATTCGCGGTATGCTTGCTTTCCTCAGTGCTCCACATCTTCCAAGCACATGCAATGCATGATGAGCATGATTACCGAGTTGTTATTAGTCCATTTCAAACAGCAGGATTGGAAAACTAAGGTACCTCCCTTGTATCATTCCCAAACATGATCCATTCTAGGGTCGTCAGTCCTAGACAATCTCATACGATGGTGTATTTCTAGGTCACTGCAAGAGCTGTCAGGGCTATTACACGGAATTGTTGCACCACTCCCCCATCACCTTATCAATATAGGCCTAGTTTATACTCTGTTACTACGGGAAGGCTCATCGCCTCACCGCAGATTTGGAGTATGCTCGAGGTCACTACACCGGGTACGGTCAGGGCTATTAGGGCTGTTACACGGAATCGTTGTACCACTCCCCATCACCCATCAAGCAGTGTAGGCCGATAGCTCGAATATAGTGTCCTATACCACCATAATAGGCTCACAAGTCTGGTTGCTCACTGGTCACTACGGGGAAGCACTTGGCCCCAGCGTAGGCCGACAGCTCGACCACGGTGTCCCATACCACCATGCCCAGCTCATGAGTCTTAGCGGATCGAGGTACCATGGTTGACGGGATTCCATTGGTAAGTTTGGTACCCTAAGTTCAAGCAGTGGTGACCAAACATGGTAAACATACATTAGACATATCGGGTTATTTGACGGGCCTGACTAGCTCGAGCGCACAATCAACTGAATGACATAAAGTGCATAAGCACTTCGTGTGGCCTAACCACTGTCACCAACTGAAGTACGACTCAGGTTCGTCAAACACATCCTACGTGGCGAAATGCATCTCAACCACGATCTCAAGTCTGGTACCGATTGTCTAGACTATAAACATAGTCCCAATCGCAATTTATCCATATTCGAAGCATGTGGAGTAAAGCATAATAAACAGAGTAATTCAAGCATGCCAACAAACATGTCATAAGCATGTATAAGGCATGTTATAAAGCATATCATAAGCACCATATGAACAAGAATACAAACACATATATTTCACAAGTAAGCGGTTTAAGTAAACAACCTCATGGAGGAAATCATACATGTCTCTAAGGTAGTCGAGAATCCCATCTCAACACCTACCTAAAGCATCATCATCCAAACACTTACTCTCACAAGCATTTTCACAAACACTTAGCATACACTATTTCAACATACATAGTGTATGTTAGAAAACATGTATTAGGGCGAGTCCTTTCGCCAAGCAAGTATTTTACGCACATAGGATATATTTATACAGCAAATAATTATGTCAAACATACTTCCAAAATATATACGTATACGGTACTTTCTACAATACACTATTTCTACATACATGGTGTATATTAGCATAACACGTATTAGGGCGGATCCATTCGCCAAATAAGTATTTTATCCATATGTCATATATTCACACGACAAATAATCATGTCAAACGCTTTTCCAAAATATATACGTATATGGTATTTTCTACGAATACCTAGAATATGTAAAATTCCATATTCTGCAACTTTAATCGAAATAGAAAACAGAAAGCACTTTGTACATGTGCAATTGCAAGCAGATCACGAATCTATCATTATCTGACATTGAAAGCGTCGAAAACCATAACCTCTACACCTAATTCTGCACCTTTTATCGTAGAATCGTAAAGAATACGATAGGTTTGCTAAGCTTTCGTCTACGGCAGTTTGGCAACCTATGGAATGAAATAGGTTAGCTATTTCATAACCTACAACTATCAAAACCCCAAATCAGATTAGGGTTAGAGTTTCTTACCTAGAAATGATGTCGGAATCGCCAGGAAAGTGATGAGAACAGAGCGGTTAAGCATGGATAGCAGCAGGGAAGCAAGGCAGGGAGATTCTCCCACTTCACCCACACTTTCTCTCTCTTTTCTCTCTTCTCTCTCTAGGGTTTCTCTCAAATTCGTATGGCTGTGAGAGATAGGGTTCTAAGGTCCTTATATAGCTTAAAAACACACCGAAATAGACTCCAGGTCAAAGTATACTTAGGTTATAACCAAAGCAGGTCAGTTTCAGCTCAACGGAGGACTTCTAGCAAGCCTCCTTGAGCCAAAGGTCAGACTTAAGCTCACCAACCTTGGATTTACGTTTAGTTAAGTTTTCGTTTCAGTCAGGATTCCAGATCACGCGTGGCGGACCAGTTTCAGTTCAACGGTCAGCGGATCTCGATCGGAGATTCCAAGTACATGGATATGTTATGAAATTTCTCCTGATCCGAGGGTGTAATTTGGTTTGATTTTGACGGTCTAGTTGCTTAAAACTGATCCGCAAGCGAGAGGTGCCAGATTACTATTTGAGATATTTATTTGTAAAGAAAATCAATTGTTTTCACACTCCTCGCTCCGGACTCAAGCGAATTACACTGGGAAACTATTTGGATTTGATTTCCGAGATGGTTGTCAAGCCTAGCAAGACGGTCCTAATTCCTTAACTGTGTGTTAATCAGACTTCCGACGTGCGGTCCAGATCTGATACGGAGTTTCGAGATGCTCCCGAGAGCAGTCAGGTAATGAGATTGATCCTGGATTTTAGGGTACCCTAGCGTCAATGATTTTACAAGTTTTAGGTCTTGCAGATCGTATTTAAAGTGATTGGTGCTAATTTCACAGGCACTCTAGTTTAACACTAGCTAATTCTAGCCTAATTTCTAAAAGATTTATCCTGGGTGATTTCGATCTGAGATGGTACTTAGTCCTTTGTAGCAATGTTTAGTTTAGGTATTATTCTTCGTCACCTAAACTTAAAGATAATATCTAATGTGAAAGTACTTAGAAAAATTGAAAGAACAAGGTGGTGAAAGGTGGGATTTGTGAAGGAAATGGGTTAAGGAACGATTTGAGGCTTTAATTGAGTGTTTGAGAAGTTAAACCGGTGTTAAGATTGACCATCGCTTAAGGACATCTAATTCCAGGTTGGGAAAAATCTGAGCTGTTACAATATATATATATATATATATGTGTGTGTGTGTGTGTGTGTGGTGTGTGTGTGTGTGTGTGTGTGTGTGTGTTGTGTGTGTGTGTGGAATTTGGCTCGCTAAAGGTTAACACTCAGGTTTTTGGAAAACGAGTCATATACTCGGGTCCTAAAAACACGAGGCGTTATAGATGGGTTATGAGAAAACCGTACTTTGGTTTCATTAATTTCGAGAGAGAACGAAGAACCAAAAGTTTTAAGATATTTCAGAGGTTTGAACAGACAATGACACAAGAAAGGGCGCGGAAAAAGATAAGAGGAAGAACATTCTCCTCAACATAATATGAACCTTGGATCCATAAGAGAATAAGAAAAATTAAGATATTTTATTGTAGTATGCCTCTTATAGAAGCTTACAGAGTCTTGAACTATGAAACTCATCCATAATCAAGAAGCTTAATTCAACTATACTGGAACTACTTTATATATATATATATATATATATATATATATATATATATATATATAAATTAATCTAATCATATAGGATGATTCCTAGCATGGTTATAAGAAATTATTAAAAAGACATAAAGTTACAAAATCTAATATAAAAAAGATATGTCCGTTCCATCGGCAACTCGAAGTTGCACAAATTTTTGTTTCAACCCGTATATTGTTCGTAACATCTTTGCCACTTTTACTTACTAAATTATTTTTATAATTTTTCTAGTAATCAATTATTAAGATTATTTTTATTTCACAAAATTTCATTTCATTTGATGTTCTAGAAAAAATTATAAAAATTTTGGAAGTACCAGTTGTCCAAAACCAACGATTTTTTGTATGATTGCAAAATGTCTCTATTTTTTATAACGTTTCTTGTACTTTCAGTAAGTGAATTATTTTCGAAAAATTTATTAAAGTTTATCATTAAGTTTGAAATCATCCCACAAAATTTTATTTCATTTGAAGTTGTAAAAAAAAATATTAAAATTCTATAAGTAACAGTTGTCTTAAACCAATGATTTTTGGACAATTATTAAAATATCATAAAATTAACTATAATTTATTATTTATTTATTTTATAAAACTAGACTTATTAAGCTTCAATCTTCCTTTTGAATCACTTTAATTGGAGTTATATTAAAGGAGATATGAATTTTTGAAGTTGGCCTAAAAAATTGAAAATTGCTAAAAAATTTCGGGGGTGGCACCACCATTTTCTGCCGCCGATCTGAAGGAATCCGACGGTGGCCCCACCGCCGCCTGGCGGATTCCGACGAGGCACCACTACTTCGATGATGGTGCCGCCAATTTTTATTTTATTTTTTATAAAGAAAAAGTTTCTTTTTTAACATTTTTCTCTAATACATATTTATGTAAATATGTATATATTTGCATATAAATATTTTTATTCCTCTCTTTTTTCTTTCTTTCTTTATTCATTCAATATGCATATCTTGTAAACCAGAATGATTTATTCGATGTATCATATATGATTTTAGGGTAGGAGAAGCTACTTTAGCCAACGAACTTAGCTATTTTGTGAGATTCCATCAGGTCGATGGTCGAAAATCCATTTTATTTCCATTTTTACTATTTATAATAAGTTTTAGTTTGACTATAAATCTTCATCCTTTGAGCTTTAGGAGTTGTGTCCAACATAAAAATTGCTTTAAAAAATTAGAAGAATAAAGTGGTTAATCCAGATAGGACACTTACTATAAATAGTAAATTTACTATTTATATTAAGTTACAAATTTTAGGGAGTTTGGGTTGGAATTTGATTCTGGAACTTCTTACAATGTTTGGTATGACTATTTAAAGGATTGTAAATTCATTTTTATTATCTACCAATGGAGTTTAAAATTTTTTAATATTTATTTCTATTTTCTTCTCTTGTTTTTCCTCGTGGATTTGAGGTATCTATGTGAGGAGTCCAGAGAAGCTCTGTGGATTCAGAATAGTTATACATGGTATATTTACAAGGGTTTCAATTTAATTAATAAATCAACTTTAATATCTCTAATTAGTGAATGTATGTAATATTTGACATAATGGTTGTAATATGCCCATTGAAATATATACTTTGCTCGAAAATGTCGAGATTCCAAGTATCGGATGGCCACAAGCACAATATCATGTCTGAGTGACTAACAAACGATTTTTAACTGTTAATTTACATGGACAATACTTAAACGATGCTGATCATTATATTAAAGTAATTATAGTGATGCAATTGATAATCTAATTGTTTTAGGATATCATTAGTGGGTCATGTGCCCAATGGTTAATAGTTTAGTGACACACATGTCACACATGTAACTCTTGGAAGCATTTTAGATGTAATCCAAGCTCTCACTGAGGATTTCAAACCTCCTCTTTGAGGGGATTTGAAACCTCCAATTACTTTAGGGTGTGTTTGGTCCATGGAATTGAATCATATTGAATTGACTTAGATGGGATTAACATCATTATCGCATAATGATTGCATGTCTGGAAATACCATGGTATCGTAGCCATCAAATCTCATGCCTGGGATAATTAAAAAAATTGCTACGGGAAAACATTGGACTACACCAAATCATGTTTGGTGGACCATGGAGTTGTAATCAATGAACCAAATTCACAAAAAATGTCATTCACTTGTACACATGTATAACCAAAATGTCACGTGTAAACCGGGTATATGGATGGATGACATGGATAAACGCATGCATCAATGTGGGGCCTACATGTGTAGTGAATTTCAAAATCAAGAAAATCTTGCATGGGACCAAATGCAATTCCATGAGACTAAATGCAATTCTATCCCACCTAATTCCATCTAACACCCTGTACTAAATGCCCCCTTATGGTGTCAAACAACTAGGGGAATTGAAATCCCCTCAAATCCCTCCAAATCCATGGTGTCAAATCACCCTTAACTATTACTTCGAGGAACAGAGCCCCACTGTCCATATTCTAGAAAACTTTAACTTTGTACTTGTTGGTCGAGTTTCTAATAAGCCCGGATCACTCATCGTACTGAGTCTTTGAACCCCTACGCTAAATCTTACTCCCTAGAGGGGTTTACGAAATTTACTCGTTCTAAGTTAGAATAATATGCATTCAAACACTTTGTACGCAATAAAATTAACCAGGGTGGTCCTAAGTTTCTGATTTTTAAGTTAAAGTTTGAAAGCATAACAAAATTAGGGACTTGGTCCTATTTTTCATCATTTCTAAGTTTAAATTCAAAATCATCAACACAATAGGAAATTTAATCCTAAACTCCAATTTTTGAGCTTGAAGTTTCAAACTGTAGCAAACCAAGGAGTTAGGTCCTAGGGTTCATTATCTTTAATTTATTAGATTTTTTTTTTCTTACACTAACAAATACTCCTAAAATCAGGAAGTTCCCTTATAGGACCAACCTCTAATCCAAAGTGTCTTAACCCTAATTATTGTGGTTTGTATAGTCCGCATTCCCAAGGTCTTGTTTATCTCAATACTCCGCTCTGATACCAACTTGTAACGCCTCAAAAATTGACACCCGAGTACATAGACTTTGATACCGAGTTCTCGGGTATTAACTAAATCAAAAGGCACGTGTGACTTAGTTTAGATTCACATTCATTTTACACATGAGCAATCAGAGTAGCACAATTCAAATTAGCAGATCCAAACCGAGGTACAAATTACAAAAATCAGAAATATATGGCTAACAGTCAAAAATACAATTTTAATGGTGGTGATCACCCAAAAATAGAATTATACAAGAAACAATGAATATACCATAAAATTTATATATAAAGCATGCCGATCGGAGACTCTAACATATACATGCACAAAACAAAAATAAAAGTGAAATCTTCTAGCTTCGACTGACTCTCCCAAGGCATCACGGCGAAAGTGCAAGTCAATCTAAGCGTACCCCGCCTGAGGCTTTGATAGAACCTACATCAATAACAATGCCTGGTTGTTGTTTTAAAACAATATCCCAAGTGGGAGTGAGTAGCTAACTCAGTGGTTCCATTAATTCTGAGTTACACATGTTATTGACTCAATCAGTGTAGTTAACGATAAACAAGACATCAAGCATTTCCTAAATACTCTTGTTAAATGTATAAATGAGATTATGAAATGATGCATTCACCTCACAATCCAACACTCCCTTCAAGTAACTTCAACGCCTTTCACAAATGCCAGCACTCCCTCATCATGCGACTCTAACGCCAACGCCAAATCGCCACATCCTCTCTAATACAATGCGACTGATGCGTATGTTAGCCGAGTAATTATTAAGTTTCATTTATCCAGCATATTGGCGAAGCTAGGATACTGACGTCATATCACTAGTCCTTATCCGGATCACGTGGCTCGTTGCGGGACGTAGCAGGTCATCACCAATGTCCTTTGATCCAAATTTTAGTGTCACCCATTTATCTCACAAATCAATGATTACAAAGGTACGACATGATACATAAATATATGAGAATCAACTCGGTATGAGTCGTCACCCAAACACCGAGTATGATCACTCAATTTTGAGGTGCAGGCTTATCACATAAAATCAAACCACAACAAGGAAAGAGCTTGTCACCCAATTCCATTCACGCCCGGGTCGTTTGAACGGTACTTTGACATGGAACCATCGGCCGGACAATTTGACGGGGGCTGTTCGAACAACATTCTATCACCTCTATCAGTGTTCAATAGTCACTACGGGGAGGCTCGTCACCTTAGAGTAGGCCGACAACTCGGACATGGTGTCCCTACCACCATGCCCGACTCATGAGTCTTAATGGGACGCGTTAACGGTTATGAATAGACTCATTCATTGAGAACGGAGTATCCTAAATTCAATTTGGTCATTTTATACATTTTGAACATACATGATCATTCGGCTAGTGGACTAATTTAATTGACCTAGTAGAACCCCAGCGCAACCGGCATTGGGTGTGCAAGCATCCCGTGTAGTCCAGCTACTGTCGACCGTTTGTGTTCAGCCCGGGTTTATCAAACAAGCTTAGGGTGGCTAGTCTAACTCTGGCCACCCCTTGGTTTGGGCAATTTACCATCTGACCCAACATTATAACACTCCTAAATATCACTATGGACTTAGCAATTTGTCATCCCATCATAGCATATGTTTAATGACACTACTTAGGCATTTCATGGAACATGCGAGCATCAATAAAGCAATACATTAACTTAGGCATTTTATCAAACATGTGATCACCAATGGGATAATGAATTCAATCACTTAAGCATTTCATCAAACATGTGAGCAACAACAACACAACTCAAGCACTTAAACATTTCATCAAACATGTGAGCAACTATAAACATCCCATATCATATCTTGAAATCGAATCTAAATGTGGATATATTAACATAAACCAAGTCATCTACATCAACAAATCATCAACTGAGACCCTCAAGGGTCGATAAAAAGTAATGTAGGAATAATGGTCCGCACCTTTAAGAAAGAATCTCCGATTTTGAGCACCTAGGTTTAGGAATTTGGAAAAAAAAAATCATCAATTCCCAAATCAAAATAAAGAAAACACCATTAATGACTAGAAATCTACACTTGGTTGCTTAATTGAAGGGTAAGATTAGTTTTTACCTACAATTATTGGCATGGGTGGATTTGGCGGAGGATTGGTAATAGCCAAAGGTCTGATTGAAAAAGTATTAACCCTACAAGTACCAAGATTTCCATCACACACACACACTCTCTCTCTCTCTCTCTCTCTCTCTCTCTCTCTCTCTCTCCCCTGCTCTTTCTCTTTCTCTTTCTTTTCTCTCCATCTCTCTCTTTCTTTCTCTTTTCCCTCACCCAAGCTAGGCTATGAAATTCGTATGAGTGAAGGGGGTGCCCAAATAAGGGCCTTATATAGTGCCAAAATTGGTGAAAATAGCCATAAGGGCTGGGTTTTTACTATACTAGCCCTGGGGGAGTGTGTTTCTAACCTTTGGGGCCCATTATGAGGTGTAGGGGTCGATATGCACCGTAGGATAGTTATCCCTAATGATGATCTACGTATGAATATGATCAGCCCGCCATTCGGATGTGTCGATCGACGGGTATGATCAGAAGTCTATTCGACGATTACCGATGATAGATTGGGGCCACGGCTATACGGATATATGTGGGGAAATATTTTTAGTCGGTACCCCAACTTTGACCATGAATTGACGATCCGAAAGTTATAACTTTGCAAAAGAGCAATGGGCTAGTTTTACTTAAATTTCAAGTTTTCACCTAAGGCATTCACATATCCCATGCACTTGGCTTGCGGTCCAAGTTGATCAATTTGAGACGTGACCTCGGTTTGATGTCCCGCGATGGACATCAAGCCCATTAAGATGAATATATTTTTACAGCCTCGGGTTTAGTGGCTCACTAATGAGCGGTCTAGAGCTTATTTAGATAATGTGACGCCCCGTCACTATGGTCACATGTGGGTGGACACACGTAGGCGGGGCCTAGAGGAGCTACCAGTGGTTGACAAGCTACTGTGCACACAGTGAAGGAAGAACTTTGTCCCACATATTCGTCGACTCGTTAGGATTTGCATATTGCACTACATCCTTAGTATATGACATTTAACTTACTATGTCTCCGCATTGCATAGCCGATCTACATTGCTTCCTCAGTATATGACATTGGCTTATTATGTCTTTACATCGCATAGCCTAGATAAGGCTAATGGTATTTATGGACTTGCCAATATTTCTACTTACTCTAATATTCATATGCTTAGTACATGCATTGCATACACATACACCACCCACTAAGCTTCTTGTAAGAGTATGCACGACCGTTGCGTGCAGGTGACATTAGGTCGTAGCAGCATTGAGACAAGAGCGTGTGCTAGAGCTTTGGAGTTTTTGTTTCATATGTGTATTTCCCTTTCAGCATTGTACTCGAATGATTTTATTAGTGGATATGTGGTAATGATGTTTCTGTGACTTGGTTATGCTTGTGGTTATGCTCCCTTTAAAAAAAATCATACTGAAAATCTTCCTTGTAGGATCCCAGGATCGGAATCTGACATATGGGTGTCAGGAGCTGAGGATGGGATACTATGGAGGCTGTCAGCGTCGGATTCAGAGATCAGGAATTTTGTGAGTCCGGTTTCTGAGTTTGGGGCGTGATAAATAATCAGGGCATTTCTGGAATGAATTAGGTAGCAAGATTTCTTGTACACAATGATTAGGGTTTGGATTAGATCATAATGTGGCCTATTCGTAACTAGCAAAAATGACGATTCGATTATAATCACTACAAACCATCGGTTCTTAGGCTAGAAGGATACTGGGTCAATTTACTTTGTTAATTAAGATCTAACCTTTAGTTGTCTTGGCTTTAAGTAGACCTTTATTTAGTCATGGTTGTCTTAATTAGTCAGTGATAGGTCGGCTAGATTTGGGCTATATGTGAACAAATCACAAGGCTAAGCCCAATGTTTAAGTGATTAGGCGGATTCATTAGCTTCCTACGGTTGATTAATTAGATTTGGGCGGTTCTTTACTGGTATTACCTATGTATAGGCTCACCTCGAGCATTAAGGGTCAGTTAGTGATAACGTAGGCTAGTTATATAAAAAAAAGTTCAATGATTTTTTTAAAAAATTCAAATAGTGAAAATACAGGACGTTACAAATCTAGGGAGGTGATCTGCATTACCCGTTGTTGCCGTGCTCTTCCTCGGAGAGCTATCGAGTAGAATTGTCCAGCTTCATGTTGGTTGTCCCTAACTCTGACAACCTCGTGCTGGTTCGGAAACTTCATGGTCAGGTGATAGATGCAGACTACAACTCGCATGACATCCAAGGATGGTTTGCCCAAGATTGCATTATACACCGAAAGGCAATCCACAACGAGGAAGTCTATCATGGTGGTGACCTGGTTGGAGCTCTCTCTTACTGTTATTGACAGAATGATGCTCACTTCCGATGTCACATTCTCTCCAGTAAAATCAAGCAAAGGGGTTCGTACAGGCAGTAATCTGGACCTCCCTATCCCATCTTATCGAAGGCAGCTGCATACAAGATGTCTGTTGAGCTCCCCGTGTCGACCAACATTCGGTACCCTTTGTGCTTGGCTACAATCATGGTGACCACCAGCGCGTCATCATGGTGATGTTGGATTCCCTAGTATCTTCCTCATTGAAGGCAATTGTACATGATTCTATCCTGGGCTCCTTCCCAGGGCGACTGCCAAGGTTTACCTGATAGACCTCGTTAGTAAGCATTGCACTCCGAGCATGAGCTCGATGTTCTCGGTTCAAATCTCCACCGGCGGGTCCACCAAAAATTATATGGATTTCCCCTATCGGCTTGTTATTGTTGCACTCCTCTCCTTGTTCTTGTCGAGGAGCTGGTTGGTCTTCTCTGTGCTTGGCAATGAACTCGCATAGGTAGCCCCTCTGAATGAGGGACTCGATCTCCTCCTTGAGGTCGAAGTAATTGGCCGAGTTATGGCTATGATCTCGATGAATTTGGCAGTATTTTGACCTGTCTCTTTTCTCTAGAGTGGTCCTCGTCTTGTTCGGCCACTTAAGAATTCTCTTGTCTCTGACCTCTATGAGAACCTACTCGGGTGTGGTGTTTAATGGAGTATATTGATGAAATCGACTCTCTAAAACTTAGGGAGCCTAGGGAGCGCCACCCTGGTCATCGTCTCTCTTTCTTTTGGGTTGGCGTTGGGCCCCTCCTTAGCCTCCTTTCTCTTCTTATCTTTTGTCGAGTCTCTCTTTCCCTTGTCGCCTTTATAGGCGCCGAATAGTTCCTCAACATTTGCATATTTCTACGCTCAGTTCATTAGGTCGGTCATGGTCTTTGGGGGGTTCCTATCGAGAAAGAAGAGGAACCTCCCTCGTTTAAGGCCAACCATCATGGTTGTGAGGGTTATCTCATCGGAGTAGTCGTCAACATGGACGACCTTGATGTTAAACCAGATGATGTAATCCTTCAATGACTCGTTGTCCTTTTGAGTCATTGTAAGATGGCGGGTCATTGACTTGCGAATATCTTTGCCTCTGATAAACTGGGTGGTAAAGGCTCTGCTGAGATGGGCAAAAGAGCTGATGGACTTCAACTTCAGATTCATGTACCACTTCCAAGTTGCCCCGATAAGTGTCAGGGAGAATGCCCTGCACATCACTGGTCCAAAAGCACCATGAAGCTCTATCCATGCTTAGAATGACTCCAAGTGCTCAGCAAGATCACCTGAACCCGAATAGGATTGTATCTGGGGCATTCTGAATCTGTGCGATAGCTGAGCTTGCATGATGTTATCGGTGAATGATGGCTCAGTCTGTTGAAGGAGGGCGTCAACATATACCGGGGCATTTGCTCAGTACGCTTGTTAGATATTACCAAACTAATCTCAAATCTCTATGATATCCACCCATAGGAGACCTTGCTTTCTGTTATGGCTTCTAGGGCTTCCTTTTCCCAAGCATGTCACTTCTTGTCGAGGGTATTATGACGTAAGTCAGGTTCAACGAGCTCTATAGTCGCACGCGTCTTGGCTGGGGCAGTGATGCTTTCTCCAGCTCGCATTTGCCCATGATGTTGCTTGGGGCGTGATTTTTCGAGGTGAGAATTCTTGGTTGCTGCCTCTGCTGTTTCTTGTTGGTTAGTCGGTGATGCATGTTGCCTCTCCAACAACCTCATAATGCGATCCACATTGTCAACCAGGGTTCCGACCTGGTTCTTGAGACTAAGTCGACCTCCCTGATTCCTTGATCCATGGACCACAACCTGTGAGGGCGGATGGGACTGGGGAGGTGACCGGGAAGCTTGCTCCTCCTTGGACGGAGCTTGGTGGGAGGACTCGGTTGCGGCTGGGGTCTTCCCTTTTCTCTTTGTCGAGATTGAGAACAGTTATAGCTAAAGATGGAGAGAACACGGATTGTCGTTTCCGATAGACGTTGCCAATCTGTTGTTGCAAGAATATAGTCAACAGATGAGGTTGATGTAGAGTTGTGTCCTCCGATGGATTTGGAAAATCTAGAAGAAATATGAGTAACGAATTGAGAGGGGGGGGGGGGGGGTTGGTGTCGATGGCTGGCTGTGGACGATTCGATGGCTAATTTAGGCTCATAGAAGATGATCACAAGGAAGTAGACTAGGGCATAAATGCGTCACCTTAATTATTTTTTTTTGTCCCCTCTCTTATCTTAAGTGGTTGTATATATAGGGCGTGGGAGGAGGTTCCGAAACTCGTATCCCAGTCTGCCACTCTGGAGAGTCCCTGTTTTGACAGGATCCTTATCCCGAATATGTTAGAGTAATATTCTGTCGAGCCCGAATATGTCAGAGTGATCTTTGGTGATACCGAATCTGTCAGAGTGATCTTCGGGCGAGATCAAGTTAGATCCTTATCTCTATTTAATCCAGGACGAGATACACTCGGGATCTCTCGTACCTCCTCTCTAGTAGTGGACGACCTGGTCAGCTCGGGATACTGGGGGGCTCGGAGCCCGAGCTTGATGTAGAGTGTGTCATAGACACTTTTATCGCAAAGATGGACCAGAGAAGGCCCGATCGGAGGTGAAAATTATCCGGGCCGTTAGAACCTTAAAACAGTCATATCTTGCAAACTGGGATGAGTTTTTTGACGTATCATATATGATTTTAAGTTATGAGAAGCTACTTTAGCTAGTCAACCCTACTATGCTTGGTTTACCATGCCAGATTTACGAGATTTTATTAGATCGATGGTCGAAAGTCCCTTTTATTTTCATTTTTACTATAAATAATAAGTTTTAGTTCAACATAACTTTTAATCCTTTAAGTTGTGGGAGTTGTGCCCAACTTGAAAATGGCTTAGAAAAATTTGGAGAATAACGTGGTTCAGCGAAATTCGACACTTAATATTTTTGGCAGAAAACCATGAAGTCTAGTAGGAATGGAGATCATTTATAAATAGTAAGTTCACTATTTATAGTAAGTCACATTTTTAGGGAGTTTGAGTCTAAAACTTCGTCCTAGGTTTGAGCTCATTATTTAAAAGATTGTAATTTTTTTTTTTTTTTTTTATAATCAATCAATTTATTTCAAATTTATTAGAAATTATTTCTACTTTTATACCTCATGGATTTGAAGAAGCTTGTGAGGAGTCTAGAGAGCTCCGTGGATTCAGTATAGATATCCCTTAAGGAAGACGATGATTGACCTCATCACGTTCCTCCCTGCATCAGAACTCTTCCCCACCGGTTCCTTACCCATGTTATAGACATTCCTGGTGGGGCAAGTCCTCTCTCACTGAGCTCCATCCTCTAACGACTCAGCTCGTCTCTTAGATGAAGGAATTACTTGTCCCGTGTCGATGGTCCTTTCTCTTAGACATTGGTCAACCCAGCTCGAAGGGATATCACTAGATGATAACCGTCGCTCTTCCCATGTGAGGGATCTATGCAATTAGTATAATGAAAAAGTAGAAAACTAATATAATTCGCAATCCAAACATGCATTAACAATCCTAACCACACATTTTGTGGTCTATTAAGTGACAATGATTCAATGCTTAAAAGTTAGGATCGGTCTGATTAATGACCCATGCGATTTGTATGGCCCATTGAAAGTGGACTTTTAAATCGAATGTGATTCTAATTGAAATGATTACGCCACGTTTAAAACTTTTATTTTCAATGAAATGAAAAGAAGAAACCCAACCCAACCAGAGAGCCCAGAGCAAACTATCTAACTCATTAAAATCATGCAACTCTTTTTCGTTTGGAGATGAACTCTAACAAAAACAGAGAAAAAATCAAGAGAGAGAAGGAGAGATATAAGAGAAATGTGTTTTCATTTCTGTGTATTTTGTTAGGATCTATATAGTGCTATTTATACATGTATTGGTGAGACAAAGCATTGAATGAGATTGATAAATATATGGAATGGAGAGTAGGAGAATGATATCAATTTCAATTATTCTGTGGTTGGTGAATCCCTAAATGAATGCCCGTTTGTCCCTTGCTTGATTGTTGCCGTGAATCATGGCGGTCTTCCTTAACACTCCCCCTCAAGTTGGAGTAGATGTTCAATACACCCAACTTGCTAAGAAGATAATTGAATTGGATTGTTCTAAGTGCCTTAGTGAAGAGATCAGCTGGCTGATGAGTTGTTGGCGTGTAGAGTGTCTGAATAATGTTGCTCTGGAGCTTTTCTTGAACAATGTGGCAGTCAATCTTTATGTGCTTCATTCGCTCATGGAACACTAGATTCAAGGCTATGTGAATAGTTGCTTTGTTGTCACAATACAATTTGGCGGGTTGTAGATGTATAACATTAAGATCTGTCAATAGAGATTTCAACCAAGTAATCTCGTAACATGTGGAAGTCATGGATCTATATTCTGTTTCTGCTGAGGAGCGAGAAACTGTTGTTTATTTCTTAGTTTTCCACAAGATGGGGGATTCCCCAAGAAGAATGCAATAGTCGGTCACTGAAAGTCGAGTATCCCTGCAACGTGCCTAATCTGCATCACAGTAGACATGTAGTTGAATTTCACTAGAGGCTGAGAGGAGGATCCCTTGTCGCGGTGATTGCTTAAGATATCGAAGAACTTTATGAGCGGCATCCAGGTGAGGAATTCGTGGCTTATCCATAAACTGACTCAACACGTGTATGGCATATGATAGATCTGGTCTTGTGATTGTCAAATAGATTAGCCTTCCCACTAGCCGTCTGTATGATGAAGGCTCCTGAATGAGTTCTCCATCACCTTCACTAAGTGCAATATTTTGCTCCATAGGAAAGTTTCCAGGTTTTGCTCCAGGAAAGCCCGTATCTTCTAGTATCTTAAGTGCATATTTCCTCTATGATAAGAATATGTCATTTGCTGAGCGTGCTACTTCAATTCCTAAGAAATACTTCAGAATTCCCAGATCTTTTAGTTTAAAACAGTCACTTAAATATTTCTTGAGATTATCAATTTGTTCCAAGCTATTTCCTGCAATAATGATATCATCCACATATACCAAAATAGCAGTGAAAGTGCCCTTGTATGATCGGACGAATCGTGAGTAGTCTGCCTTAGATTGCTTGTATCCTGCATCAATGAGAGTTGATGAGAGTTAATTAGCATACCATTACCTCAAAGCTTATTTGAGGCCATACAAGGATTTAGTGAGTTTGCAGACTCTGGTCTCCCCCTTTCGTCTGAAGTCTGGTGGAAGTTGCATGTAGACTTCTTCATCAAGTTCTCCATGGAGGAAAGCATTGTTGACGTCAAGTTGATGAAGGTGCCAATTTTTTGTAGAGGCAAGGGCAAGAAGGGTACGAACAGTAACCATCTTGGCAACGGGAGCAAAGGTTTCAGTGTAGTCAATACCTTCCTTTTGGTTGTAGCCCTTAGCGACCAAGCGAGCTTTGTAACGCTCGATAGAATCATCAGGATGATATTTGATCTTGTAGACCCATTTACAGCCAATGGGTCGCTTTCCAGGAGGTAGCATTGTGAGAGTCCAAGTGTGATTGAATTCGAGGGCATCAATCTCAACACGCATGGCATCGCGCCATCTAGAGTCTTCCATGGCTTGTAAGAAAGAAGTGGGATCTTGTGCAAGAGAGATCGCAGTAGTGAAGGCACGATGAGTAGGGGATAATGGTGTATATGAAAGAAAATTGGAAAGACGGTAGAGATTACCTGAAGAACGAACCAATGACGAATCAGAAGATTGAGTAGGGCGAGACGGTAAGGCCTGTCCAACATGAAAGTCTCGTAAGTATGTCGGTGGCTGAGTGGGGCGAGGGGATCATCGAGGCACAGGTGGTGGCGATGACGGTGGTGAGGAGCATGAGACATCAATGGAAACAGTAGGAGCAGGGTTGGAATCGTCGGTGGGAAGTATGGGATAGGGCAGGCAGGGTTCACAGAAGTGTTTGGAGATAAGGCAAAAGGGAACTGTTCCTCATAGAAGATGACATCACGAGAAATAAAAGTTTTGTGAGTGGCAAGGTCATAAAGGCGATATCCTTTTTGATGGAAAGGATAGCCGAGGAAAAGGCGGCAAGATGCTTGAGGGCCAAACTTGGACGGATTTTGTGAGTGAGTGGATGCATAGCACAACAACCAAACACAAATAAATGGTGATATGTGGGTGGCACACCATGTAGTTTCTCATAAGGAGTGACACCATATAGAATAGAAGAATGCTTGTGGTTAATCAGATAGGCAGTGGTAAGGATGGCATCCCCCCAGAATTGTGTAGGCATTTGAGCTTGGAAAAGTAATGCTCGAGAAAAGTTGAGAAGATATTTACGTTCAGCCACTCCATTTTGTTTAGGAGTGGAAATGTAACTAGTTTGGTGCAAAATGCCTTTGGTGGCATAGAAAGAAAACATGTCAAATTCAGGACCAATGTCACTGCAAATGATTTTTACTGTGGTGGAGAACTGATTTTCATTGTATTAAATGAAAGATTACAAAAAAGAACGTGCTTCAGATGTATGACGCATTAAATAAAGCCAAGTACACCGAGTGAAATCATCCACTATGGTAAGAAAATATTGGGCACTAGGGATAGAGGGTACCCGATATCCTCCCCAAATGTCAACATGCAAGAGATGGAAAGGAGCAGGAGAAGATATGGAACTAGTGGAAAAGGGAAGACGAGTTTGTTTAGCTAGTGGACAGACAAAACGTGGTTCTAAATTTGTATTATGAATTTCAGAAACAGTATGAGAAAGAGATGCCAAATTTTTATTAGAAGGATGACCAAGGCGACGGTGCCATAGTTGAGAAGAAGTGTGTCCGCCTGATAACGAGCACTTCGGGTGTTGGTAAAGTAGTACAGACCATGCCGCTTAGTTCCCAGCCCAATTATCTTCATCGAGCCTAGGTCCTGAATAAAACAGAAGTCAGCAGAAAAAGTGAGAAGACAATGGAGAGTATTACATAATTGATGCACATATATCAAATTAAAATGAAAGGTGAGGACACAAAGAACATTTTTGAGGATGAGGTTGGGAGAAAAGACAATAGAACCAATGTGTGTGACAGTGGCATAAGACTTATCTCGTAATTGAACAGTGTGACCATATACTGGAGTAGAATGGGTTAAGACACTAGTTGTGCAGACCATATGGTTTGTGGCTCCACTATCAAGAATCTACAAAAGATTAGTGGAATTTTTACCTGTCAGGGAAGACTCGGTGCTACCTACATGGTGAGCCATGGATTGGGGCTGAGAAGTATTGTTGAGAATCACCAGAAGTTGTTGGCATTGCTCGGGAGTAAAAGGTAGGCTGCTGGTGGAAGGGATAGTGAAACTAGAGGCCTGAGAAGCACTGTGTTTGGGACCCGTCCTCGGCTTTGTATTTTGAGGGCCTGGTGGACATTCATGGATGCGGTAACAACGATCTACAGTGTGACTGTCTTTCCCACAGTGGGTGCACTTGAGAGACATCTTAGGCGGATTGGGTCGACCATCTTTCCGTGGTGGATAGGTGGTGGTAGCCAAAGCAAGACCTTCAATGGGTGGTGGAGACGAAACGTTGCGATGACGTTCTTCTTGCATAACAAGGCCATAAGTACGACTGACATTCGGAAGTGGATCCATCAATAGTATCTGTCCAAGAGTTGCAGCATAAGATTCGTTGAGCCACATAAGAAATGTCAGGACATCGTCGGATTCTCGATGTGCCAGATTTTCTTTGTGGGCACCACAAGTGCAAGTAGGCGGGGATTGAATTTCTGACAACTCATCCCATAAGCCTTTCAATTTTGCAAAATATGTTGTGACGGATAAAGAACCTTGAACAAGATCACGAATATCTTGTTTAAGTCTATAAAGGCGCGGGCCATTGACTTGGGAATACTGATCTTTCAAATAATCCCAGATGGCATGAGCAGATTTGCAATATATCACACTGTTAGAAATTTCTTTAGAAATAGAATTGAGTAGCCAGGATATCACCATGACATTGCATCGCTTCCATTGTCAAGCCTCAGAGGAGGAATTAGAGGCTGGTGGAGGAACCGTACAATCGATGAAGCCAAGTTTTTTTTTTGGCTTCAAGAGCGAGAAGCATTGCTCGACTCCATGAGGCATAATTGTGTTCACAGAGCGGGTGGGATACCAATACCGTACCAGGATGATCGAAAGGATGGAGGTGTAAGTAGGATCATTTTATTTTTCTATTTTTCAGCCATGTAGAAAAGAAAAATAAAACTGAGCTCCTTTTTTTTTTTTTTTTCCAGGTCAGATCAAAGCGGAATCGGACTGGGCAAGACTTACGGGTTGTAGGTGCAAGTTGGGCTGTTGTGCAAAATGGGTCAAACAATCCTTGGCCCAAAAGAAACCTTAAATTGAGAAACAAGCCAGAAAAAAAAAAAAAAAAAAAAAAAAAAAAAAAAAAAAAAAAACCGGGCTGGATTAATATAAAACCCAAACAGATCGTCTTCAACCTTGGATAAGAAAAATTGCACGCAGGAACTAGCAATGCACCCAGGGTGTTCGACGAAATCCTTCATCGAAGATTTCGAACTACCCACTTTCAAAAATGAAATGGAAGAGGATTGCCGAAGAAATGAGATCACTCACAATGTGTGACAGTCACGTTGGGTGAAGTATGAGCAAAATATAATCTCTGTTCACAGTGGCATGAAAAAAAAAAAAACGTAATCTCTGTTTTGTGACAATGAAAATAGAGATGCAAAATATATTTAAGAAATAAGTTAACCCTCAGGACGTGTTCTTCGCTTTGATACCATGACAAAAACAGAGAGAAAAATCAAGAGAGATAAGGAGAGAAATAAGAGAAATGTGCTTTCTTTTTTGTGTATTTTGTTACGATCTATACAATGCTATTTATACATGTATTGGTGAGACAAAGCATTGAATGAAATTGATATATATATGGAATGGAGCATAGGAAAATGATATCAATTTCGATTATTCTGTGGTCGATGAATCCCTAAATAAGTGCCTGTATATTTGTTGCTTGATTGTTACCCTAAATCATTGGCGATCTTCCTTAACAAGCTCCCAACGTGAGAGAGATCTAAAACTAAAGAGGAACACACCACATGTAAAATCGTGTGAGAAGTAGAAACTGGCTATGAAGCGGAGAATTTGTGAAGGCCGACAGAGGTTGGGGTCGGGCAATTCGCGTCATCGGAATCGTCTGAGAACAGTACAAGCCAAAGATTTCCAAAATCCGCGTCGCTTCTGTGGTACGAAACTCACTCAGGATGCGGATTGGCTGGTGTACTACACACCACCAACCTACCAGGTGTAAGTCGTGCGAAAACGTGCGCTGACGCTCTTCGAGCTCCGAATTATATGAGCGGTTTATCATATCCACACCGTCTATCTATTTTTCGAGATGATTTAAAAAAAAAATTCCAAAAATGATTCATTTCTAAGGCTCAACTAGACCACACCACAGATAGCAGCCGACAATGATTCTTACCGTTAAAACATTTGTCGGGGCTACCGTAACGTTTATTTTCCATCTAATCTTTTCGTAAAGCCACGCGAATCTGAATTAAGAGGGAAAACAAATATCATATTAATCCAAAGTTTACGTGACACCCAAAAGGGTTTCAATGGTAGGCGTTCAATTTTCCAGTGCTATTTACATTGTGGTCCACTTGAATTTTGGATTGTCTTATTTTTCAGCTAAAGCCTTACCATTAGCTCACCAAGTGGACATACCTCATCATGTTGTTCACCCGATAGTTGGATGTACTTCCTTTCGTAATCATGCGTTAAAATGAGCCACACAAAACGGATGGATGGAATGAATATGAAACACATCATACATCATGTTGGCCCCATAGTGACGGATCCACCGAACCCACGTTCCCACGGAAACCGGAACTGATTGGCTACTCCCCCTGTAACCAACCCAGTGGCTGATGGTCAGTGCTCCGTGGGCCTCATAATGATGTATGTGTTTCATCCATTCCGTTCATCCATTTTTAAAGATCATTTTAGGGATTGATCCAAAAAATGCAAGAGATATAAATATCAGGTGAACCACACCACAGGCAAACAATAGTGATTAGATATCCACCATTAAAATCCTCCTAAGGCCTACTGTACTGTTAATTTGACATCCAATCTGTTTATTAGGTCATAAAGTCCCAGATGAAGGGAAAAAACAAAGTTCAGCTTGATCCATAATTTTTATGCGGACCAAAAAGTTTTTAATGATCAACGTCATTTAACACTGTTTCGTGTAATGTGGTCCAATTCAGATTAGGAGATAATTTATTTTGGGTCTCATATCATAAAATGATTTAGAAAAATAGATAGACAGTATGAATGAAACACATACATCATTATGGGGCCACATAGCACCGTCCATCAGCCATTGGCCGGTGGCAGGGGAGTAGCCAATCCGTTTCCACGGAAACCCACCTTACCACAGCTGGACGCCGATTGCGTCCTACCCCCGCCCGGACGGTAATCTGTCCGGGCAGGGCTCTGTGGCCAAAAGTACTGTAAGTATTTTATCTACGCCGTTAATCGCTTTTATTAGACTATTTTAAGTTATGGTCCAAAGAATGAGGCAGGTCCACAACTCCAATGGACCACACCAAAGGAAGCTGCAGTGATAATAACAACTACTGTTGAGACCTTTATAGGGCCACTGTAATGTTTTTTTACCATCCAACCTATTAGTAAGGTAATCTAGAGGTGGATGAAGTGAAAACACAAATATAAGCTTGATCCGAAACTTCTCTAGCTCCTAAGAACTTTTTAATGGTGAAAGTTCAATCCCCACTTTGTGGTCCACTTAAGACTTATACCTGCCTAATATATTTCATAATACCTTATAATGATATGAGAAAAACTCTTAACGGCGATAAAACACTTACATCACTTTGCGCCCCACCCGGACGGATTACCGTCGGGGCGGGGGTAGGACACAATCGCGTCCACCACAGCTACCGTACGTCACTCGTGATTGCATCTGAGACGATGATCTCGACAGTTCTTATTACAACTTTGGAGAGAATATAGTCTAAATTCATCTTCCTATACAATCATCCGTCAAAAAATAAAAAATCTGAACTATAGCTTGGAATCGAGTATTCGTATCATCGTGTAAGACAAATATAGGTAGCCGACTCGGATTCGATGCTGACGCTTCGAGCAGCGCCAAGGTGGGTGCTCGAAAAGCTACGATGTATGTATTTTATCCATGCCATCCATTCATTTTTCCACTCATTATAAGGCATTAATGAAAAAATGAGATATATCCAAATCTCAGATGGACCGCACAATAGAAACAATGTTAAATAAACAACCGCCATTAAAAACTCCTGAAGGGCTATAAAAGTTTTGGATCAAGCTTATATTTATTTTTTCCCTTCAACCGGGACTTTATGACCTAATCAAAAGGTTTTATGGCAAATAAACATTAAAGTAGGCCTTGTGAAGTTTTTAATAGTGGGTGTTCAATTACCATGGTGTGGTCCACTTGAGATTTGGATCTACTTCATTTGTGGAATCTTAACTTAAATTGAGCTGTAAAAATGAATGGACGGCATGGATGAAACACATACATGATAGTTGATGGGCCCATTGAGCTTTTCTAACACCGACCAGTACCAAGCTCGGTACGGTAAGGAAATCTCCGCCGAATCGGGAACGGATAAGGTGAGACCCCTGGACTCACCGAAGGTACGCGGATTGCGTCCTACCCCGCCCTTCTCCCGCCGGGAACGGGCAGGAGCTTTGAATGGCCACCGTGATGTGTGAGTCTTATCCTAACCGTCCATTCATTTTTTCGGTATCATTTTAATTAATAAGCACAAAAATGAAGCATATCCAAGCTCAAATGGACGGCACAAAAATGAGGCAGATCCAAGCTCAAATGGACACAATAGCGATTAAACTCTTACCGTTGAGCACTTCTTGGAGGCTGCATAAGTTTTGGATGGAGTGATACTTTTGTTTTCTATTGATCAGGTAACTTTATGAATACGTTGGATGGTAAATAAAAATCACGGTGGGTCCTATTAAAGTTTCAACGGTGAGAATCAGTATCATTGCCTCTTCCTGTTGTGTGGTCCACTTGAGCCTTATATCTACCTCATTTTTAGAACTATCCCTGAAATGATACGAAAAAAATGGATAGACGGTGTGGATAAGGCACATACATCACGGTGGCCACTCGAAGCTCCTGCCAGTTCCCAGTTGGAGACAGGCGGGATAATACGCAATCCGCGTCTTCACCCAAGAGGGCGCGGATTAGCTACTGACAGGTTGAGTAGCTAAACTAGCTACTGAAGTGACGTCACCAAGTTATGTGGACCCCACCATGATATATGTTTTGTATCCATGCCTTCCATCCATTTGGAGAGATCATTTTAGGACAAGATCCTAAGAATGAGTTAAATCCAAAGCTCTAGTGGACTCGGCACATAAAACAGTGGGGACATTGACGCCAACCATTAAAACCTTCTAAAGGTCACAAAAGGTTTAGATCAAACTGATGGTTGTGTTTTCCCTTCTTTCATATATCTTTTAACTTTTGAATGGGTTGGATTTCAAATAAACATTATGGTGGGCCTTATGATAGTTTCAAGGGTGGAAATAACTCTCCCCACTGCTTTATGTGATGGGGTCCACTACAGCTTTTTATCTCTCTCATTCTTTGGCTCATGCCTTAAAATGATATCTCAGAATGGTTGGACGGTGTGGATACAACACATACATCATAGTGGAGCTCACATAACTTGGTGACGTCACTTTAGCAGGCGACTCGGTGGTCAACCTGTCAGTATCTAATCCGCGTCCACCCAGGAGGGTGCGGCATTACCGTGCCCCTACGTATTCTTATCTATGCCGCCCCACCTCGTTTGTTTTTTTTTTTTTTTTTTTTTTTTTTTCGGATCATTTTAGAGAATTGTTCCGAAAAGGATACAGATCGAATCATTTTAGACAAAACAGTGGAACAGTGACGCCCACCGTTAAAAACATCTAAAGGCCACAAAAGTTTTAGATTAAGCTGATATCTGTGTTTTACCTTATTTCATATCTTTTTAACTTTTGAATAGGTTGGATTTCAAATAAACATTATGATGCGCCTTAGGATAGTTTCAATGTTAGGTATCACTCTCCCCACTATTTTCTCTAGTGGGGTCCACTACAAATTTTTATTTGCCTCATTCTTTGGTTCTTACCTTAAAATGATATCTAAAAATGAATGGCCGGTGTGGATATAACACATACATCATAGTGGGGCTCACAGAACTTGGTGACATTACTTCAATAGCCCATATGCTACTTAACCTGTCTGTATCTAATATGCGTCATTCATCCAAGCTCATGTGACCTTATCAATAGTTGGATGGAAATAAACGCGGCTACTGAAACATTAAGGTGTGTCATAAGAAGTTTTTAATGATAGGCATTCAATCACCACGGTTTCCTATGGTATGGTCCACTTGATAATCAGTGTTGTAGCTCTGTTTTCGGCATGAGATGGATGCCAGCATGCCAGAATTGAATGTGCTGGTCAATTCAAACCGAACAACTATGACCCCAAGCATTAAGATATGTGGATACATGGTATGTGACCGATTCAATTAAGATCTGTTGCCTATTTAGCTACTCACGTAATGTGCTTAAAATGATCAGGGATATTCAAAGGGTAGGGTTTGTCCTAAGAAGATGGGTTACACCTTTGCCTTCTATGCGAAAGGTTTTTTTAATAAAGCTAAGAATAAATAAAAAGGAAATTCTTACAGTCAGTTGTGGAGAACAGTTGCAAAATACATTCATGATTGTAGAATATTGCTTGATACTCGAACTGGATCCAACGTATGTGCGTGTACTCAAATTACAGCTAAAGTTAATAGCACTTGATTACTATTATAGATTACACTAAAGAATGTATACAACCCATGAAAATAAAAGGTTACACCAAGGAATGTAAATGACTAGCGGAAAAGTAAATGATAATTGAAATATATATTTGATTTGGTTTGTTTGGTTGGTATAAGATGTCTTTTCTTGTTGAATTCTTTTGATATTTATAGCTTCCAAACTTACTCATCTAAATGTTTCCCACGTTCAGATAGTCGTTGAAAATGAGAGCTTAAGAAGTCCTCGAGGGGGGGGGGGGGGGGGGGGGGGGGGGGGGGGGGGGGGGGGGGGGGGGGGGGTAGGACTATGCCAAATAATCGAATAAAGTGTTGAATAATAAATAAAGTAGAAATCTCAATTGCCTAAGTATTGAAACATTGATTTCAATTGATTCGTAGGACAAACTTCACCTAACAAAGTTTAGGCAGGATAACCTTATTTCACGAATACAATTAAAATCAAAATCCTAAACTTTGCAAGAGTAAATAAAACTAAATATTATAAGCATTCACCACATCAACATAAATGTAAATACAACCATTCACCACATGAAAGATAAAAACATTTACCACAAACACAGAGAATTATAGTGGTTTGGTGTGTCAACAATTGTTCTAAAACAGTCACACCTACTTCAGTCCCAAAATTACTCTCCACGTAATTTTGACTTTCACCATGAATAAGATTTTCTTAAGGTCACTTTAAAACCTGATACAGTTGTGATTTTACCAAACTATCACAAACAAAAACCCTCACTGAGATTTTCTGGCTTATCTTAGAAAAACCAACACTGAGATTTTTTGGCTATATCAAAAAAACCAAATAAGAAAATAAATGTATACTTATCTTCACTGTAGACGAAGCTGTAGCTGAAGAACCGTTTTTCTTGAATGTCCAATGTTCAATGTTCAGTCATATAGAAAAGGTCTAGGGTTCTATTGATTTTAATTAAGTTTAAACCAATGGTTACTTAGGTTAATTCTCTTAAATCTCAAAGAAATAAGAGTATTCACTCTCTTTAGAATCAGAATGACAGAGTTTGAGATTAAGAGAATTAAATGAAAGCTGTAAAAAATAATTTATAAATACTGTTCAATAACTTGAAAATAAATGGAGCTTCTCTCTCACTTGTAGAAGGATTTAGATAGTCTTGAATGAATTTTTGGATTGAGAAATAACCTCAATTTATAGGCAAAGAAGTTGAATATTCGACTGGCCTAAAACAATCTTCGACTAGCCCTAGCACCGGATTTTGTTCAAACGGATTTTCAGATTTGAGCGGGATTAGATTATCCAATCTTCGACTGGTCGAAGGCTCAATTTGACTGGTCAAAGAGCTTTGTTCGACTGGTTGAAGGTGGTCTTCGACTGGTCAAAGATGCCAAAATCCAAACTGATTTAGTTGTTGGACTTCGAGCCGAAAAACCTTGGGCTGGTTGAAGGTCCTCCTTTGGCTAGTTGAACAGTCCAGTCAACTGGTCGAATATATAATAAATTTTCAGTTTTGCTTCAGTTTGTACTAGGACTGGCTGAGAAAAACTTAGGTTAGTTGAACCAAACCTTAGGCTGGTTGAATTACAAGCAATTACAAGTATAAAAACCCAATTAAATAATTTTTTAAAGCACCTATACCTAAGGTCTTTCTAGGGTTTATAATACCTGAAATGATTGAACTTCTTTGTCTTAAAGTAGATTAGAGACTTCAACTTTTCTTTGGATCTTGATCTTCTACTAGAACATCGGTTGATCTTGACTTCATTTTGAGCTTGATTTTTTAATAGAACTTGGACCAAGCTTAAACTATGATCTTGAACCATACTTGAAGATCACTTGACAAGATGTTTTGATTAAACGAAATTTGACAACTAAAGTGTGCTTTAAACATTATATCACTTACAATCTCCCCATTTGTCAATTTCGTGACAAAATACATAATATTACAAATATCGGGATAATGAAGCCTTGTACTCTTGTTGTAGAAGATTTTTGAAGATTTCAAAATGTTACTTCTCCCCCTCAATTAGTACTTCCCCTGTATTATCACATAAAACATTCCAACATTCCATAACATATATATCATTCCAATTGAACATGATATGCATGTGGAAATATAATTCCTATGCATTCATGCATTCTCATTCTCCAAGCAACTTCTATGCATTCATGCATTTTCCAAGAAACTTCATACATTCTTCAAATACAAATAACATGAATTCTTAATCATACATTCTTCAACAAACTAACTCTCCCCCTTTTTGTCACAATTTGACAAAGGAAGAATCAGATAACTATCAAGTAGATTAGATAGGTAATGAATTAAGTAGTAAATAAACTTAATAGAAGAAGAAATAAGCATATGAAGAAGAAGTATCTAGCAAGGAGATAATAAAAATCAGCATATGAAATTGTAAATGTTAGGGAAATAACATGAAAGAGTTAGAGAGAGTCGAAAGAAATCATCCAATTACAAAATTAAAGATTAAGTTTACATCTCCAAAAACATAAGTTCTGATAAAAAGAAATGATCTCAATCAGATCCAGATGATGAAGGAGCAGGCATAGACGGGTCAAGTTGATTCGAACTCCCACTGATGCGATGGAAGTACTTCTTCATGTACTTCATTGTAGATTTTTGGGTTTGAACCAAGTTGCCCTGTGAGACCTACAATGCATCGAGCTTCTCCTCCAAAGATTTGAAACGATCATCTACCTGAGAAGGCTGATAATCGGGATCTTCTAGATCCTTAGATTCATCCAGTTTAGCAAAAATATCATCCATAGAAGTGTCTTCAGGTTTATACGCTTTCTCCTCTTCTTCACTTTGGCCAGGAAGAGGTTTCGGGTTCATCTTATTCAAGTTAGTATTATTAAATGGTAATTTCGATTCCAGTGCCTCAGACGAAGGAATGATGACATTACAATGCAAAGCGATACAAGTCATGAGGTACGAAGATAGAATCAATCCATGACCAGGATGCAAATGAAACTGAATAATGATGTAACGGATTAATGAAGGAAGACAAACTTGAATGGCAGACACAACAAAATAAAGAACTCGAGTCATAAAGGGAGTAAGTTCAGACTTATTCTCTGATCTAGGATACACGTTGGATGTAAAAATCCTATGAAGAACTCAATATTTTGGGAGCATTTGGTTAGCAGGAAGGGCATTACCTGACATCCATTCGACATTGAAGTGACACAATTTACATGTAATCACTTGCCGCTCAATCTTAGTCATTTTATCAGTTAGATTGGCAATAGGAATTGCATCTTCCGTAATAACAATCTGAGTCATTGCCGAAATAGTATAGCGATTAACTATGAAGGTCCCTTCAACGAATTTAATCGTGAACGTGAGATCTTCAAGGGACACATCACAAATGAAAGTGTACATTTCTTGCGCAATGGAACAGTAAGTCATTCCGCCCCAACCAAAGATGCGTTCCCAACCAATTTCAGTAAGAATTGGAATAAGACCAAATGGAGCAATGTGATCAATATTAACTGATCTCTCTATGATTATATCTCTTGTGCGAAAATCCTTGACGTGCTCAGAATCTTCTTCGGTGGCCTGTAGGGTTCTCACACCTAATGGAGTTAATCTAGAAGAAGAGCTACCACAACTCTTGCATGTTGTCATTCTTTTTAAACAATGCTCCATTAAGATTAGCACAAGAAAGAAATAAAAAAGAATGAGTGGATTGAAACTAGATCATATTTAGAGCAAAACCCAATACAAAAAGGGTTTGAAATAAGAAATTCAACCCAAAAATGAGATTAACTAACAAAGATATACCCAACACTTGAAGAAAATTAAAAAAAATAAACACTTATAACCAAGATTGGGTGATGGGTTAGTTGAGTGAGGCACCGGCTAGTCGAGGAAGATGATGAAAAATGAATGAAAAAGTGGTTTTTCCCCTTTTTAGAGTGAAATCGCGTGGTCCTCGGCCGTTCGAGAATGTACTTGACTGGTCGAAGGTTCAGTTGGTTGAGTGTGTACTCTGACTAGTCAAAGATGCACCAAAATCTGATTTTTGACTTATTATTATTATTATTTACTACTAAGTTATGTATTTAATAAATATAAAACAACAAAAAGATAAAATGCATAAACAAGATAATTAATTAATTAGCAATACACAAACCAATATCATGCTTTAAGTTGGAAAATCTATTTTTTGTCGAGTAGTTTGGTTAGTATGTCTACAAGTTGCTTCTTAGTTTGAATGTATTCAAGCACAATACTCTTGTCTTCAACTAATTCTCAAATATAATGGTATCGAATATCGATATGTTTTATACGAGAATGTTAGATTGGATTTTTTGAAATATTAATTGCGCTCGAATTACCGTAGTATAATGTCATTACGTCTTGCACAATACCATAATCAACTAACATTCTTTTCATCCAAATAAGTTGAGTGCAAGCATTACCAACTACAATGTATGCGGCTTTAGCTATCGAAAGAGATACTGAATTTTGTTTCTCACTGAGCTAGGAAACTAATTAAACAGTTCCCTATGTAGAAACATCCACCACTGGTAGATTTTGTATCGTCAATATTTCCTGCCCAGTCTGCATCAGTATATCTGGCAATTTTATAGAAGTATCATGTGGATACTAAAGTTCTAAGTTAGCAGAATTTGCGACATATCTGATTATTCGTTTAACAACAATTAGATGTTATTCCTTAGGATTAGATTGATATCTAGCACATATTCCAACACTAAAAGCAATAGCAGGTTTACTAGCAGTTAAGTATAGAAAACTACCAATCATACTTCAATATAAATGAGAGTCTACACTTTTACCTGATTCATCCTTTGAGAGTTTACGAGTTGTATTCATTGGAGTATCAAACTTTTTTCCAATTCTCAAACCCAAATCTTTTTACAAGATTTAAGACATATTTGGTTTGTGAAATGAACATTCCATCATCAAGTTGTTTAACTTGTAATCCAAGAAAATAGTTTAATTCGCCAACCATACTCATTTCAAACTTGGATTTCATTAGATCTGCAAACTTAATAGATAGGTTAGTTCATGTAGATCCATAAATAATATCGTCAACATAGATCTAAATTATCAATATATGATCGTTATATTTCTTAACGAATAAATTTTTATCAACACTGCCCATAATAAAGTTATGACTAAGTTAAAATTTGATCAATTTTTTATACCATGCCCTGGGAGCTTGTTTCAAACCATAAAGTGCCTTTTAAGACGGTATACATGATTTGGAAGTTTGGGGTCTTCAAAACCCTTAGGTTGTTCAACATATACTTCCTCATGCAAGTCACCATTTAGAAAAGCGCTTTTGACATTCATTTGATAAATTTTGAATTTCTTATGACATGCAATCAAAATAAATAATCTTATGGATTCAAGGCGCGCAACTGGTGCAAAGATTTCATCGTAATCAATACCTTCTATTTGAGTGTACCCTTGTACAACCAGTCGAGCCTTATTTCTGATAATATTACTCATTTCATCAATTTTATTCTTAAAAATCCATTTGGTTCCAATTACATGTTTGTCAGTAGGTCTGAAAACCAAGTATCATATATCATTTCTAAAAAATTGATTTAATTCTTCTTGTATGACAATTATCCAACTTTCATCAGTAAGTGCTTCATTTACATTGGCCGGTTCAATTTGGAAAGTGAGGCAGAGATAATTACAAATACTTTCTAATTGTCTTCTTGTTTAAACACTAGTATGAGGGTTACCAAGTATTCGATTAGTTGGATGGTCTTTGACTAATCTTATTTCAGTATTAACTGATTTAGATGAAGAGTCAGGTATATCAATTACATTGACTTCATCATCATCTTGACTTAGAGTGGGTGTGATTAGTTGATCATCAATCACTACATTTAAAGATCCTTGAATCACTCTAGTTCTTTTGTTAAGAACTTAGTATGCCCGACTGTTTAGAGCATAACCTAAAATATTCCCTTATCGCTCTTAGCTTCGAATTTTCTTAAATTTTCTCAGTTGCGTAAAATAAAACATTTGTTTCCAAAAGTTCAAAAATATTTAACTGTGGGCTTTTTATTAAACCATAATTTATAAGCTATTTTATTTTTAGCTTTTCTAATGTAAACAACATTTATGATATAGCATGCAGTACTAACAGCTTCAACCCATAAATTTTTTGGTAGATTCCTGCTATTTAGAATTACACTAGCCATTTCTTGTAGAATTCTATTTTTTCTTTCAACAATTCTATTTTGTTGAGGTGTTTTAGGAGCAGAGAATTCATGCGATATACCATGATCATTGCAATACTTCTCAAAATTGCTATTCTCAAATTCGGTACCATGATCACTTCTAATTTTGATCACAGATATCTCTTTTTCAATCTAGATACGTTTTAAAATTTTTCTGACTTCATCAAGAGTATCTGATTTCTCTCTTAAAAAGGCTACCCATGTATATCTGGTGTAATCATCAATAATGACAAAAAAATACTTCTTTTCACATCTACTCTCCGTTCTAGTTAGTCCTACTAAATCCATATGGAGTAGTTTTAGAGGTTTGACCATGGCTAAGGATTTCATTTTCTTGTGACTACTCCTGATCTGTTTGCCAATTTGACATGCGCCACCGACTTTTTTTATATCATTTTCAGCTTGGGTAAGCCACGTAAATAATCTCTTTTGCTCAATTTATATAGATCTCTGTAGTTTACATGTCCAAGACATTTATGTCATAGTTCAGTCTGGTCTGTTTGGACCATGTAACATGAATGGTTTGATGAGTAAGAGTTATTAATTACATAGCAATTCTCAGATGTCTTGCGACCATTTAATATTACACTACCCTTCTTATTCCTAATCTCACATTTGTGATCAGAAAATTTCGTACTGTGTTTATTATCACAGATCTGAGATATGCTCAAAAGGTTATATTTTAATCCTTCAACATAAAACACATTTTCAAAAAGAGATAGGTTAGAAAGTTGTATATTACCTTGGCCTATTATTTTGCAGTTGCTTCCATATTTGAAGGTGACTGAGCCGCCATTTACTCCTTTGATTTTGGTGAATATCGCCTTATCACCTGTCATGTGTCTAGAACATCCATTATCTAGGTACCATCTTGAGTGGTTAATAGCTTTAAAAGCTATGTAAGCAACAAGACACGTAACCTTTGGAACCCATTTCATTACGGTTCTAGGTTTAGGAGTATCTCTTGATTTTTGCTGCATTTGGGAGTTAGAATTTTTCCTTTTTCTATTAAATCCAATTTCATCTGAGTTGGATTTCAGAAGCACTTTAAGCAAGTCCACAATCTTTTCAGCTAAGGGTGATTTATTATTTCTTTGATGTTTATAGTTTATAGCATTATTATTGATTTTAGGAAATTGAAAGGGTTTTGAGTTTTTGAAATCATTACGATTGCAATCTCTTAAAGTCTTACCTTTAAATTTCGAGGATTCTCCTCTTACAAAAATAGGAGCAGAATCCTTGGATTTCAAAGATTTATCTTTAATATAACTCAGACCAGACTTGTCACCACATCGTCTTAATGAAGTTAACAAAATTTCAAGCTTTTGGTCTCTAAGGCCATATTTCTAACTGTCTTTTGAACTTAGAAGGGAAGAAACTTCAAGTTCTAGTTTCTCATTTTTTGTTTTGAGTTTTTGCAATTCGGAAGATTTAAAACTTTAATCTAATTTATTTTTTCAAAACAATCGAAAAAATGAAAATTTTCTAAAACTGCTTTTTCAAGTTCTTCTTTTAGTTTAGCATATTTTTCCTTTTAAATATTCAACTTGACAGTAATTTTACAACTCTCTCTGTATAGGGCATTGTAGGCATCTTGAAATTCGTCTTCATTTTCATTTTTAGGATCACTTTTGAGATTTTCATAGTCAGATATATTACAGCTATTTGAGGAAGTAACTTTGGCTGTAGTCATAGAGCTTTCACATCATTTGTATTTGCATTTTCTTGGTTTGATTCATCAGGCTCAGAAGTACTTTCATAATCATATGATTCATCCCTAGTAGTTATCATGCCCTTTCTTTTTGACTTATCCTTTTTATGACATTTATTAGTCAAGTGCCCATATTTATGGCAGTTGAAATATTGACTGTCCTTTGTTTTAGATTTCTAAGAATTAGATTTTTCCTTTTCTTTTATCAGTTGGTTTTTGAAAATTTGTTCTTTTCTTGTTTTTGAAAATTTCTTAGTTAACATTGCCATATCATCTTCATTTTCTTCAAAATCAGAATTAGTATTATTTTCTTTTGAAACAGATTTAGAAGATTTAAGAGCAATAAACTTAGATTTAGAAGCCTTAAAATTCAATTCATATGTTTAAAGAGAACCGACTAACTCCTCAACCTTCATAAGATCAGTATCCCTTAATTCCTGAATAGCAGTAACCTTAGAATTGAATCTGTCAGGAAGAGATCGTAGTATTTTTGTGCAAACCTTGCTTTTTAAGATTCCATCTCCTAAACCCCACATGGAATTTACTATGCCATTCAGTTTCGTATAGAAGTCCATGAAAGTTTCATTTTTTTCCATATGAATTTCCTCAAATCTGGTTGTGAGGATTTAAACTTTTAATTTCTTAACAATAGGACTTCCTTCATGTGTCATTTCGAGAATGTCCCAAGCTTGTTTAGCTGTATCGCATAAAATAATTCTTTTGAATTCATCAAGCGATAGAGCATAAGTTATGGCATTTAAGGCATTAGCATTAGCACTGCTTTCACTTTTCTGACCTGCAGTCCATAAATAGAATGCAGTTTCTCTCATAAATTTGGATCCATCCTCAGGTTATACTTCAGTCATAGGAGGTTTGCATTTAGTCACAGTGGCTTGCCACACACTTTCATCTAAGGATTTAAAAAAAAAAATCCTCATTCTGGTTTTCTAGTATGAATAATTAGAACCATCAAAAGGAGGTGGTCTGGTAATAGATAAACTGTCGAAATTTGACATAATAAAGCTCTGGATCTTAACTCAAGGAGGTTAATCCAAAAAATAGAGCAACCCGCTCTGATACCACTTGAAAAGGGGAACTTAAGAAGTCTTAGGAGAGACGGGGGGGGGGGGGGGGGGGGGGGGGGGGGGGGGGTGAATAGGACTATGCTAAATAATTGAACAAAGTGCTCAATAATAAATAAATCAGAGATCTCAATTGTCTAAGTATTGAAACGTTGATTTCAATTGATTCGTAGGACAACCTTCACCTATAAAAGTTTAGGCAAGACAGCCTTATTTAACAAATATTTTAAGTTCTTATACTTAAAGCACATTTTAGTTTGTCAAATTCGTAGTCTGGTTACGATTGCAAGCTCGATTGAAGACAAGTTATCGACTTGATCAAGCATTTGGAAAGAAGGCTCAACATTTCAAAGCAAGACTTTCATGAATCAAGGTTCAGAACACTTCAAATGATCAACCTACAAGTGGTATAAACCTAGTTTAGCCATATGTTAAGTGTATTTCACTCATGCATATTTAGGATCATATTTTATGTTAAATACACTCAAGTTAGGTCAGCCTAAAGTCCGGTTCGGCCAACCTAACTGTAAGACCCATATCCTAGCCCATCCAGTTTCTTAGACCTCCATGGTCCTCCTGGTCGAATTCTGAGGACCCGCGATCTGTTATTAGCGTTTGTGCGCGATCCTAAGTCATGTCCTGTATATTAGAGTCGGCTCGACTCGAAACTTATACCCTTGCGCCGTGCCATCGCCGCGGTTCCTATGCCGCATCTCGTGTGCCGAGGTAATACCCATGCCAGGAGATGTGGACCAGCGTTCTGTTCGAGGAAAACACCACGCGTTGCAAATACTAAGGAAATCTCTACGACACATCACATCAATCCATCAATCAAGTACAAGCAACCCAACCCATCCCTCTTTTAATAAAACCTTACCTAAAGTCAACTCTCTCTTACAACCAAGTACACATCCATCACCCATCACCCATCACCCATCTCTCACCATCCCTCTCCCCATCACTCCATCACTCACATCACCTCTCTCTCTCTCTTTCTCCTCTCTCTCATTTCTCTCCTAAGCTCCATGGGAGCAACTCCAACGTCCCAACCTCCATGAGAGAACCCATGTGTGGCCCACCTTCCTACTTTCCATCTCCACCATCCAAAGTCCATCTCAACCGTCGGAATCATTTCCTTGGAGCTCTAGATCATGTTGGCAAAAGAAGGAATCAAGGAGGAGTGCAATAGGTGGGTGATTCTATTTTGTGATTTGAGGGCCCACATATGGTGGGACCCATCTTGATGTATGTGTTGTGATGTAAGAGGGACCCATAGTGGCGGGGTCCCTTCGCTACTCCGATCTCTCCATATCTTTCTCTCTATCTCTCTCTCCTTTGTGGTGGGTGTGGCCCACTGATCTCCGCCGTACAAAGCTGTATGGGCCCACCTGAATGGATGTAACTGGTAGGCCACATGTATGTGGACCCACCTTGATGGACGTATTGTGTCTAGTACTGGACCGTCTAGCAGCTGAGGGGCTGGACTGCGTGAAAGGAAAGCACAAATATCAGTTTTTTTGAGAACTAGTGGGTCCCACACGTGTGGGCCTACTGATATGTGACCTCGCATCCAGGCCATCCGTCCAAATGGGATGTGGGGCACACCTGATGAATGTTTATGTTCACACCGTCCATCTATCTTTAACCATGCCATTTAGCAGCCTTGGGGCCCACACCACACGTGTAGCACGTGTGGGATGGGACCCCACCTTGATGTATTTATTTGATATCCACACCATCATTTAGACGGTGCTGCTGTGGTAGCAACATGATGTATGTGCTTTGAGCCCACGCCGTACAATCCCTAGCGTGGGGTCCACCATGATGTATTGTACATTCAGGTCCGCCCCATCCTGGCCGTCCAGATCATGGGCGAGCCATGATGTATGTGCTTTAATTCCACACCGTCCATCCAAACGTCCAGTGTCTGGACACTGGACTGGATCTCATATATTAGTAATAATAATAATATTATTATTATTATAATACACATATTATATACATGTTCTATATATCTGGTGGGCCCCACGTGGAGCCCACCTCTGATGAACGGATTGGATGGTCTACCGCATACCAACTATATAGCTGTTGTATCGCGTCTATGCTGTGTGGGCTTGATCCACACCATCCATCTGCATGGACCACACAACATGTGTGGGTTTGATCCACACCGCCCATCTGTGGGCCCACACATGAAATATGTGTTTTATCCTTGCTGATGCAGCCGTGGGGTCCACAACATGTGTTTATTCACCACCGTCCATCTATTTTGATGGTGGGCCGCTGCCAACTGCTGTTGCATGTGCAGCAGCAGTACGCTGGACTCCACCATGATGTATGTCCATCCACACTGTCCAGGCCTTGGACGGTGGGACCCACCATGATGCATGTGTTGTATCCATACCATCCAACCAATTTGAAATATCATTTTACAGCATGGGCGAAACAACGAGTCAGATCTAATTCAAGCGGACCCCACCATTGAAAATTTATGAGGACAATGATATCCACCGTTCAACACTTCTTAAGGACCATGACAGTTTCTAATCAAGTTGATATTTTTGTTTTCACTTCATCTATCTCTATGTTAACTTATTAATAGTTGGATCTAAAAAAAAAATGCATCACGGTGAGTCCTATAAATGTTTAACGGTGGGTGTGGCTGCTCCCACGGTTTTTTGTAGTGGGCCCTATAAGATTTTAACAGTGGAGGTCATTATCACCGCTACTATTTGTGGTATGGTTTAGATGATCTTCCAATCATCATATCTGCCGCTATTTGGAGTGCGGTCCAGATGACCTTTCGATATGATTTATTTTTGGCATGTGGTGCAGCCCGTGGATGCGGCCCATTGAGGTATCCCACTTGATGTGTATGAGGCCCATTAGTGCAGCCCATTGAGGTATCCCACTTGATGTGTATGAGGCCCATTAGTGCGGCCCATTGAGGTAGGCCACTTAATGTGTATGAGGCCCATTAGTGTGGCCCATTAAGGTAGCCCACTTGATGTGTATGAGGCCTATCAGTGCGACCCATTGATGTAGCCCACTTAATGTGTATAAGGCCCATGTGTAGGCTCACCAATTGTGCATTTGAAGCCCATGGGTTGTGGTCCATTGTGATGTACTCAAGGCCCATGGGCGAGGCCCATTGTGATGTATTCGAGACCTATGGGCAAGGCCCATTGTGATGTATGCGTGGCCTAAGGGCAAGGCCCATTGTGATATGTATTAGGCCCATGATGTGTGGCCCACTTAATGTATTCAAGGCCTAAGTATGTGGCCCATTTGATGTGTATGAGACCCATGTGTAGGGTCCACATGTTGTGTATATGAGGCCCATGTGTAGGGCCCACCTGTTGTGTATATGAGACCCATTAATGTGGTCCACTTGATGTATATTGAGGCCCATGTGTTGTAGCCCATTATGATGTATTTGAAGACCATGGGTCATGGCCCATGGTGATGTATATTAGGCCCATGTATTCGGCCCATCATGATGTATATTAGACCCTTGTATGAGGCCGTGAGCCCACTGTATGCTAAACCCTATGTGGGCCACTCCTTGGGAGCAATGTTGGTTGAATGTCTACGTTGATGGGCAATGATGGTTAAATGTCCACATTGTGACCTTCCCTTAGGCCTTGTTAGGCCACTCTCATTAATGTCGGTTGCTGATTTTGATCATCAAGGCCGATTATTGATCGATTCCGATTATCGTGACTGATTGCCGATTCCGATTATCGTGACCGATTACCGATTTCAATTTTTCGAGGCCGATTGTATAGGCCGATTCTGATTATCGAGGCCGAGTATCGAGGCCAATTCCGATTTGTTGAGGCCAATTCCGATTGTCGAGGCCGATTCTGATTTGTCCAGGCCGATTGTATAGGCCGATTCTGATTGTCGTGGCCGATTGCCGATTAATGATCGAGGCCGATTATTGTGATTGATTACCGATTTCGATTAATGTAGCCGATTTTGATTCTGATTATCGAGGCCAATTATCAATCGAGGCCGATTATCGATCGATTCTGAATGTCGTGGACGATTTTGATTGTCGTGGCCGATTGCCGATTAGCGATCGAGGCTGATTATCATGACCGATTGTCGATTCCGATTATCGAGGTCGATTATCGATCGATTCCGATTGTCATGGCCTATTGTCGATTCTGATTGTTGTAGCTGATTGACTGATTAGCGATTGAGGCCGATTATCGTGACCGATTGCCGATTCCGATTATCGATCGATTCCAATTGTCATGGCCGATTCTGATTGTCATGGTCGATTGACCGATTAACAATCGAGGCCGATTATCGTGACCGATTGTCAATTCCGATTATCAATCGATTCCGATTGTTGTGACCGATTACCTATTCTAATTGCCGAGGCCGATTGTCGAGACCTATATGATGTATATGCGACCCGTAGTTGAGGCCCATCGTGATGTGTATTCAGCCTGTGTGATGTATATGCGGCCCGTATTTGAGGCCCATTGTGATGTGTATTCAGCCCGTGTTTAAGGCCTAATGTGATGAATACAAGGTCTTGTGATGAGGCCCATTGTGATGCATTTGAGGGCCAGGCGATGGAGTCCATTGTGCTGTATATTAGGCCGATGTGAGAGGCCCATCTTGATGTGTATTAAGCTCTTGAGTGAGGCCCACGGTGTTGTATATTAGGTCCTTGTGTGAGATCATGGGTCCACTGTATGTTAGGCTCTATATGGGCAATTCCTTGGGGGCAATGTTGGTTAAATGCCCACATTGTCGAGGTCGATTGTTGATGCCGGTTATTGATACTGATTATGAGTATGTGACAGCATAACATCATGATACATGCCCATAGGCGTCATCTCATGTTTGTTATGAGATGTGGTTAACCATTGCATATGTCATTGGGCAGGTTGTTATAAGACTCCCTAATAGGTAGAGGTTATCTCACATGAGCACACGGTATGCGCAGGATTGATGCATGACTGGATTGTATGACTCATGCATATTGCATTGTGAGATGTGATTACTGTACGCCCTAGTGACATCAAGGCCGTAGCCTCCACAGGCATATCGTGGAAGGCTAGATGGGACACCGAAAATATATTATTAGCATCGGGCTGCCACAGATGACCCTGGGTGAAAATCTCTAAACCTCCGGGCCAGTAGACACCCCTACGTCGAGACCGAGTGGATACATGAGCACCCGAGTGCTGAATACCAAGAGGTTGCTTTTCCCACTATGTCGTGGTCGGTTGGGAGGGGGTGTGGCCTTACCCGCCCGAGGGTAGGGGGCATAACTAGACTGAGTTTGACCAGCTCGTAAATGGGTCCGCTATCGACGTGCCGGGTAAATATTGGCTGACTACTAGGCAGGCAGATGGTGAGGTCTCTTCCACTTGCATAGTCGCGCGTCAGTGGGCGGCGGTTGCATGTAGAGTGTACTAGACCCCAGTGATGATCCTAGAGAGGAACTGTACTGATATGTGAACTTATTGAGTAGGAGTTGCATACTCATGTATTCATTTCATTCACTATCCACTTGGGCTGGTGGTGCGTAACTAATTGTTGTGTACTTTCGCATGACCACCGTATGTACAGGATTGATGCATGATTGGATTGTATGACTCATGCATATTGCATTGTGTGATGTGATTACTGTACGCCCTAGTGACATCAAGGCCGTAGCCTCCATAGGCATATTGGGGATGGCCAGATGGGACACCGAAAATATATTATTAGCATCGGGCTACCATAGGTGACCCTGGGTGAAAATCTCTAAACCTCCAGGCCAGTAGACACCCGAACGTCGAGACCAAGTGGATACATGAGCACCCAAGTGCCGAATACCAGGAGGTTGCTTTTCTTATTGTGTCATGGTCGGTTGGGAGGGGGTGTGGCCTTACCCGCCCGAGGGTAGGGGGCATAGCTAGGCTGAGTTTGACCAGCTCATAAATGGGTCCACTATCGACGTGTCAGGTAGATATTGGCTGACTACTGGGCAGGCAGATGGTGAGGTCTCTTTCACTTGCATAGTCGCGCGTCATTGCGCCGCGGTTGCATGTAGAGTGTACTAGACCCCAGTGATGATCCCAGAGAGGAACTGTACTAATATGTGGACTTATTGAGCAAGAGTTGCATACTCATGCATTCATTTCATTCACTATCCACTCAGGCTGGTGGTGCATAACTAATTATTGTGTACCTTCGCATGACTAGGATTTCGGTTGGGCGCGCGACTAACTTGAGACCAAGAGTTTACCACATTGAGTCTATCTATCCAAATTTAGGTATGTGATTGGTTTGGATAGATGTCCCATGTGATGGACCCCGTAGCCTGCGATACTACGTACTATCATCCCGACTTCACTCCAACTTGGTCATTTCATTCGCACCGCATATTGCATTGCTTCCGCTGTATATGGCATTTTGGGTTACTGTATTTCTACATTTATATGACCTAGATAAGGCTGATGGTATTAGTAACTCTTTCGAATTGCATATTGTATTGCATCCTCGATATCTGATATCTGGTTCATTATGTTTTCGCATTACATAGCCAATTTACATTACTTTGTCAGTATATGACATTGGCTTGCTATGTCTTTTCATCGCATATCCTAGATAAGGTTGATGATATTTTATGGACTTGTAGTATTTCGATTACTCTGATATCGTATTAATTATGCCAGTAATTCAGATATTGTATGATTAAGGCATTGTGTTGAATACTTGACACTTATCTTATGCATACACTTACACCACCCTCTAAGCTTTCTATAAGCTTATGCATGATAGATGCATGCAGATGACGATAAGACACAATCGAGCTGGGGCAGGAGTGTGTGGCAGAGCTTTTGGAGATTTTATTATATGCATGTATTTCTTTTTCAGTATTGTACTCAAATGATTATATTAATGGATATGTGGTGATGATGTTGTTTTTATGATTTGCGTATACTTGTGGTTATGCTTCTTATGGGACAAATTCATCTTGAAAATCCTCCTTGTAGGATCCCAGGATCGAAACCTGACATATGGGTGCTGGGAGCCGAGAATGGGGTACTATGGAGGCTGTCAGCATCGGATTCGACGATCGGTATTCCTGTGAATTCGATTTTCAGGTTTGGGGCGTGACACTAACCTATTGGGCCAACCTTACAACATTCGATCAAAAAGCCAGATTTGAAAAGATCTTTTTGTGGTGGGCTCGGCCAGCCCAACCTGGGGTTTGGCTAGCACAAGGTGGTTTCGGTCAAGTTTCCAGCAATGGAACAAAATCGGATCTTGGACTAGTTAGGCCAGCCGAAGCTCCTTTTCAGCCAGCTGAACATGGGCTTAGGCCAGCCGAAGATTTAAAAGATTTTATACCGTGATTTTCAGATTCTGATTGGAACATAATCTTTGAAGTTTGGCCAGTCAAACTGAATCTTGGACAAGCAGAACTACACAAATCCTTAGCTATAAATAGAGGCTTTCTCTAACTCTTTAAACCATGAAAATTAATAGTCATATATTGTGTTATATAGAGAGATCCTTCAAGCCTCCTTAAGCTATTTGTGTTGTAATTCATATTTTATTATTAGCTTATTTTATTCTCCTTCTCAAAGTTAGATTAAACTGATTTTGATAGAGTAATCCATAATCTACTTCGAGAAAATGGAGAATCGAATCTGCAGCAATAGGGTTTCATTCATTTCATTGAAAATCTATTAGATCCCTTTGTATCTTTTTGGGTTGAACTTATACAACGACTTCATCAATATCCCAAGAAGAAGATCACTGCATTCAAGCTATATCTATGACTTCGACTCTTCAAATTAAAGATAAGTACTGCCTTTTATTTTATTTTAGTTTGGGTTTTTCTGAGATAGCCCAAAAATCTTAGCGGGTTTGTTTGTGGTGACCTCATAAAATCTCAAAGTGGGTTTGATTATGATAGCCCGTGAAAATCGCAATAACTGTATAAGGTTGTTATGGTGACCTTGGAAAACCTGGAAATAGTGAAAACCAAAATTATGATGGTAGTAATTTTGGGAATGGAGTAGGTTGCATTGAGGCACCAAACCACTATAATTCTTTTATGCCTTGTGGTGATTGGATTCTATTATTTGTGCTATTGTGCTTTTCTTATTCATTGTAATTAGTTTGATATTTTGATTTCAAAGACGTCGTGACATAAGGTTATCCTACCTAAATCTTTTAGGTGTAATGTTGTCCTACGAATTATTTGATATCCAGAATTCAATACTTTGCAAAATTGTATTACATCGATTTTTTATTCCACATTATATCGAAATATTTGACATTGTCCTATTCAGCCCCACCCCTCAGGACATCTATAGCTCATCTTTTCAAATACTATTAAAATAAAAAAAATCTCAAACTTTTCAAGAGTAAATAAAATGAAATATTACAAGCATTCACCACATCAACAGAAATGTAAATACAACCATTCACCACATGAAAGACAAAAACATTCACCACAAACACAAAGAATTATAGTGATTCAGTGTGTCGACAACTATTCTAAAATAGCCACACCTACTCCACTCTCAAAATTACTCTTCATGTAATCTTGACTTTCACTATGGATAAGGTTTTCTCAGGGTCACATTAAAACTTGATACAGTTGTGATTTTACCGGGCTATCACAAATAAAAACCTTCATTGAGATTTTCTGGCTATCTCAGAAAAACCAAATAAAGAAATAAATGTATACTTATCTTCACCATAGAAGAAGCTGTAACTGAAGAACCATTTTTCTTGAATGTCCAATGTTCAATGTTCAGTCATATAGAAAAGGTCCAGGGTTCTATTGATTTTAATTAAGTTTAAACCAATGGCTACTTATGTTAATTCTCTTAAATCTCAAAGAAACAAGAGTATTCACTCTCTTTAGAATCAGAATGACAGAGTCTGAGATTAAGGGAATTAAACAAAAGCTATAAAAAAATAATTTACAAATACGATTCAATAGCTTGAAAATAAATAGAGCTTCTCTCTCACTTGTAAAAGGATTTAGATAGTCTCAAATGAATTTTTGGATTGAGAGAGAACCTCAATTTACAAGCAAACAAGTTGAATCTTCGACTGGCCTAAGACGGTCTTCGACTAGCCCTAGCACCGGATTTTGTTCCAATGGATTTTCAGATTTGAGTACGATTATATTATCCAATCTTCGACTGGTCAAAGGCCTAGTTCGACTGGTCGCAGAGCTCTATTCGACTGGTCGAAGAGCTCTGTTCGACTGGTCGAAGATGCTAAAATCTTCGAGCCGAAAAACCTTGGGTTGGTCGAAGGTCCTCCATCGACTAGTAGAACAGTCCACTCGACTGGTCGAATATGGAACAAATTTTCAATTTTGCTTCAATTTGTACTAGGACTGGCCGAGAAAAACTTAGACTAGTCGAACTAAACCTTAGGCTGGTCGAATTACAAGCAATCACAAGTATAAAAACCCAAATTAAATAGTTTTTAAAAGCACCTAAACCTAAGGTCTTTCTAGGGTATATATGTAACATCTAGGAAAAATCCGTACAAGGACCCGAGTACCACCTCAGGCAAAACCACCTAAGGACCATATCCTGTTGTAATTTAGGCGAAAATTAGTTAAGTACTAAACTAAATAATTAAGCATGAGCCACCATTTCCACAAATGAGAAGGCCTAAAATCATTAATCTCACTGACTCAATGCCACTTAAGGACCTAGGAGAAATCCCAAGAGCCTGTTGCTCTCGGGAGTACATTGAAACCCCGTATCAGACTTAGACCGTACGTCGAGAGTCTGATGACCGCGAAACTATAGGTTTATGTCCGTCCTACTGGGTTTGACAACTATCGTGGGAATCAAGTCTAGATGGTGTCCAGAAATGCACAACTTGAGCCCTAAGTGAAGTGCATGAGAAACACGAATATCTTTAGAAAATGTAATGGAACTTAAGTGAATTGGGTCATTTGCTCACACGCGAAATTGAGGATTTCAAACCATCAGTTTCTGACCAAACTTCACCCATGAAAAAAGGAAATTTTCCTACACATATTCATATAATTGTGGCCCCGATCGAGCAAGTATGACCGTTGATCTGACACGGGTCCTCCACGGTCGATCAGCTTATCCGTCACACTGAGATCATATCCTGGTACAGATCCATTGTCAAGGAACTTACCCCATGACATAAGTGAGTAGTGAGCCTCCCTGTGAGCCCTGTTTATCAAAAACAGCTGCCCAAAGGGTATAACCCATGTATATAGTGGTCGTGGGGCCATTTGCATCACTTCTGGGCTTATAAATAGCCCTTAAACCACCCCACCTCTCTCATATACGAATTTCTCCAAAATCTTAAGGGAGAGAGAGAGAGAGAGAGAAAAGAAAAAAGAAGAGAAAAGAGGAAAGAGAGAAGAAGGATCTTTGGTGATCATTGCAGTGATTCTCTCCCACGACTCCACGCACCAAATCACCTCCTCATTACGCTACACAATGTATTTTGGCTACAATTTGGGTAAGAAGACCCTAACCCTAATCTTGTTATAGAGATCCAGGCTGATTATTTGTCAAACTAGCTAACTTATTACATCATTTAGGTGCCTGACGTTCCGTTTCAGAAACGTAGAGTTTGAACCGAGTCCGAATCGAGTATTCCGACAAAAGGTGCGAACCATAAACGTTTAGGTTATGGTTATCAATGCTTTCAATGTTAGCTAATGATTTATGTCTGACTTGATTGCTGCCATATTGTCTTAGATACGCTGTTTTCGATATAATATACATGTATGAACTATGTTGAACAAAAGATGCATCCCATGTGTTTGTTGAAATGTTTAAATGAACATGTAAACATGATTTGTTCTTGTCATGACTACTAATCTAGGATTCATCGTTGTCATATGCATGCTGACCTCTCTGTATAAGAATTTGCTAAAATATACGTTTTAACTAACCTAATCTATATATTCGGTGAAGTGTAGTCTATGTGTTTGATGAATAGTCTAAATGAGAAATTATTGATGATTTGTATTTATTAAGAGTATTAAGATAAGATTCTTAATTACCTTATGCATGTGTATAGTTTCCATCATGTAATCATATTTACTGCTACATAATTCATGGATAAAATACAAGTGTTTGGTAACATGTTCAATGTGGTTGATGAAATGCTCAAATGAGGAATTCACTTGAATTGTTTGTTAAATGCTAAAGTGATTATCACATGTGTTTATGTGCTACATCTGAATAAGATTGAGACTACAATGTAGCCCAGGCAATCGGTAACAGTCCTCGTTCAGGTGGTCGAATTAGTCTCGCCACATTGGGTAAATCCGGGTCACACGACAATTGTTGACAGTGGTTAGGCCACGAGGAGTACTTATACGCTCCTTGTTGATTAAGTCAGCGTGTGCCCATATCAATCGAACTTGCCTAATGAACCAATTGGCCAATTGTGTGTTTACCATTTATGGACACTTCTGCTTGAATCTAAGGTACCTCTCTCCAATATAAAGACTCACTTTAACCATGGTACCATGATCCGCTAAGACTCATAAGCCGGGCATGGTGGTATGGGACACTGTGTTAGAGTTGTCAGCCCACGCTGGGGTGACGAGACTCCCCATAGTGACCAGTGAATAACCAAGACTCGTGAGCCAGGCATGGTGGTATGGGACACCGTTTTCGTGTTGTCATCCTATGTTGAGGTGACGAGCCTCCCCGTAGTAATCGCGAGTATAAACTTTTGAATTTTCCTATCGACTGTTTTTATTGTGAGTGATGACCCTACAATTTGTCTATCGTATGCGCTTGACTAGGAGTGACGAACCTAGATGGATCCTTCAGTTCGGGTCAATGATATAAAGGGAGGTACCCTAGCTTCCCAAATCTACTGTATGAATAAGCCTAATTAACTACTTGGCTAACATGACCATGCATCGCACTGCATTAGTTAGGACGTGCTTTAAAGGCGTTGAAGTCGCACAGGAGGCAGTGATGTTATATGTGAAATTGGTTGTCGGAGTCGCTTTTTGAGGGAGCTTTAATGCGAGGGCGTACATCATTACTTGCACACCATTCCTGCATTAACAAGAGTAGTTAAGAAGTGATTTTTATGTTGCTTTATCATTACTGCTTGATTGACTTGATAACATGTTAACCTTTACCTTATAGTACCACTGAGTTGATCGTTCACTCCCACCCTGGGACGGTGTTTTAAAACACCAACCAGACTCTGGTTTAGATGCAGGTGTTGATGGAGCCTATATGACGGAGCAGGACTTTATGGATGAGGAGGAGGAGTTCTCTTACTTTCAGCTCTCGGGCGGGTCTATGTAAACCTCGTGCTGACACACAAGGAACTCTGGGATATTTGGCTTAGTTGGACACCTTACATTTTCATATTTTGTATATTTTGAAACAATACATGTACAAATATTCAACCTGGTTACACACTCATACTCTGGAGGTCGTGAAACACTTACACACTTAAATATATATGCTTCAGACTTCTGCTTGCTTAGTTTAATTATATCCGGAGTATGATATGTTATTTTAGTATAATCCCACTCATGTCTAACCATTAATATGGACGGAATCTGAACATCATTATCCATATTGCATAAGTGATGTGCTGGATCTCAAGAGTAGAGCTTTGCTCGACCCTCGAAATTCGGGGCATTACAATATAACACCTGAAATGACTGAATTTCTTTGTCTCGAAGTAGATTAGAGACTTCAACTTTTCTTTGGAGCTTGATCTTCTACTAGAACATCAGTTGATCTTGACTTCATTTTGAGCTTGATCTTCTACTAGAACATCAGTTGATCTTGACTTCATTTTGAGCTTAATCTTCTACTAGAACTTGGACCAGGCTTGAACCATGATCTTAAACCATACTTGAAGATCACTTAACAAGATGTTTTGACTAAACGAAATTTGACAACTAAAGTGTACTTTAAACATTATAACACTTACAGTTGTTATAACTGTTCCAACACTACTTGCCTTCTAGATGCTTCCCATGTTTTGAACTTGCCACCTGTCTTAGTAATTTCTCCAGGCCTCCTTGCTGACTCGACCACATTTCACTCGACTGCTTTTGCTACATGAATGACATTGCATTGCTCGATGCCCTCCAGATGTACTACCACCAAAATCTCTCCATATATCTCTATAGATCTTCAAATACACTACGTAAATCTTCTTTAGTTACACGTAGCTCACTCTGATCGGCTCTGGTAGGAACAGGCAACAATAGGGATGAACATTGCCCCCTCATGTCGCTTCGCCTTTGAGAAAAGGTGCTAGTGACGTGTGACCCCTCATTAATGTTTTTATCCTTTAATGTACGTGACAATATTTGTAATGATCGAGCCTGGCTAATGCAATCCCGAACATCAACTTCATATAACCTTTTTCAAACGAAGAGCTAAGCTCGACTCTTTACCTATCATGTAAAACAAGAAATTAATGATGCCCTAATGAATGCCCTATATTATCGGCCGATAGAAGCGCCATTTCAAAAATTCATCTTCACTTTGCATCCTCTTCTCATATCACTCCGTCTTTCAAACTCTAAAATCCTTCATCTCTGCAATGGTTGCCTCATCCTCCATTGCTCCATCATTTAATCAAGAGGATCCAGTCACTATGCTAGATGCGTCTCTGAAAAATATTCCAACGAGATAGTCTTCAAATCGCTAGTTGAAGACTATTAGTACATGGGACTGGTGTTCTTCCTCATCACCGAGCCTAATGAGATTAGCATGATGGATTCTCTATTTCCCAATTGTCCAGGTGAAACTTTGCTATTTTGATCATAATCTGTCCTAGATCCATCCAATGCTCTGAAGAATTCTCGATCGTGGCCAAAACCTCTACTAGAATGGGACATCTGGTTCGACTAAGTCGTCGCCCAACATGAAGCAACATGGAGAGAATCGGGCATCTATGAATGCATCAAACTCTCCCTTGACGACTACCCATCAAATCTTGCCCTCCTCACAATAGCTTCGACGTTTAGAGCTCATCCACCAATACATTATTCGTTGGATGTGGCCCGATGAGTCCCACAATTTTGGACATCGTTGCTTTTACTCAAATTCTTCCCTTCGGCGAAGCAGCTTTCCCCAATTTCACTTCAAAGGGTCAAAAATATTTTTTCAAATAAAGTCTGCAAAGCCTATACATACTTCATGTAAACATACAGGAAGTATGAAGGCCAAGTCAAGTATAAAGAGCACACGGCATTCCTGCTACCCTATATTTGTCGACATCTACTCTGTGTGAATGCTCTTCAAATTATAAATGAGTACGTTCAACTGGCTGAGGCACTTGCTAAGGTTGGAAACTTGCCTTAGCGCCACCTGTACAGAAGCATTTATGAGGTCACCACCAAAGGTTTATATCTTAGAGAAGGACCATTGTAGCTTCTCCAGATGTGGCTATACGAATACTTTTATTCGTGCCTTGTACATTCCCCTATTCCTTTCGATATTGTATATACTTCTTATGACCATCATGCCGTTTATTTTCCTCAGGAGATCCATACATTTTCCAATTATATGGAATCCTTATTCTTTACTCTAAGTAAAAGCAAACATAATTGCTTCTTCATCCCTTTCCATCTCGAGGAGTTTGGCCCAGCTTGGTTCATTGACCGATACGAGGACGAATATGGCCATATTGCATCCCATCTACACCTCACAGGGAGAGTTACCTCATATGCAAGGATCTCCCTTATGGTGGTACGATCGTGTGATGCACAGTCACTGTGTGGTCACATGTGGGAGGGCACACGTGGGCGGACGCTGATGTGGGCGGAGCCTAAGGGCTTGGGCGAGCTACCAGTGGTTGGCAAGCTATTGTGCTGGCAGGCTACTATACCCATAGTGAAGGTGGAACCTTGTCCCACATTGGAAGAGTTGTCTGGAGTTGTGATAGTTATATGTTGGGTTCCTCCCTTAACAGACATGACTCGTTTTAAAGCCGTGAGCTTCAGCAAAGCGGATAAAATTATGTGTTGTAGGGTTGGGCCTTACATATCGATACTAGTAATAATGTCAAATTTGGGATCGAGCAACACTGCCCTAACATACATGCTCGTTAGTTCAGCCTCGTGCAATGCATCCCTTGCTCATTCACCCAGAGAACTTGCAACCAACTTCCCTTCTCTCAGCCAATTGCTAATCAAATTGAGATTTACCATTATATTCATTCCACCTTTTTTGATTGGTAGGAGAGTTACTACAAGCGACTAGTTAATAAATATCATCAACTCATTATTGCTTAGATCTTCTCCACCATGGAGCTGCGAGGAATGAAAAGAGCAATATCTATAGTGGCCACAACTGTCGGCCGGAGAATAAATAACTCGAAGACTACTCTGATTGTTGCCCCTACCATAGCAGCTCCAACGAACGAGACAGCTTCGAAGCTGAAGCGTAAAAAAGTAACGGTGAAAGGACCTACTCTTATTTCATCTCCACCACCTCGAACAGCTCCCTAGAGGATTCTTAACTTGGGAACTCATCTCAGCCCAGCTCCTCAACCACCAACTCTAGTATATAGTCGCATTAGCCCGACTCAACAACCATTAATAAGTTGGCCAGTGACCCTCATAACTAGAAGACGACAACCATCAAGTACTTCCTCGACTGATGCAGTATCTTCTTTTGAAAAATACTTCAATACCAAATATTGGCCAGGGCTCTTCATTGAAAATTATGCTACTGAAATTGAGGAAGGCTTCAAAAGTCACAGAGATAATCACTACAATAAGTGTTAGCATAAATGGTGGTATGATAGGGAGAGATTGAATAATCCTAACCTTCATTTTGATAACAAATATCTCAACACATATTATCCCAATTTTCAAATATCTCAACCCATATTATCCCAATTGTCCACCATTCCCAACTTCCACTCGAGTAATTTCAACAATCTTATGAAATCCCCAATCTATAGACATTCGATTCATCACCTACGTTGTCCGTTCTGATATATGTGGAGATTTTATTTTATTTTTTTGTTTTTCTACCGACTTCAATCCTTTTCAATCACCCTTTTCTAACTATCCACTTTTTGCGGTTACTCAATAGGTGTTGGCCATAGAATAACCGATCATTCAAGATGTACCACTTCAACCAATCCCACCTGTGACCAACACCATCAGGATAACTGAAGCCCAGGCAACCAACTCTGAAGGGACAATCAGCAATGAAGCCCTTCAAGCTCATCCTTTTGCGGACACAACAGTCGACAATGCAGAATCTGAAGTCGCACAACCTCAAATGTCATCCATTGTAATTATCCCAGAGGAAGATGAAGTAGAAGAACCATCCCTGATTACAACTCCGTAGAACATAAGAAAAGACTTATCCACCCACTATACTCCCTCATTTTCTCAACATCATATGAGCCTCCAACTGAAGAAGTTGAAGAAGCTATTCAGTCGAGTGCATTGCTTGAGGCCATCGTCGGCATCCCAACAACAGAAGAAGTTTCAACAACCGACGCTTCTCTTCCCACATCGGCATCTATCCAATACAGTTGTTGATGCCGATTAATGGTAACTTGACGTCTGTTACGACGACCAAAGAAGCTATCCCGGTCGAGGAAATCATCTCTTCTTTCTTCCAAGTTCTCATTGGCAATGCAATCATGGCCGAGTCTCACGTACCCTCCACCGAGCTACATCATCTTAGAGAGGAAATTTAGACTCTCATACATTTGGGGGTATCGGAGACTGCATCGATCAAAATGATAGAAAGGATTACCGAACTGATCGATCGGTATCAATTCTTCTCTCATTCAAATCAAAGAATCTCGGCTAAGCTGTCTGAACTTAGGGTTTTCCTGGACTTGGTCAAAGAAAAACACGAGCTCCATACCGCAATTGAACATCTTAAAGCTAAGCGCGTGATAACAGCAACCCAAGTGACTACAACCAGTGGCATTGCTAAGAAAGTGAAGGCTGATCACACCAAACTAAAGCAACGGGAAGCCGGTTTGGAGAACATGACCTCGTCACCCTGGAAGCAGAGTTTATGACGCTGAAGAGGGAATTTAAAGAGGAAAATGTTAAGTCTATTCAATAAGACAAGCCAGTTAGGAATTTAGCTGCATTCGCCAAGGATCAAATGGAGACAATCGGTCGGGCTAGACCTGTAATCATCAAACATCAACTTGTCTTGTCAAAGAGTGACAAGCACAAGTAAAAGTAGCGATTCAAAAATTTTCTACTTTTGAAGTGTAATTTTCTTTCCTTATTGTAATAACATGCTGCTTAATAACATTGGCCGCTGAGCCACCTTTCGCAATTGACCGTTTCCATCCAATATTAATTTTCTCTTTTCTTTCTCTTCTCATAATTAATTGGTGACATGGAGCACAAAACAAGAAAAGTCGTGCATTATTCGTCGCAATAACTATCATGACGGTCGCACGTCCTAACTTATCGGGAACACAAGATGCCCTCGCATGCCATTACTACTCATGATGCAATGCATGTGGAATGTGTATTGCCTATTTAAACACATAAACTCCCCTTCTGCACTTACACTAAAACCCAAACAAGCTTTCAAAAATTCCTTACCTCGAAGATATGGCTCCTTCCTAAAACTCTTCTACTTTCCTTGATCGTGCCCAAGTATATATGAAAGAAATCTTCGATTGCAGCCTGATCGACTTCAACCAATGCTCATTATTGTTTGATACTGATCTATTTGTTAGACAAGCGTCCGAGGTTTACTAAATCGAACATTTCTCTTAAAGAGCCTTTGAAGATACTGAAGAAACTGCACTATTTTGGTGATCGGTACTTCCAGCTTTCGTTTGAGTTTGAAAGACTCACCAAGTACTTGAGACAACAAGCAGCTGCTTGGGAAGATTCTTGACCAGCAAGTGATGCTTAATAAAGAGCATGGAATGACCGATTGCGGTGGAACTGAATCCATCAGTTCAACCTTGTCCTGCTCCGAGTTCTGCAATCACAATGTATTGAACTCCTAGAGGACATTAAGGAGAAGGAACATGCTTACATTCCTAAAGACCCTTATATTTTAGAGGATCTCCTCGCATTCATCAACTCTCAAATTACTGACTACCAAACTTAGTCGCATGTGAGCCTTGCTGGTAAGAGAGACGTCGAAAATAAGGTTTCCTCGAGAAGTACTCTTGTCGACCAATTCCTACACTTCTTACTGCTCTACATAAAAAGACGGGACTAACTAGGAGTTGCAAAAAGAGAAAGTGGAAGTAGAGAAGTTGATGAACCTTGAGGATTTCGAAGCAATGAGGGCAAAATATGCCTAGTCTTCTCCATTACTTGGTCATTTTCTGTTTCCACATCTTCTTCTTTTCTTTCTATTGTTATGTAAAATGGCCACAGGCCTACTTTCTTTCAATAAATCATTTTCATTTCATCTTACTTCCATCGATTGACCATATGCAGAGAAACATTGTCGATCAACTGGTTGACATCTTTTATTTCAATTGACTCGATCGACCCATTTTTTCCTGGGTCATTCAACACTTGAACGCTTTTGCGTAACCGTTTGTTGACTCGACATATAAGTATTTGAGATTGTCCACACCATTTTCCAAGAACAACTACATTTGTTGCGGTCACACATTCCAACTTCCTTGGAACCGAATCAGTGTCACCCCGGTTGACTTGGTCATCTCAACCGTCACACCCTATCACATACCAACATTAATTGCTCCTAACAACATTTATAAAAACATTGATTTGTGCTGGATTTTCACCACATCTACCTTCCTTCGATCAACAAACTTTGTACTTCATGGCTTCTACATTCTTCTACTCGTAAGGGCTGATTTTGGTGAAAGAGATCCTTGCCGAGGGAATCGAATACTTCTCGTTATCCTCTCTCCTTCATAATACTTACCCTTTCGTTAGGGGTGTCACTGAGGCATCCCAAACTAATGAACCTCTCCAAAAAATCCTACAGGTTCTTTCCAGATTGCAACATCTAAGAGACACTTACTCCAAGGCCAAGTTAGAATTTTGGAAGTATATCGCCTTGACAAAAGAAAAATCGGCCCTACATGCAGAGTTGATAGCCCTCCTGACTCATTACAATATTGCTTGGAAGGATCGACTGCACGAGGCTCATTAACATCATTTTAAACACGATGATGTTGCAATCGCTCAAAGCCTAGCGAAACGGCCTGGCCGCTGATATGTTAGAAATCGAGCGCTTGTACCCTAGATGGGATCTGCCACACTCCTAAGAGCTTCTGACCTTCATTAATTCTTAGATCAAACTCTATCGGGTTCAATCTCAAGAATGCGACATTCAAGAAATGAAAGCCAAACACAAGTTTGAAGTTGTTAATCGTCGCCTCGACGTCATGCTGAACTTCCATCACTGATTCACGGTCGAGCATCCGTCATGGAGAAGCAAGCAGGCATCAGCCAAGAAGGTTAAGGAGGATGCCCTCAAATAGTTCAAGGAGATTAGGGCAACTTATCACTGAACCACTAGGCCGACTGCATTATGTTCCATATATATGTACATTTTATATTTGTACGTTTGAGCGACTGATGACCGAAGTCCCTCTTCTTGCACTAATAAAATTCTCTTTTCGATTAGCTATGGGGTTACTTATCAATCACTTCTATGTTACTTGTTCTCATCTTGCACTACCTCCCAAAAGGAAGGATAGTACATCTTTTAGGATTGGCTGTTGATTGGGATCTTTGCAACTCTTCCATACATATCCCATATAATATAAGCTCCTTTGTTAAGGACCTAGATGATGACATAAGGACCATCCTAAGTGGGCGACCACTTCTTCCCTAAAGTCTGATTTATGTGCCCTATTGACAACACTACCTTCCAGACTTGGTCACCTTCACTAAAAGATTTTCCTCTCATCCTTTTGTTGTATGCACGGGCGACATCATATCTATTGCCAATAATGGAATCTAGAGCCCTTATTTGAGTTGCATCCAACTTCTCAAACTCGACTAACATTGCTTCAATGAACTCAAGAGGATTTAACTGACTTGATGGGAAACTCTTAATGATGGCTCCAGAATCTCTAGAGGCATATGACAGTATAAATGGACTCATCCCGGTATTCATATGAGTTGAGTTTTTATATGCCTGAAGTGCCTCAGACAGTTTGTTATATCATTCATGGGAGTTTTCCTCAATCATCTTCCTCAGGATATTGTTTATCACCTTATTAATGGCCTCGACCTAACCATTTTCCTGTGCATAATATGGTGTTGAATGTAGGATCTTAATTTTATACTTATCGACCATGACTTTGACCTCTTTGGTAGAAAAAGCCACACCTCAATCCATAATGATCGACTCTGAAATTTTGAACCTGTGGATGATATGAGTCTCAATGAACTCGATGATCTCCCTATGGCTGACTCCCTTCATACGTCTAACTTCCACCCATATGGTGAAGTAGTCAGTAGCCACGATGATAAAGGAATCCATGCGCACAAAAGGTGGATGAATTTGACCTATTAGTTCAATCACCCATCCCCAAAAAGGTCATGGCTTGATGATCGAATGCATCTCGGACGCAGGCACATGTTGAATCGATCTATTTCTTTGACATGCTTCACATCCTTTTGCATATCGGATACCATCGACCATCATTGTCAGCCAAAAATATCCATAACATTTGAGAGTGAGCCTCATTTTCCTCCCGGCTAGTTAAGCTCCACATTACCCTTCGTGAACTTCACCCATTGATAACATAGCTTCTTCATTGACTAGACATCTAAATAATACACCATTGGCTCCTTTCTAGTACAATTCAATATCGATCATAACACAATTGATGGCTGATTTCCTTAGTCTACTAGCCTTGGTCAGCGGGCTCTAAAGATAACCCATGGGAGGAACTCTTTAATTGTCCCATTTTACTTCTACCCTGCAGACTTCCATAACTGCCTCTCTTTTGAAAAATGAAGGTAACGATCATTTTTGTTCAATGACCATTCTCGCGACCAATTCCTTCAGAATGTCCAACCCTGCGGCCAATTATGCCATTTCATCATTTGGGAAGCCAAGGCAAAATATGGCAATAATGTTGGACTAGTACATTTGAATAAGCCTGCTAATTGATTTATCACTGTAAGTGCTATGATATCTAGCTCCTATGATTGTCAAATTTTGTAATGCCAAAACCTCTTGGAATCTGTGTCTTTTGTAGCACTTCTACATATTTAAGACAGTGCATCTCATGTACAAAGACAAAAGTCTTTACTTCAAGAACTTCAAAAGCAAGACTTTATGATTCAAGAACATCGCTCAGTGTTTCAAGCTTCATAGTTCAAGTTATCAAAAGCTTCATCCAAGTTAAAACAAAGTTTCTAAACTTTGACCCTCAAGCTCAAGCTTCAATGTATCATAAATTCAAGCTTCATAAGTCTCGAGTTCAAGCTTCTACATATGACAAGATCTCAAGCTTCGTGAACTTCAAAGATCAACTATCAACTGAAGGAAAAGAAGTTTCAATGTTCATACATCATGTATAAGGTATGAATGACCCTAGATTGACCATAGGGTAGGTCATTTTGAATACATAATTTAATTTGGATCACTTTATAAGTGCATAGACTGTTTCTCGACTAGTCTTAGACTAAGTTCGACTAGTCCTAGCACTGGCTCGACCAGTCCAAGAATTCCTCAACCAGTCCTAAGTTTGTTACTGATTTTTGAGAATTTTTGTTAAAGCCTCGACCAGTCCTAGAGACTGCTCGACCGGTCATGTGAACAGTGCTCGACCTGTGTTCGACTAGTCCTATAGGCTTGATTTAAAATCCAGCGACTAAATTTAGTCCTACATGACCAGTCATGGACAGGACTCGACCAGTTGAGCAGGTCGTACGACTAGTTGTGGAACAGCCTTATCTTATCGTGCCCAAATTTTTAAAAGTTTGTTGGTCCTACGACCTGTCGTACCGACCACAGGACTAGTCGAAGATGCGATTTCTACACTTATAAATAGAGCACGATTTTTAAAATTTTATATTCAATTTAAACTAAATCAATATGCCACTCTAAGAGATAAGTTAGTGATATTCTTAAGCTATTTAGTGCTCATTTTATATTCTCTTTAATTAGCTTTCTTTGCATTTGATTTTGTATTCTGCATTCCAATTTTATTTGAAAGATGGATTTATAAATTCCCATTTCTTGGAATCAAAATCAAATCAAGCTAGCCCAAGGTGATTTAATTTAAAATCAATTTAGAGCCTAGAACCATTTCACAAGTGAGTGTGAGCATTGAACTTCTACGTTGAACTTCTACTCCGATTTGGTTCTACCGGGCTGCATCAAAAGGAGAATATATAGATAAGTATTTTACAGTTTTGTAAATTCTATTTTTTGGTTTCATTGAGATTGTTCCAGAAAAATCTCTTTGTTTTGGTTTGTCTGAGGTGATCCAGAAAACTCAGAGTGTGGGGTTTTTGAATTGTGTAAGCCCACTTGAAAGATACAATTGTGAGGGTTTTAGGTGAACCTTGAAAAACCTATTATCATAGTGAACACTAATATCCACTGTGTGAGGGTATTAGGAGTGGAGTAGTTGTGTGGCTATTTTTCTAAACAGTTGGTGTACACACAAGAGAACCATTATAATTTCTGGTCTTGTGGTGATTGAATATTTTCATTTTGTTGATGTTGTAATTTCCCTTTTTGCATTTGTGGAGAATGTTGTAATTTCTTTTATGTAAGTGTGGGAATGTTATAATAGCTTAATTATTTCATTTGCTATTTATTTCTTTTATATCCTCTTAAGTTTGAGTTTTCGATACTCACCCAAGTTCTAGTAAGGTTGTCCTGCCATAAACCTTTGGTTTTTGGTGTCAGGTTGTCCTTAGAACCAAGTTTATATCAACCTCTCAATACTAGATTTTTTATGTTATTTTACATTTCCGTATTGTGGGATTGTTTATTGCTATCAGTATTTATATTTGTTTAAATTTCGCTGTTAATTTTTTAATTTGGCATAGTCCTATTCACCCCCCCCCCCCTCTAGGACTTAATAGCTCGACCTTTTCAAGTGGTATCAGAGACTAATAGCTCATTTTATTATTATTCTTTTAGATTAATTTCCTGAGCTAATCGATCTGAGCTTTGTAAGATGTCAAATTTTGATAGGCTTTCAGTCACTAGGCCTCCACCATTTGATGGCTCTAATTATGCTTATTAGAAAGCCAGGATGAGAATTTTCTTAAAATCCATGGGTGAGAGCGTGTGGCAAGCCACAGTGATTGATTGGACCCCTCCTACCACTGAAGTGACTGGTATCGATGGATCCAAAACTATGAGAGTCACACCTTATTTCTCTTGGACCACTCTTCAGAAAAGTGAGAGTAGTGCCAATGCAAAAGCACTAAATGCAATGACTTGCGTACTATCAGCAGATGAATTCAAAAGAATTATATCCTGTGATACTGCAAAGCAAGCCTGAGATATTGTTCACTCCCCAAGTATAGGGTTGTGATGTAGTAATAAACTCGGTAAGACCGAGGTCGAATCCACAGGGACTGGTCGTCACAATTCAAATTCACGATTCTCCTTAACTAATTCAACAAATAAAAGATCAAATGGCTAACACAAATCTATGGAAAACAATTATTGAGAATAAGGAAGAAAATTCAATCAGAGAGAGCACTAGGACTTTCGAATCCACCCCTAATTATCCTAACTTTTGTTTTGTCTGTTAATTCACCTTAAATTAGATTGATCCAACTTGTCTGGAGAAAGCACAATCTGTGTCCTTAATCGGGCATACAGATTGTCTAATTCCTTTAAGCAATGCCATGAATAACATATCCCATGTCCAAATTGGGCATATGGAATATGCAGTTCAGTAAAGCACCCTGTTTCTTCCTCTACAGGAACCTGTTCATGATCAGATACAAGCACCTAGAATAAGCATCCAAACCACATCCATCCATAGACTCAAAAGTTCATAGATGGAGAAGTTAGAATTTAAAACAATCAAGCACACTAAGGAAAGAAACAAATCAATTTAATTAAAGTAAATCAACATAGAACAAAGGGTATTCAAATTAGGGGTTTCATCTCAGCCCTAGCTGAGAGATTAGTTACCCATAAAATCCATTAAACAAATGAAAAAATAAAGATAAAAAAACATAACAAGAATTTCAAACCAATTTCTCTCTCTCTTCTTTCTTCTATTTTCTTCTCTTTCTTCTCTCCCTTGCTGTAGATCTGGAGCTCCCCCTGGCTCTGAATGATTTACCCACGTCCAAAACTCCCCTTTTATAGCTGCTGGATGGCTGAAATCGGTGGCAGAGTCGTAGAAGGACTCGGAGTACAAATTTTCGCAGCCGTGATCGGTGGGCCCCACAGAGGTGTTTTTTGGAAAATCCACCCCGTCCATTAGATTCAGGACAAAATTTCAGTCAGGAATGGGTGGTTTTGAAGGTCCATTAGCATGGCCCACAGAAGAAATCACAAAAAACTCAGTTTTTAACGTCCCGGGGCAGTCCCCTTTTGGCCTCTGTACCGCACACGTGTGTACGCATGGGAGTGGAATCTCAGCATGGTTTTGTAGTTCTCATGGCCCTCTACAAGATGGACGGATCGGATCGGCCGGACAGGCGACGTTTGGGGCCCACAGCGCTTCGCAAAAACGCCCAGCGGCCGTTCGCTCGCTGACGCGGATCGCGAAGACGCTGCTTCGCTGCGGAAGTGGTGGGGTCCACTGTGATGATTTGTTTGGAAATCCACTCCGTCCATTTGATTTGGCTCGGAAAACCGTCCAGGGATGTCCGGTTTCACTGTTTTCGGTGTGGCCCATCAGATTCTTCGTTCCACCGTCCAACCGTCATTTGAATGGCTAGATTTTACTCTGGAGGAGCATTTGCAATTCGGCCACCTAGAAAATGTTGACAACCCTCCTTTAGTCCTGATAGACGGTCCGGATTACGCTTTTGGGTGATGTGTGGGGCCCACAACTCAAACCCACCCGTCGGCCAGCGTTCGCTGTCCGTTATTTGAATTTGAGAGTGAGAGGGAGTCGGTCAGCGCGTGCGCTGACCGACTCGGCCGTCCGGTGCACGGCTGCCACAACGAGTGCATGGTGCACATGCACCACACATGGGGCCCACTATGATGTTTATGAGAAATCTGCACCGTCCATCCTCTTTCTCATCTTATTTCCACCGCCAAAACCCAATTTGAGACAATTCCAAATATCAGGTGAGTCTGAAGCGATGATTTTAGGGGCTGATCTGACCGTTGGGGCACTTCCATAGTGATCCAAGGGCTGAAACTTGATATGTACGGTTAATTTATGGCCCTCATCCCATGTATGGAGTTTCGAACTGATCGGATGGCGGGAACTATGTGATCTTGCATTCTGGACCCTTTTCGGGCCTCTTCAACGTGCTTTCCTCAGATCCCAGGCGTGTAAAACCTTCATTATTGGTTCTCTGGGGTCCATCCCGTGCTCTGGTGACTTCAGAACGTCAAATCTATGCCTTTAACATCAATTTCCCATTAACGCTCCTGATTTCATCCTGTAATAAAAATATAATTAAAATCCGATGTTAGGCCTTATCATGTACATTAAATAGGGCAATAATCGGGGTCTGAGATGCAATATTTGACCCTGATCACAACCCCCACCAGCATTTTGCTAGTCCCGAGCAAAACATGCGAAAAATAATTTCAGAAATAAAAGACAATTCCTGTAAATTCAAGTGACTTGTGAGCTGATAGTCGAGATGTGATCATTCTACGATTCATGCATGGTGAGTGGAATTTTCTCCTGGAATGAAGTTCACTGTAAATTTCATAATCAAGTTCAAAATATTAAGTCATGAATTAAAACATCCTAAACATTGAGTTCCATTAGTGTATAGTGTATTCTCGGCTTACGATCATTAAGAGATCCGATTGTTAATTTCATGATATCATTGGTAATTATCAACGGAGTGCATGACGACTAAACCTGGAACCAACACTTGCCTTACAGATTAACCTTTCATTCTACCATTTTTTTTATTTTCTTTATGAATAGTATGCCAAGGAGGAGAATCAAATCTTGCACCTATAGGGAGCAAACCTATGGTGAAAATTTGTCGCCTAAATCTTTTCGTATGTCAATTATGAGGAATCGAATCTTCACCTATAGGGAGCAAACCTATGATGATGATTATCCGACTTATTCTTTCAATTCTTCTTTATAGACTGATGCTAAAAATTTTGTTTTTCAGGCTGGTTCCCTTCATGCTTAGTGATTACCATGTTATCAATTAATATCGAACTGAAAACTTAATGTGTAAACGAGATCTGATATGTGAAATCATGGCTCAATCAATGTTTACAACTTCTAATCGTGGATTAACAATTCAAACTTAAGTGTGAAATCTACCAGACAACCGAATCCAAGAGTCATAAATTTCTCACATTCTGAATCTTGTAATTTCAAAATCACAACTATCCTTCAAAATCTCTTTGAATTAAATAGAAATTCCAGAAAAATTTTAAAAATTTTCACAATTTTTGCTCAAGACCAAGAAAATACTGATTAGGTAACCTAATCTCCCACCCCCAACCTAAAATCTACATTGTCCTCAATGTAAAAGAAATAAGCATGCAATGTACATGAGACAACGAAAAAGAAAGAGGAGTAGGGAAAGATAGTACCTGGATGGAGAATCAAGAAGCTCTCAAAAATATCAGCGTAAAAGCGAGTCAGCACAAGAGAGAAATCAGTAAAATAAAATATCCTACCTATACCACTTTCGCAGGTGCTCTCGATTGCATTTAGCATATGCAATAAGCCTTTAAACCCCTAGGTTACCCCTAGTGGACGAGTTGTAGTCTCGTGAGGGTTTGCAGTAATGTTACCCACAAACATTGAACTAACTAACGGTGAAACAGAAATAGAATGAAATGCTGGGTTGCCTCCCAGGAGCGCTAAGTTTAACGTCTTCAGCCAGACAAAACGGACCATGAATTCATTAATCTTTAAGACCAGGGTCCGCCAAAGAACTTACCTCAACACGTGGTTAACCAATCCCAGACAAGTGATGTGAGTTCCCTTGAGCTGAGCTATCTGAAATGAGGTAACTGACACTATCATCAAACAGTTTAAGGACTTCTGCTCGAACAACTTCCTCCATGTTAGGATCATGCTTCCTTGTTTTACGTGACATTTCCACAGCATGATCCTTACATACAGTGGGGCACACTCCTTATTTCTGCTATCTTCCGTTCAATTGCCACCTTATATGTTCGAAGAACATTAAGCAACCTGTTCTCTTTTGCCTTCTCAGAGTTAGAAGCTGTGCTGTCAGGAAGAGTCTCAGAGGGATGAAGAGGTTCCACTTTCGCTCTCCATTTTTCAGTCTCCAATATCGGAGTAGAGTCGAGCAATGCATTAACTTCATGGATGGGACTATCTGTGTCAAACTCCGTGCCATGTTGTGCTAAGCAGGTCTCAAGTGGATCTTCAAAAGATTTACGGAAGGAGTCCTGCACTAGACTCTCGATCATGTCCACTTCAAATATGTCGTCCAAATCTGCGGATTGTTGTCCTGCATTAAAAACATTCAGTTTAATATTCATGTTACCAAATGACAACTTCATAACTCCATTCCTGCAATTTATAATAGCATTAGATGTGGCCAAAAATGGACGACCCAAAATGACTGGGATCTGACTATGAGGATTCTGAACAGGCTGAGTATCTATAACTATGAAATCCACTGGAAATAAAATTTGTCAACCTGGATTAGCACATCTTCAATAACACCCCGGGGCACCTTGACAGATCTATCAGCAGTTGTAATGTTATTTTAGTCGGTTTCAACTCACCAAGTCCTAGCTGCTCATAGACCGAATATGGTAACAAATTGACGCTCGCCCCTAAATCAAGTAATGCCTTCCCCCGATTTTATGATCTCCTATGCCGCAAGAAATGGTGGGAGCTCCTGGATCCCTAAATTTAGGAGGGGTGTTATGTTGAATCATGGAGCTGAGCTGCTCTGCAAGGAAGACTTTCTTATGAACATCTGCTTACGCTTTTGAGTGCATAAATCTTTAAGAAACTTAGCATAAGCAGGGACTTGCTTGATAGCGTCAAGCAACGGGATGTTGACTTGCACTTTTATAAACACGTCCAGGATTTCATCAAAGTTGTTTCTTTTCTTCATTGGTGCCAGACGTTGAGGAAAGGGTGCTTTGGGCACGTAAGGTGGCACGTCAGCGGCTCTTGGAGAGTCAGAGAGTTTTTGGACTTTGGATGCATTGGTGTGTCTCTCTGCTTCACCTTGATTTGATTCATCCCTAGGTATCTCTATTTTGTTGTCAATTTGTTTGCCTGACCTAAGGGTAATGATCGATTTGGCTTGCTCATGGTATTGCCCTTGGTTAGAATTAGAGCCAATCTCATACTGTCCCTTTGGATTAGCCACAGGTTGGCCAGGGAACTTACCTTCTCTCTCTCACTCAATGTGGCAGCTAGTTGACCCATTTGTACTTCCAGCTTGGCAATGGATTGTGCATTTGCATGTAAGCTTTGCTGGTTGGCTAGTAAGGTTTGTTGGGTGTCTTTTTGGAATTGGAGAGAGCTCTGCATAAAAAGATGGAGTGTCCTCAAGAGATGGTTTCCTTGATTGTGCAGGCAGTTGTTGATATTGCGGAAACTGCTGAGGTTGCATAGGAGGATTTCCAGATGGTCCTCCTTGTTGCGATCCTTTTGCCCAAGAAAAATTTGGATGCCTAGCCCACCCTGGGTTGTACGTGTTCGAGTAAGGATCATTCCCAGGTTTCTGAAAGGTGTTCAAAGCATGAACTTGTTCAGAGAGGAATTCTGGAAATGCTGTACCAGATGGGCAAGATTGCGTAGGATGGGTAGGATAGAACATATGGCACAAGCCTCGGCTTGAGTTGTTTGTGGGGGTCCATTATGCAACATCAGAGCATCAACCTTTTTTGTCAGGCCATCAATCTTGGCATGGAGATCTGGTGTGACTCCTACCTCATATATGCCACTTCTCTTTTGTGGTTGGGAATTTTTTCACTCTATCTGAATAGTCCCATTGCTGGGAGTTTTCACACAAGGTTTCAAAGAATTTCCACGCTTCGGTATCGCTCTTGGTCATGAAGGACCCTCCACTGGTGGCATCAACCATGCGACGGTTCTGGGGTCAGACCGTCATAAAAGTATTGTACTTGTTGCCACTTCTCAAAACCGTGGTGTGGACATTTAAGAAGCAAGTCCTTCCATCTTTCCCAGCATTCATGAAAGTGCTCTCCCTCTTTTTGTGTGAAATTAGTGATTTCTCTACGGAGAGCATTAGTTTTGTGAACAGGGAAGAACTTGTTTAAGAACTTCCTAGACAATTGGTCCCAGGTAGTGATAGACCCAACTTCTAGAGAATTCAACCATGCTTTCGCCTTATCCTTCAAGAAAAAGGAAACAGGCGTAGGCGGATCGAATCGTCTGAGAAGTTTTGGTATTTAAAGGTGGAGCAAATGTCTAGGAATTCTTTCACATGATGATGGGTCCTCCTTGTCTAACCATAAAAGGAAGGCAACAACTGTATGACCCCAGTCTTGAGTTCAAAGTGTGCTGCCGTGGGTGGTAGGCAACACTATGCATGAAGGCGCATTGAATTGGACAGGAGCTGAATAATCTCTAAGAGTTTTATTCCATTCTCTTCTGCCATTTCAACTGGGATGTCTTTCAATCTTCTATGGAATGTTCTTTCTATTTCAGGATCAAAAGGTGCTAGTTCTTTATCTAGAGATCTACGTCCTAGCATAAACTAAGTAACAACCTAAGAAAAAAGAAGAAAACTAGACTAGAAAACAAGTTAAAACTATGTAAGTAAGAATGGGAAGAAAGAACCCGGAAAAGGAGATGATTGATGTCAGAAGATTTAAGAAGCTCCTCCTCACTTAGTAGCTTCCTCCTCAATTCTGAAATGAAAATAGAAACAAAAACAAATCAAGTTTCCTAAAATAATGATAGAAAAATCCTAAGCAACGGTTAATTTCTAAAAAAAAGAAAGTTTCTAAAAAACAAAAAAACAAGTAAGTTTCTAAAATTCAAAAGAAAGAAATTCTAGAATAAAAAAGTTCTAAAAGTAAAAAACCAATTCTAAAAATAAAGAATAATAAATTAGAAAAAGTAAAGAATTTAGAAAGGGATTACCAAATTAGAAGTTTTATCTCAGGACCCTACAAAACAGGAAAGAGGTTAATTTCTAAAATAAAGAAAAGAACTCTAAGTTAGTAAAATCCTAAGCTATGAATTATGATAAGAGAGAATCCTAAATTCAATTGGACCGAAACAGTCCCCGGCAACGGCGCCAAAAACTTGTTCACTCCCCAAGTATAGGGTTGTGATGTAGTAATAAACTCGGTAAGACCGAGGTCGAATCCACAGGGACTGGTCGTCACAATTCAAATTCACGATTCTCCTTAACTAATTCAACAAATAAAAGATCAAATGGCTAACACAAATCTATGGAAAATAACTATTGAGAATAAGGAAGAAAATTCAATCAGAGAGAGCACTAGGACTTTCGAATCCACCCCTAATTATCCTAACCTTTGTTTTGTCTGTTAATTCACCTTAAATTAGATTGATCCAACTTATCTAGAGAAAGCACAATCTGTGTCCTTAATCGGGCATACAGATTGTCTAATTCCTTCAAGCAATGCCATGAATAACATATCCCATGTCCAAATCGGGCATATGGAATATGCAGTTCAGTAAAGCACCCTGTTTCTTCCTCTACAGGAACCTGTTCATGATCAGATACAAGCACCTAGAATAAGCATCCAAACCACATCCATCCATAGACTCAAAAGTTCATAGATGGAGAAGTATAGAATTTAAAACAATCAAGCACACTAAGGAAAGAAACAAATCAATTTAATTAAAGTAAATCAACATAGAACAAAGGGTATTCAAATTAGGGGTTTCATCTCAGCCCTAGCTGAGAGATTAGTTACCCATAAAATCCATTAAACAAATGAAAAAATAAAGATAAAAAAACATAAAAAAGAATTTCAAAACAATTTTCTCTCTCTCTTCTTTCTTCTATTTTCTTCTCTTTCTTCTCTCCCTTGCTGTAGATCTGGAGCTCCTCCCTGGTTCTGAATGATTTACCCACGTCCAAAACTCCCCTTTTATAGCTGCTGGATGGCTGGAATCGGTGGCAGAGTCGTAGAAGGACTCGGAGTACAAATTTTCGCAGCCGTGATCGGTGGGCCCCACAGAGGTGTTTTTGGAAAATCCACCCCGTCCATTGGATTCAGGACGAAATTTCAGTCAGGAATGGGTGGTTTTGAATGTCCATTACGCGGCCCAGAAGAAATCACAAAAACTCAGTTTTGAACGTCCCGGGGTAGCCCTTTTGGCCTCTGTACCGCACGTGTGTACGCATGGGAGTGGAATATCAGCATGGTTTGTAGTTCTCATGGCCCTCTACAAGATGGACGGATCGGATCGGCCGGCAGGCGACGTTTGGGGCCCACAGACGCTTCGCAAAAACGCCCAGCGGCCGTTCGCTCGCTGACGCGGATCGCGAAGACGCTGCTTCGCTGCGGAAGTGGTGGGGTCCACTGTGATGATTTGTTTGGAAATCCACTCCGTCCATTTGATTTGGCTCGGAAAACCGTCCAGGGATGTCCGGTTTCACTGTTTTCGGTGTGGCCCATCAGATTCTTCGTTCCACCGTCCAACCGTCATTTGAATGGCTAGATTTTACTCTGGAGGAGCATTTGCAATTCGGCCACCTAAAATGTTGAACCCCCTTTAGTCCTGATAGACGGTCCGATTACGCTTTTGGGTGGATGTGTGGGGCCCACAACTCAAACCCACCCGTCGGCCAGCGTTCGCTGTCCGTTATTTGAATTTGAGAGTGAGAGGGAGTCGGTCAGCGCGTGCGCTGACCGACTCGGCTGTCCGGTGCACGGCTGCCACAACGAGTGCATGGTGCACATGCACCACACATGGGGCCCACTATGATGTTATGAGAAATCTGCACCGTCCATCCTCTTTCCCATCTTATTTCCACCGCCAAAACCCAATTTGAGACAATTCCAAATCAGGTGAGCCTGTGAGATTGAAGCGATGATTTTAGGGGCTGATCTGACCGTTGGGGCACTTCCATAGTGATCCAAGGGCTTGCTGAAACTTGATATGTACGGTTAATTTATGGCCCTCATCCCATGTATGGAGTTTCGAACTGATCGGATGGCGGGAAACTATGTGATCTTGCATTCTGGACCCTTTCGGGCCTCTTCAACGTGCTTTCCTCAGATCCCAGGCGGTGTAAAACCTTCATTATTGGTTCTCTGGGGTCCATCCCGTGCTCTGGTGACTTCAGAACGTCAAATCTATGCCTTTAACATCAATTTCCCATTAACGCTCCTGATTTCATCCTGTAATAAAAATATAATTAAAATCCGATGTTAGGCCTTATCATGTACATTAAATAGGGCAATAATCGGGGTTTGAGATGCAATATTTGACCCTGATCAGATATTTTAGAAATGACACACGAGGAACGGGAACAAAATTGTTAAAAAAAATCTAAAGTCCAAATCCTACAACGAAAAGTTGAGGAAATGTGATGGAAGAAAATGAAACTCATGGACTTTTATACTAGATTGAAGACATTGTAAACTCTATGTGGGGTCATGGTAATAAAATTCCAGAAAGTAAGTGTGCAAAGATACTACGCTCACTATCTGAACGGTTCAATTCAAAGGTGACGGAATCCAGGAACTTTTGTGATATCGAAAATATGAGGGTAAAGAATTAGTTGGCTTATACAGACCTATGAGTTAAACTTTAAAGCTCCTAAAGGTAAATCCATTGCCTTAAATCTTCTAAAAATATTTCTCAACAAAATTGTAGTAATTTTGATTTTAAAAATTCTAAAGATGATATGACCCTTTTAACTAAAAAGTTTTATAAGATTTTCAAAAGTAAAAAGAGGGTTAATTTTCAAAAACCCAATGAAAAGAAAAGATCTAAATCTAAAACTTAGAAATCTTTAAAAGACAGTCAATGTTACAACTGCCATGAATATGGGCATCTAGCAGTGTCCTAAAAAGGACAAACCTAAAAAGGACAAACCTAAAAGGAAAGGTATGTTGGCTACTTGGGATGAATCTTCCTGCTCTGAAGCCTCTTCTGAGTCAGAAGATTCTAAAACCGAGTTGGGTAATGAAGTTAAAGCCCTTATGACTCTAGCCAAGTTCACTTTTCAGATAATGATGATTCAACTAGTGAAGAAAATCTGAATAGTGATCATGAATATGAAGAAGACCTTCAAGATGCTTATAATGCCTTATACAAGGAAAGTTGTAAAATTGTGGTAAAACTAAAACTTCAGAAAGAAAAGTTTTCTAAACTTAAAGAAAATTTTGATAGTCTTGTTTTAGAAAAATCTCACATTTCAGATTGTTTTGAAAAAACTAAGTGCGACTTAGATTTCAAAAATTTCCAAGTTGAAAACTTAAAATCTGAAAATGAAAAACTAAAACTTGAAGTCTCTTCACTTTTGAGTTTAAAAAAAACATGGAAGTATGCCTAAGGAGATCCTAAGTCAGAAAAAAACTCTTATCTAGATCTAGAAAATGTGGCGATCGATCTGGATTAGGCTACGACAAAAGATATCCTCCTAAACATAAGAATACTCCACCCAGATTTGTGAAAGGGGAGTCTTCAAACTCAAAAGAGAAAAGCTGAATCAAAATCATTTTAAAAATGCTAAGTCTTTTCAAACCTTAAAACATAGAAGTAGTAACCATATCAACTACAAAAATCATAATCATAATCCTTTAGCTGAGAAAATTGTTGATTTACTTAAGGAGCTCTTCAATCTAATCAATGGGTCGGTCTTATATCAACTACAAACAAAAGAAGACCAACATACTCCTAAACCAAGATTGTAATGAAATGGGTTCCTAAGGTTACGTGCTTGGTTGCTCACACTACTTTCAAAGCTACAAGCCATTCAAAATGGTACCTAGACAGTGGATGCTCCAGACACATAACAGGTGACAAAGGTTTGTTTATCAATCGTAAAGATATGACTGATGGTTCAGTCACACTCAATGATGGTAACAACTGCAGGATTATTGGCCAAGGTACGGTTCAACTCTTTAACCTCCCTTTATTTGAGAATGTTTTATATGTAGAAGGGTTAAAATACAACTTATTAAGCATCTCTCAAATAGTGATAATAATCATAGAGGAAAATTTACAACCTAGGGTGTGAAATTTTAAATAAAAGTGGTTCTGGGTTCGTAATATGAAATGGTCGCAGAACTTCTGAAAACTGCTACATTATAAGTAATACAAGACTCATCTAATTTATCGTGTTACATGGTCCATACCGATGAGACCGAGTTGATGGCATAAACGCTTGGACATAAACACTACCACAACTTATATAGATTGAGCAAAAGAGAGTTAGTAAGAGGCTTAGCCAAAATACAGAAAAAGAGAAAAATATTTGGCGAATGCCAGATTGGCAAGCAAACTAGGAGTTCTCACAAAAAGGTGAACTCTAATGCCACATCTAAACCGATCGAACTCCTCCATATGGATCTTATTGGACCAACTAGAACGGAGAGGAGTGGGTGGCAAGAAAACATACTGGTAATTGTAGATGACTTTACCAGATATACTTGGGTAGTCTTCTTAAGAGACAAATCAGAAACTCTCGATGAAGTAAAAATGGTACTTAGACATATCCAAACTGAAAAAGAGTCTCAAGTCGGTAAGATCTATAGCGATCATGGATCAAAATTTGAGAATAGCGGTTTTGAGAAGTTTTGTAGTGATCAGGGAATATCACATGAATTCTCTGCGCCCAAAACACCACAACAAAATGATATAGTAGAAAGAAAAAAATAGATTGCTTCAAGAAATGGCCAAATGTAATGTTAAATAGTATGAAGATCCCTAAAAAATTTGGGCCGAAGCCGTAAATACTGCCTGTTATATAATTAACCGCGTTAATACTAGAAAATCAAATAGTAAAACGGCTTATGAAATGTGGTTTGATAAGAAGCCTACTGTCAAATACTTTCGAGTTTTTGGCAACAAGTGCTACATTTTACGTGACCGAGAAAATCTGAGTAAGTTTGACACCAAAAGTGATGAAGGGATATTTTTAGGGTATGCTCTAAATAGTCAAGCATATCGGGTTCTTAATAAGAGAATCGGTGTAGTTCAAGAATCCATTAATGTGGTTATTGACTATCACTTGAATACACCTGTCTCAGTTCAGAAAATGATGAAGTACTTCTAATTGATAAACCAGATTATTTATCAAGTCAAAATAACTCTGAACTGAGGACTGTTAAAGTCCATCCAACTAATCAGATTCTTGGAAACCCTCTCATAGGTGTACGCACTCGTAAACAACTAGAAGATTTGTGTAACTACATGTGCTTTTGAAAAGGCCTAGCTATATGTCCTAGAGGGGGGGTGAATAGGACTATGCAAAAAATGTTATAACAGCGGAATTAAAAAACAATATGATAGCCAAATAAATCACAATGCAGGAAAGTAAATAACCTCAAAAATCTGATCTTGAGGGATTGATACAAATGTTATTCTAAGGACAACCTTCACCAAAAACCAGAGTTTATGGTAGGACAACCTTATTTCTAGAAAGATCTTTGTATCAAATCTCAAACAAAGAGGAATAAAGAAATAAATACAAACTGAATTGAAATAAATTGTAATCACAAATGTATTGTTCTAGGGACAGCCATACACCATAAAAATGGCAGGGCAACCTTGCTGGAACAACTTTTAAAAGAAATTGAATATCAAGCTGATAAAGGAATAACAGAAAATAAATTCTAAACTATTACAAAATTCTCACAATGCTTGAATTAAATGATTACAACATTCACCACCATACATACATCCCACAAAAGAATAATTAAAGATTAGAAGTATAAATCATTCAACCACAACACAAGGGATTATAGTGGTTCGCCGGTGTGTTCACCAACTGTTAAACAACAGCCACACAAAATGCTACTCCACTCCTAATATCCTCACATAGGGGATATTAGCGTTCACTAACAAAATAGGTTTTCCCAGGTTCACCAAAAACCTTTACAATTGTGTCTTTGTCTGTGGGCTTACACAATTAAAAAAACCCCACTTCTGAGTTTTCCTAGCTCTCATCAGATAACCAATACAACAAGATTTTCTGGCAAATCTTGAAAGAAACCAAAAAGAAAGGAATTTACAATTAAATGTAAAATACCTGATTATCTCCTTCGTTGTAGCAGCCCAGTAAAACCAAATCAGAGTAGATGATTGAATGTCCAAGTTCAATGTCCAGTACTCAATTACTAATGGTTCTGATTCTAATAGATTTTAAATTAAACCAAGTAGGGCTTGCCTTAATTGATTTTGATTCCAAAGAAAGGGAATAAAAATTCCTCTTATCAAATTAGATTGGAATAGCAGAAACAAAATCAATTAAATAAAGCTAAGGAAAGAGAATATTAAATAAGCACACTTAGCTTAGATGGAGCACAGAATTATCTCTCAGAAGTTCGACGAAGATTGGCTTGAATGGATTAATTAATTCAATGATTACTTCTGAGATTCGTGCTCTATTTATACGTGAGCAGATCGCGTGTTCGACTAGTCTAGAGAGCTCTTCGACTAGTCGAAGAAATAAAGATTTGAAAAAAATCGGGCGCGATAAGCTTTGACCGTTTTACGACTGGTCGAAGGACTCCTTCGACTAGTCGTAGGTCACCTTCGACTGGTCGAAGGTCTCCTTTGACTGGTCGAAGAACTTAAAATTCATCGTTGGATTTTGAGTTGAAGACTTTCGACTGGTCGAAGATGCAGTCGACACTGTTCCTTCGACTGGTCGAATAGATTCCTAGACTAGTCGAAGCCTAACAGAAATTTTTCAATTTTTGTAACAAACTTACGACTGATCGAGGAATTTCTTAGACTGGTCGAAGCAACTCTAGGACAAGTCGAAGAAGACCTAGGACTAGTCGAAGAACAGACCAAACTTATGTAAAATAAACATTCGATTTATGTATCCAAAGTGACCTACTTCTAAGGTCAACCTAAGGTCAGTAAAACCATAACCATGAAGTAAGGACATTGAAACATTAGGAACTAGTGACCTTGAAGTATGAGCCTTGAAGTCTTGATGTAGTTCAATCTTGAAATCTTGATGTAGCTCAATCTTGAAAGTGTCTTGAGTTCTTTATGAACAGCCTTGTACTCTTCTTGAAGTCTTGCAGCTTGAGTCATGTCTTGTGAGTAGTTCTTGCATTCAAGTTTGATCTTTGTACTCGTGAGCTTTGCTTGTTGTGAGCTTAGCTTGTTCATGAATGTTGATCTTTAAGAGAGCTTCACTTATGCAAGATATATAATAGTGATTTTGGCACCACAAATTTGACAACAAACAGGGATATAAAATATAGCACTTACAATCTCCCCCTTTGTCAAATTAGTGACAAAACACATAACCAAGATAAACATAAATAAAACAACTGGTTAAAGAGATATGAACCAGTTCATATCAACTGGCTTACCTGCAAATCAATATTCAATATTCAACATTCAACATTCAACATTCAACCAGTTCAAACATACTCCCCCTGAGTAACATAACCAATGCTACTCCTCTCACAATCATATCGTTAAGAATAAACCATTCTCCCCCTTTTTGTCACAATATGACAAAGGAAACAACAATAAAGGAGAACTAAATAAAGGGATATATGAGAGTAAACATGAGGAGTTATGAGATTATAGCAAAACAGAGATAGAGATACTCAACATAGCTTCACATAGAATAAATATCCAGCATAAAACATAGATAATATCCTACTCAAACTCAGTCAATCAAGTGCTAAGTTATAAAGTTATTACAGACCAGAAGTCTCATATAAACTAATCAGAACTAGAACCAGATGACAGAGCAGGAATAGAGGTATCAAGTTGGTGCATGCGTTTGTTCAATCGCCTAAGATATTTGCGCATGTACTTGAATTGTAAATCATGAGCAACAGACATGTTTTCCATCTTTACATTTATATTCTCAACTTTATCCTCTAATGCACTCAGACGAGCATCAACATTAGATGGTTCAAAATCTGAATCATTTGTTGAGTCAGAATCCAGTTCCTCAAAAATGTCATCCATATTAATGTCATCACCAGCTTCTTCATGACCACCACCACTACCACCACCTTGTTCAGGAAGTAGATCCAGCTTCATCTTATTGATATTAGTATTGTTGAAGATCAGATGATGGATTGGTGCCTCATCAAACGGCATATCGACTAACATGTGTGTAGCCAATACAGTCATTAAATAGGCAAAAGGAATGTTACTATGACTAGGATGGAGTCTAAACTGAAGAATGAAATGACAAATTAAGGATGGTAAACAAATCTGAGTACCTTTAGAGATAGCATGGATAACACGAACCATAAACGAAGTCAAGTCAGTTTTATTACCCGAACGAGGATACAGATTAGACACAAAGATTTTGTGGAGAATTCTGTACTTGGGTAACAAATACCTTGCGGGAAGCGCATTCCCTTTTTGTGTCCATTGAACATCCATGTTGCACAAGTCTCTAGTGAGCATGCGTTTTTCAGACATTGAGGGTTTATCAGTTAAGTTATGGATAGGAATACCCTCATCATTCATAGGAATGTCCATAAGGGCTGAAATTAAATGACGATCAATGTCAAAAGGCCCTTCTCTAGTAGATATTTTAAAAGTTAAATTATCCTGTGAAAAAGCACTAATACATATAAACATGGATTGGGCAATGGACCGGTATGCAGGCCCACCCCAATGTAATAAGTTAACCCAACCTACAGCTTCAAGCATAGGAAGGATGTCAAAAGGTGCAATATGATTAACATCAATAGGATGTTCAATAATAACATTACGTAATCCGATGTCCCTAACATAAGATGGATCATCATTGGGAACAAGAAGATGACACTTAGAGATAATGGTCGATCTGGAGGAAGAAGAAGGACCACGGGAAGTAGTTTTTCTACCTCTAGAAGCCATTTGCAACACGGATATCAAGGAAATAAGAAGTTGCAAAGGATTGAGAAGTGGGTTTCCTCAAAACAATTTTTCAAAATCCAAACCCCAAATCACAATGAAATCCAAAATACAAAGCTTAAAGCTTGAAAAGTAAACAATCTAGACACAAATCTGCAAGAAACACATGATTTGGAACACTAACCTTGAAGAACATGAAAGATGGGTTCGACAAGTCGAAGCTTGGCTCCTTAGAAAGGAAAAACGAAATGAGGAAGAATGCAAAAATCTCAAATTTTAAGTGATTCCCGAGATCTACGACTGGTCGTGGATATCTACGACTGGTCGAAGGTCGACTAGTCGAGTATACTCACGACTGGTCGAAGAGATGTCCAAAAATTCATATTTCTTGCAATTATACAAACATTGGAATTCAATCTAGCAAATATATACACTATGATACAAGTAGGCATAAATAATCATTTTAAAATGCACATGCCAAGATCAAATTTCATCTTATTAAACCTAATTTTATCAAGAGGTTTTATGAAAATATCAGCTCTCTGATCTTCAGTAGGAATATATTCCAGAGATATAACTTTTTCTTCTACCAATTCCCTAATATAATGAAATCTAATGTCAATGTGCTTAGTACGAGAATGCTGAATAGGATTTTTTGAAATATTTATTGCACTGGAATTATCACAATGCAATAACATAGTATCCTGTTTAATTCCATAATCACTTAGCATTCGTTGCATCCAAACAAGCTGTGTACATGCATTACCAGCTGCAATATACTCAGCTTCAGCTGTTGAAAGTGATATAGAATTTTGTTTCTTACTAAACCAGGAAACTAAGCAATTTCCAATGTAAAAGCAACCACCACTGGTTGATTTTTTATCATCTAGATTACCAGCCCAATCAGCATCTGAGTACCCAACAAGTTGGACACTAGTCTCATGAGGATACCAGAGACCAAGATTTATAGTACTTGCAACATATCTAATAATCCGCTTAACAGCAATCAAGTGAGATTCTTTTGGATCAGATTGAAATCTTGCGCAAATACCAACACTTAAAGAAATATCAGGTCTACTAGCAGTTAAATATAACAAACTACCAATCATACTCTGATAAAGTTTTGAATCAATATTTTTACCATTATAGTCTTTTGAGAGTTTCAGGGTAGTACTCATAGGAGTATCGAAATTCTTGCCATTCTCAAATCCAAATCTCTTGATTAGATTCAAGGCATACTTAGATTGAGAGATGAATATTCCTTCAGGTTGCTGCTTAACTTGCAAACCAAGAAAATAAGTTAATTCCCCAACCATGCTCATTTCGAACTGTGATTTCATCAAGTCTGCAAACTCAGTAGTCAAGTTAGTACAAGTTGATCCATAGATGATATCATCAACATAAATCTGTACTATTAAGATATGATCATTATATTTTTTAACAAATAGAGTTTTATCAACAGATCCCATTTGAAAATTGTGACTTAAAAGAAATTTTGTTAGTTTCTCATACCATGGCCTAGGTGCTTGTTTTAATCCATAAAGTGTCTTTTTAAGCCAATACACATAATCAATATTTTTGGGATCTTCAAAACCCATTGGCTGTTTAACATAGACTTCTTCATGTAAATCGCCATTTAGAAAAGCACTTTTCACATCCATCTGATAGATCTTTATCTTTCTAAAACATGCAATGGATATAAATAGTCTGATAGATTCAAGACGTGCTACTGGTGCAAAAGTTTCATCGAAATCAATCCCTTTAATTTGAGTATAACCTTGTACCACTAGTCTAGCCTTTTTTCTAATTATATTTCCACATTCGTCAGACTTATTTTTGAAAATCCATTTTGTTTCAATGATGTGTTTATCTTTAGGTCTTGGTACGAGATACCAAACATCATTTCTTACGAATTGGTTAAGTTCTTCTTGCATTGCAACAATCCAGTTCTGATCAGCAAGAGCTTCTTTTACATTGGATGGTTCTATTTGGGATGTAAAACATACATAATTACATAAATCCTCAAGTTGTCTACGGGTGCGAACACCAGTGAGAGGGTTTCCAAGAATTTGAGTGGTTGGATGATCTTTAACAGTCCTCAATTCAGATTCAGTCTGATTTGATGAAGTATCGGGTTTATCAATTATTAGAACTTCATCATTATCTGAATTTGAGATTGGCTTATTTAAGTGATCATCAATGACAACATTGATGGATTCTTGAATCAAACCAGTCCTTTTGTTCAGAACCCTATAAGCACGACTGTTTAAGGAATATCCTAGAAAAATCCCTTCATCACTCTTTGTATCGAATTTTCCCAAATTTTCACGATCTCGTAAAATATAGCACTTGCTGCTAAAAACTCGAAAGTATTTAACAGTAGGCTTTTTATTGAACCACAATTCGTAAGCCGTTTTATTATTATCTTTGCTAGTGTAGACTCGGTTAATAATATAGCAAGCTGTGTTGACTGCTTCAGCCCAAAGATTTTTAGAGAGCTTCATGCTATTCAACATGACATTAGCCATTTCTTGAAGCACCCTATTCTTTCTTTCTACTATTCCATTTTTTGTGGAGTTTTGGGAGCAGAGAATTCATGTAATATTCCTTGGTCAGTACAAAACTTCTCAAAATTGCTATTCTCAAATTCAAATCCATGATCACTACGAATTTTACTGATTTGAGAAGATTTTTCGGTTTGAATCCTTTTGAAAACTTTTCTCACTTCGTCAAGGGTTTCAGATTTATCCCTTAAGAAGACTACCCAAGTGAATCTGGTAAAATCATCAACTATTACCAGGATATACTTTTTCCCACCACGACTTTCTGTTCTAGTAGGTCCTATCAGATTCATGTGGAGGAGTTCGAGTGGTCTTGATGTGGTATTTGAATTCACCTTTTTGTGTGAGTTTCTTGTTTGTTTGCCTATCTGGCACTCATCACATATCTTATCTAATTTCTGAAGTTTGGGTAAACCTCTTATAAGTTCTCGTTTGCTCAATCTATATAAATTTTGATAATGTACATGTCCAAGACGTTTGTGCCATAAATCAGTCTCATCTGTATGGACCATGTAACATGTTTGATTAGATGAGCTGGATTCACTAATAATATAGCAATTTTCAGACGTTCTACGTCCAGTTAATATTACAGAACCCTTATTGTTTAGTATCTCATAGCTTTGATTAGAAAACCGAACACTATGGTTATTATCACATATTTGAGATATACTAAGCAAGTTATGTTTTAAGCCTTCAACATATAAGACATTTTTAAACACAGGAAGTTTAAAAAGTTGAACCGTACCTTAGCCTATAATCTTGCAGTTGCTACCATCACCAAATGTGACTGAACCATCAGTCATATCTTTCAGGTCTGTGAATAAAGCTTTGTCACCTGTCTTATGCCTAGAGCATCCACTGTCTAGGTACTACTTTGAATGACTTGTTGCTTTGAAAGCAGTGTGAGCAACCAAGCAGGCAACTTTAGGAACCCATTTCAAAACAGTTTTGGGTTTAGGAACATAGTTGGTCTTCTTTTGTTTATAGTTGTAAGAATGACTTATAGAGTTAGATTTTAAGAGCTCCTTGAGTAAATCAACTATCTTTTCAGTTAGTGGATTTCGTTTCTGATTAAAGTTGACATGGCTACTTCTAGGTTTTTGAAAAGTTTTTGAATTTCTAGAAAAATTTTGATAAGTACTTTTCCCTTTTGAGTTTGAGGACTCTCCTTTAACAAACATAGGAGGAGTATACTTTTGTTTAGGAGGTAGATTTTTATCGTAGCCCAACCCGGATAGATCGCCACATTTTCTTGATCTGGATAAAAGTTTTTCTAACTTTGGATCACCTTGGGCATATTTCCATATGTCCTTTAGACTCAGAAGAGAAGATACTTCAGTTTTGAGTTTCTCAATTTCAGATTTCAAATCAATAATTAGGGAGTTCTAGAATTCCAAATCGCATTTTGATTTTTCAAAACAATCTGAAATTTGTGATTTTTCTAAGACAAGTGATTCAAAACATTCTTTGAGTTTAGAAAACTTTTCTTTTTGAAGTTTAAGTTTGATAGCAATTTTACAACTTTCCTTATATAGGGCATTACAAGCGTCTTGAAGATCATCTTCATTTTCACATTCACTACTCAGATTTTCTTCACTTGTTGAGTCATTATCTGAAAATATGAATTTGGCTACAGTCATAAGAGCTTTAACCTCATTGCCCAACTCAGTTTCAGAATCTTCTGATTCAGAAGAAGCTTCAGAATCAGATGATTCATCCCATGTAGCCAACATACCCTTCTTCTTGGGTTTGTCCTTTTTAGGACATCTATTTGCTAAGTGCCCATATTCTTGACAGTTGTAACATTGACTATCTTTCAAAGATTTTCGAAATTTGGGTCTAAACTTTTTTTATCATTCGATTTTTAAAAATCAACCCTTTTCTTGCTTTTGAAAATCTTGTAAAATTTTTAGCTAAAAGAGCCATATCATCTTCTGAATCAGAATTTTCTTCTGAATTATATTTAGAAGATTTTAGTGCGATAGATTTACCTTTAGGAGCTTTAAAGTTTAACTCGTAGGTTTGTAGAGAACCAACTAGTTCTTCTACCCTCATATTATCTGTATCCCGAAGTTCCTGGATTGCGGTTACTTTAGAATTGAACCGTTCAGGAAGTGAGCGTAATATCTTTGCACACACTTTACTTTCTAGGATTTTATCGCCAAGACCCCACATTGAGTTTACAATGTCATTCAATCTAATGTAAAAGTCTATAAACATTTCATTTTCCTCCATATGAATTTCTTCAAATCTGGTTGTGAGGAGTTGGACTTTAGATTTTTTGACAATTGTAGTACCCTCGTGTGTCATTTCTAATATATCCCAAGCTTGCTTTGCAGTATCACAGGAAATGATTCTTTTGAACTCATCCGGTGATAGTGCGCAAGTATTGCATTTAGTGCCTTAGCATTAGCACTACTCTCACTTTCTGAAGAGTGGTCCATTGGTAATATGGTGTGACTTTCATAGATTTTGAACCATCATCCCCAGTAACTTCCATGATAGGAGGTTTTCATTCAGTCACTGTGGCTTACCACACATTTTCATCCATTGATTTAAGGAAGATCCTCATTCTGGCTTTCCAATAGGCATAGTTGGAGCCATCAAAGGGTGGAGGCCTCGTGACTGAAAGGCTATCAAAATTTGACATCTTTTTAAATAGCTTAGATCGTTAGCTCAGTAAATAAATCCAAATAAATAGCAATAAGAATGAGCTATTAGGCTCTGATACCACTTGAAAAGGCCTAGCTATATGTCCTAGAGGGGAGGGGGGTGAATAGGACTATGCCAAATAAATGTTATAACAGCGGAATTAAAAAACAATAAGATAGCCAAAATAAATCACAATGCCGGAAAGTAAAACAACCTCAAAAATCTGATCTTGAGGGATTGATACAAATGTTATTCTAAGGACAACCTTTCACCAAAAACCAGAGTTTATGGTAGGACAACCTTATTTCTAGAAAGATCTTTGTATCAAATCTCAAACCAAAGAGGAATAAAGAAATAAATACAAACTGAATTGAAATAAATTGTAATCACAAATGTATTGTTCTAGGGACAGCCATACACCATAAAAATGGCAGGGCAACCTTGTTGGAACAACTTTTAAAAGAAATTGAATATCAAGCTGATAAAGGAATAACAGAAAATAAATTCTAAACTATTACAAAATTCTCACAATGCTTGAATTAAATGATTACAACATTCACCACCATACATACATCCCACAAAAGAATAATTAAAGATTAGAGGTATAAATCATTCAACCACAATACAAGGGATTATAGTAGTTCGCCTGTGTGTTCACCAACTGTTAAACAACAGCCACACAAAATGCTACTCCACTCCTAATATCCTCACACAGGGGATATTAGCGTTCACTAACAAAATAGGTTTTCCCAGGTTCACCAAAAACCTTTACAATTGTGTCTTTGTCCATGGGCTTACACAATTAAAAAAACCTCACTTCTGAGTTTTCCTGGCTCTCCTCAAATAACCAATACAACAAGATTTTTCTGGCAAATCTTGAAAGAAACCAAAACAGAAAGGAATTTACAATTAAATGTAAAATACCCGATTATCTCCTTCGTTGTAGCAGCCCAGTAGAACCAAATCAGAGTAGAAGATCGAATGTCCAAGTTCAATGTCCAGTACTCAATTACTATGGTTCTAATTCTAATAGATTTTAAATTAAACCAAGTAGGGCTTGCCTTAATTGATTTTGATTCCAAAGAAAGGGAATAAAAATTCCTCTTATCAAATTATATTGGAATAGCAGAAACAAAATCAATTAAATAAAGCTAAGGAAAGAAAATATTAAATAAGCACACTTAGCTTAGATGGAGCACAGAATTATCTCTCAGAAGTTCGACGAAGATTGGCTTGAATGGATTAATTAATTCGATGATTACTTCTGAGATTCGTGCTCTATTTATAGGTGCGCAGATCGCGTGTTCGACTGGTCTAGAGAGCTCTTCGACTAGTCGAAGAAATAACAGATTTGAAAAAAATCGGGCGCGATAAGCTTTGACCGTTCTACGACTGGTTGAAGGACTCCTTCGACTGGTTGTAGGTCACCTTCGACTGGTCGAAGAACTTAAAATTCATCGCTGGACTTTGAGTCGAAAACTTTCGACGAGTCGAAGATGCAGTCGACACTGTTCCTTCGACTGGTCGAACAGATTCCTGGACTAGTCGAAGCCTAACAGAAATTTTTCAAATTTTGTAACAAACTTATGACTGATCGAGGAATTTCTTAGATTGGTCGAAGCAACTCTAGGACTAGTCGAAGAAGACCTAGGACTAGTCGAAGAACAGACCAAACTTATGTAAAATAAACATTCGATTTATGTATCCAAAGTGACCTACTTCTAAGGTCAACCTAAGGTCAGTAAAACCTTAACCATGAAGTAAGGACATTGAAACATTAGGAACTAGTGACCTTGAAGTATGAGCCTTGAAGTCTTGATGTAGTTCAATCTTGAAATCTTGATGTAGCTCAATCTTGAAAGTGTCTTGAGTTCTTTATGAACAGCCTTGTACTCTTCTTGAAGTCTTGCAACTTGAGTCATGTCTTGTGAGTAGTTCTTGCATTCAAGTTTGATCTTTGTACTCGTGAGCTTTGCTTGTTGTGAGCTTAGCTTGTTCATGAATGTTGATCTTTGAGAGAGCTTCACTTATGCAAGATATATAATAGTGATTTTAGCACCACAAATTTGACAACAAACATGGATATAAAATATAGCACTTACAGCTTTACATCTTAGATAGAATTGGCTAATGTAAAAGAAGCTCTTACTGACGAAAACTGGATAGTTGCAATGCAAGAAGAGCTTAATCAATTTGTTAGAAATGATGTTTGGTACTTAGTTCCAAGACCTAAAGATAAACACATTATTGGAACAAAGTGGATTTTCAAAAATAAGTCTGATGAACTTGGAAATATTATTAAAAACAAGGCTAGGCTGGTTGTATAAGGGTACACTCGAATTGAAGGCATCGATTATGATGAGACCTTTGCCCCAGTAGCTCATCTTGAGTCAATCAGACTATTTATAACCATTGCTTGCTTTAGAAAGTTCAAAATATACCAAATGGATGTATAAAGTGTTTTCTTTAACGACGATTTGCATGAAGAAGTGTATGTTGAACAACCAAAGGGTTTCAAAGACCCTAAGAATGCTGATTATGTCTATCGCTTAAAAAAGACACTCTGCGGTTTGAAATAAGCTCCCAGGGCATGGTACGAAAAGTTGACTAAGTTTCTCTTAAGTCATAACTTTATAATGGGAAGTGTTGATAAGACTTTATTTGTTAAGAAACATAATGATCACATTTTAATAGTGCAAATTTATGTTAATGATATTATTTATGGATCTACCTGTGCTAACATGACTGTTGAGTTTGCAGATCTTATGAAGTCTAAGTTCGAAATGAGCATGGTTGGGGAATTGAATTATTTCCTAGGGTTGCAAGTAAAACAACAACCTGATGGTTTCTTTATCTCTTAAACCAAATATGCTCTGAACTTAGTTAAAAAAGTTTAAATTTGAGAATGGGAAAATTTTTGATACTCCTATGAGTACTATGTTAAAACTCTCAAAGGACTCTATAGGTAAGAGTGTGGATCCTAAACTATATTGCAGTATGATCGGAAGTTTGTTTTATTTAACTGCAAGTAGACCTGATATTGCGTTTAGCGTAGAATTTGTGCTAGATATCAATCTGACACTAACGAGTCACATTTAACTACTGTTAAGCGGATTATGCGACATGTCGCAAGTTCAATGCCCTAGGAGTTCAGCAGATCTGGGTCTTTGGTATCCACATAATACTAGTGTTCAATTAGTAGGTTACACGGATGCTGATTGGGCTGGTAATATTGATGATAGAAAATTAACCAGTGATGGTTGTTTCTATATAGGAAACTGTTTAGTTTCTTGGTTAAGTAAGAAACAAAGTTCGGTATCGCTTTCAACTACTAAGGCTAAATACATTGCAGCAAGTAATGCATATACTTAGCTTCTGTGGATGAAAAGAATGTTAAGTGATTACGGAATTGCGCAAGATACTATGGTTTTATATTATGATAATTCAAGCTCAATTAATATCTCTAAAAATCCAATCCAGCATTCATGAACCAAGTATATTGACATTAGATATCACTATATTCGTGAATCAGTGGAAGACAAGACAATCTCTTTGGAAAACATTTCGACCGAGACTCAACTTGCTGACATATTCACAAAACCGCTTAACAAAAGCAGGTTTTCTAAATTGAAATTTGATCTTGGAATGTGCAATTTGAATTGATTATTCATGCATTTCTGTATCATAATGTATATATATTTGTTATTTTATATGTTTAAATTTCAAATTATATGAAAAATGCATATTTTAGGCTGTGCACGACCATTCGAGTACATACTCGACCAGTCGTGGCATGACTGGTCGAGCATATACTCGACCAGTCGTGTAACGTGGGTTGGTGCTTTATTTGGGGGAAAAATCTCTTTTTCTTCATTTTGGGTTTCTTCTCCAACGGGTCCTAGGTCGACCAGTTGAACCCATCTCCTAGTTCTTCAAGGTTAGTGCTTTATTTACATGTTCCTTGTAGATTCAAGTTCTTATCACTCATTTTTCATTATTGGTGTGATTTATTTCTTGATTCGTAGTGGTTTTTGGGGTTTTCTTTTCAAAAATCTGATCTAGTAAAAACCCACTCTACTTCTTTTGTAATATCTTTGTTCTTTGATTTCTTACTTGCAAATGGAAGGTAGAGTTAAAAAGAAAACTTCTCGTGGTCCTTCAACGTCTAAGTCGATTGTTCACTCCCCAAGTGCAGGGTTGTGATGTAGTAACAAACTCGGTAAGACCGAGGTCAAATCCACAAGGACTGAAACCTGTATGTATTCCGAAACTAAGTAGAACTAGAACTAGACTAAGATGAAATCTAAATCAAATATAATTTGATGAAAATTTGTGAAATATTAATTTAAAATTTAAGGAATTCAGAAATAGGAAACTAGGGATTCAGAGGATCCACTTGTAGAGATCAGGGAGAACTACTCTTGATTCATGAAAATCAACTGAACTGCCATTGATATAGTTTTCAAGAGATGAAGGGTATTTGAATTAGAATGGATTCCATCACCACACCATGCCCAAGAGGCAAGGCAGACAACAGAATTAAACTAATTACCAACCAATCAACATGCTATGAGGGTTAGGAAAGGGTACCGTCATCCAACCATGCCCAGGAGACGATGGTAAACAACAGGGCTTCTTGACGTCATAAACATCAAAAGGAAAAGGAAATACTCAAAGCCATTGCAGACCCATTGTAATTTCAGTCACAACAAACCATTAAAGACAAAATATTTCCATAATAATTAAACCAATATCGAATTCGGTTCATGAATTTAAATTAAAGGCAACGAATAGAATCACTCATCTCACTACAAGCTTCACCTCTTAGCCCTAGCTAAGAGGTTTAGCCTAGCATGGATAGGCTATACATCTTAAAAAAATAAATAAGTAAAACCAGTAGAAATAAATAAAATAAAGAAACTAACTGTTACTCTCTCTCTCTCTCTGCCGATCCACGTCCAAGCTCCCCGCCTCCAAGGATTTCCCTGGATGATTCCCCCTTCCTCTCTCTCACCTCTTTTCTCTTTATAGAAGACAGAGGTCAGTGTGCGAAAGTCAGGGCCTGCGCAGAGTCTTCCGCACTGCGTATCTGGCTGGAGAAGAGTCGGTTTAAAGATCCGTCTCCCAGTTACGCAGCGGAGCAACAGTCCTCCGTTTGAACGAAATTTTCTGCAACAAAAGCTTGATCCAAGACGTTCAGTCATCTTGGCTTTAATCAGTCCCACCATGGACAGTATTTGGACGGTCCAGATAAAAAATCCGATCCTCCCCCTGACTGCAGAACAGCCCGGAATGGCCGGGCGTGCACGGACTACGTAAACAGATTCCAAATTGATCTGCGCTGGACTCTCTGTGGGGCTCCTGATCGAGGTCAGAGGTGAAATCCAATCTGTCCATTAGATTCTACTCACAAAACCGTTCGAAACTGGTCATCTCTGGATTAGATCTGGTGTGGCCCACAGCGTTTTTCAACCTACCGTCCAATCCCCGTTGGATCCTTCAATTCTACGAAATGGGTGTGAAAATCTGTATACAGCTAGGGACACGGTCGGTTTGAACTCCCGCATCTGATGAACGGTGTGGATCATCGAAATATATGATGATAGTGGCCCACCAGGAATCGAATGTAACCCGCTGTTGCGAATCAGAGTCGACATACGTCGACGCTGTGATGGCTGGTGTCCCATCGACTGACATCAGGCAGGAAATCCATACCGTCCATTGAAATCCCCTCGAAAAACCGTTTGTAAAGGGTTTGTTTGGCATGGATTAGATGTGGTCCACTGATCTTTCTGCTCCGCCGTCCATCCTGCGTTTAACAGAAAGAATCTTCCGATCGCTCGCATGGGAGAAAAAGGACTCGTAGGCATGAGTTACACTCGCCCTATGAATGCAATTAACGGTCCAGATCTGGCCATTGGGTAACAGGTGTGCCCCACTAGGTAAAAACCACGTCGGACGGCGAAAACGCTGTTGCGTTTTTTAAGTTCTTAAAGAAATTCTCGGTCAGCAAACGCTGACCGAGTTCTTGAAGACCGGTGTGCGGCCGGTAAACATATACCATGTACACGCATGTGTACATGTGGGATCCACTGTGATGTTCTTGAGAAATCCGTTCCGTCCATCCTTTTCCCCATCCACTTTAAGGCATCGAAAATGATATTGAAGTATATCCAGATATCAAGCGGGCCCCACTTAAGGATTTAAGGGGTTGATCTGTCTGATGGGCCACTTCCAGAAGGACCCATTAGCTAAAATTCGACGTGTACGGTCAATTTGTGGTCCTCAGGCCATGTATGAATTTTCAAGCTGAACGGATAGTGGGAACCCTGTGATCTTGCGTTCTAGACGACTTTTAGACCACCTGAGTCTTCAGTTTCTCGATTTTCTTGGATCTATGGTATGTAAATTCATCGATCTTGGTTCCCTGAAGTCCGTCCCTTGCTCTGGTGAATTTTGAGTGTTAAATCTTATCTTTCAACATCTTATTTCAATCCAGGCTCGTAAATACGCTCTGCATCACAAACATGGTTAAATCAGACCATTAAACAGTATCATTTACGTAAATACAGGCCATAATAGGGGTCTAGTATGCAGCATTTGACCCTCAACATAACCCCCAACTAGCATTTTGCTAGTCCCGAGCAATGTATGCGAAAAATAAATTGAGAATTACAGGACAATCTCTATGAATTTAAGTGATATTTCGAAAAAACTTTTCAGATACCAGAATTCTAAGATTCATGAATGTTGGGCATTAATTTCTCCTGAGCTCAAGTGTACGATAAACTTCATAGTCAAGTTCAAAATATTAATCCATCAATTAGGCTAATTCTAAACATTGAGTTCCATGGGTGTATAGTGTAATCTTAACTTATCATCATTAAGATTCACTTCTCTATTTCAGAATATCATTGGTAATCAACAAGAGAAGTCATGATATTCAAAGCTTGCCTCACAGATTATTTTTTTCATTATTCCAGCTTTTGATTTTGATTTTGATTTTGATTTTTATTTATTTATTTTATTTTATTTTATTTTATTTTTATTTTTTTGAAGTAACGCCAAGAAGGGAAATCAAATCCTCACTTATAGGGAGCAAACCTATGGTGAAGACCGTATACCCAACCCTTTTTACATATCATCCACGGGGAATTCAATCTACACATCTAGGGAGCAAACCTATGGTGAAGATTATTCGCCACCCTTTTCTAAAGGTATCTTCTTTTTTTTTTCTTTTTTTTTTATAGATATTTTCTTTTTCTTCAATTGATCCTAACGGGTAAATTTTTCAAGCTGGTTCCTTACATGCTTAGTGATTACCAAGTTAACCCTTCAATATCAAACTGTCCTTAATGTGAAAGTGAGATATGAGATGTGAAATCATGACTCAATCAATGTTTACAATCTTCTAATTATGGATCAATAATTCAAACTTAACTGTGAAATCTAACAAATAGTTTGAACGCAAGAATTATAAATTACCAACATCACTTATCTTATAATTCTAAATCTAAGATAATCATCAAAATCACTTCGAATTCACAAGAAATTCCAAAAAAAATTTAAAAATTTTCACAATTTCTGCTCAAGACGAAGAAAACACTGATTAAGTAACCTAATCTCTCACCCCAACCTAAAAGCTACATTGTCCTCAATGTAAAAGATATGAGCATGGAATGCACATGGGACAACAAAAGTAAATGTGAAGTGATGAAAAGATAGTACCTGGATGATGAATTGTGAGAGACTTTCCAAGAGATCGCAGCATGGAATCCAATCAGCACGAGAGAGAAAGCAACACAAAACTAACAAAAATAAAATCCTACCTATACCACTTTCGCAGGTGCTCTCGATTGCATTTAGCGCATGCAACAAGCCTTTAGACCCCTAGGTTGCCCCTAGTGGACGAGTTGTAGTCTCGTGAGGGTTTGTAGTAATGTTATCCACAAACATTGAACTAACTAACTAGGAAAATGAAATGAATTGAAAAGCTGGGTTGCCTCCCAAGAGAGCTAAGTTTACCATCTTCAGTCAGACAAATAAAGCAACTACCCTAGTCCTATGAAAGCGATAAACCTACCAATACCTCCATCAAACTAGGAGATCAGTCCTGGTAAACAGGATCATTCAGAGGCGTGGACATGTCCTCTGAATCAAATTTATCGACAAATGGTTTTAATCGATGTCCATTTACTTTAAATTCCTTGCCATTGTCGGGATCTCTTATTTCAACGGCCCCATGAGGATAAGCAGTAACAACAATGTAAGGGCCGGTCCAACGAGATCGAAGCTTACCCGGGAAGAGATGTAATCGAGAATTATACAAAAGGACTTTCTGGCCTAGCGTGAATGATTTTCGTAGAATATGTTGGTCATGAAACGCCTTCATCTTGTCCTTGTAAATTCTCGAGTTCTCGTACGCGTTGTTCCGGATTTCTTCAAGTTCATTTATTTGAAGTTTGCGTAGCGAGCCAGCGTTGTTCATATTGAAATTCAGATTTTTGATCGCCCAGTAGGCTCTATGTTCCAACTCCACAGGTAAGTGGCAAGCTTTCTCATAGACGAGTCTAAAGGGAGACATTCCAATAGGGGTTTTAAAAGCAGTACGGTAAGCCCATAAGGCATCGGTCAATCGGATTGACCAGTCCTTACGATTAGGGTTAACCGTTTTCTCCAAAATGTGTTTGATCTCCCTATTGGAAATCTCAGCTTGCCCACTTGTCTGTGGGTGGTATGAGGTGCTCCCCTTATGAGAGATACTGTATTTCTTCATTAAACTCTCGAATGGCTTATTACAAAAGTGTGAGCCCCCATCACTAATGATGGCTCGAGGCGTTCCGAATCGGGAAAGGATGTTTTCTTTTAGGAATTTAATGACCGTGCGATGGTCATTAGTTCGACACGGAATTGCTTCGACCCATTTAGTGACATAGTCCACGGCAAGCAAAATATATAAATTCCCAAAAGATTGGGGGAATGGCCCCATGAAATCGATGCCCCAGCAATCAAATGCCTCTATGATAAGAATAGGATTCAAGGGCATCATATTTCGACGGGACATTGCTCCCAATTTCTGATAATGCTCACAAGCTTTGCAAAACTCATGAGTGTTCCTGAACATAGTCGGTTAATAGAAGCCACACTGCAGAATCTTGGTTGTGGTCTTTTTTGCAGAAAAGTGACCACCACAGGCCTGTGAGTGACAAAAGGAGATGACACTCTGATGCTCATCATCTGGCACGCATCTCCTTAAGATTTGGTCTGGGCAATATTTAAACAGATATGGATCATCCCAGAAAAAATTACGTACCTCGGTAAAGAATTTCTTCTTATCTTGTGCGGTCCAATGTGTAGGTATGGAACCTATAGCAAGATAATTAGCAATATCAGCGAACCAAGGTGAATGGGAGACTCTGAACAGTTGTTCATCAAGGAACGTGTCGTTGATATGGGTTATCTCAAGGGAATCAGAAGTATTGAGGCGAGAAAGGTGATCGACCACTACGTTCTCTACTCCCTTTTTATCTTTAATTTCCAAATCAAATTCTTGGAGTAGAAGGATCCATCGTATCAAGCGGGACTTAGAATCATTCTTAGAAAGAAGATATTTAAGTGCCGCATGATCTGTATAGATAATGATCTTGGATCCAATCAAATAGGACCTAAATTTATCCAAGTCGAACACTACGGCTAAGAGTTCTTTTTCCGTAGTCGAGTAGTTCACTTGCGCAGGATTTAAAGTCCTACTTGCGTAATGGATGACGTATGACCTCTTATTTTTTCTCTGGCCTAGAACCGTTCCAAGAGCATAATCAGAAGCGTCGCACATAAGCTCAAAAGGAAGGCTCCAGTCGGGTGGCTGCATGATGGGTGCAGTGGTTAACGTGCCTTTAAGCTTGGTGAAAGCTTCCTGGCATTGCTCAGTCCACTCGTATGGAGCATCCTTTTGAAGAAGATTACATAAAGGACGAGAGAGGTGACTAAAGTCCTTTATGAATCGCCTGTAAAATCCTGCGTGTCCTAAGAAGAATCGCACGCCCCTGATGTTGTTGGGTAGAGGTACGTTAGAGATAAGATCGATTTTTACCTTATCTACCTCAATTCCCTTGGACGAGATGATATGTCCAAGGACAATCCCCTTATGAACCATGAAATGGTACTTCTCCCAATTAAGTACCAGATTCTTTTCTTCACATCTTTTCAGCACACATTTGAGATTCTCTAAGCATTCGCTGAAAGATGAACCGAAAACAGAGAAATCGTCCATAAAGACCTCTAGATATTTCCCCACCATGTCAGAAAAGATACTCAGCATACATCGCTGAAAGGTGGCAGGGGCATTACATAACCCGAATGACATCCTTCTGTAAGCAAATGTGTCATAAGGGCAGGTAAATGTGATCTTTTCCTGGTCCTCAGGGGCGATTTCAATTTAGTTATAGCCCGAATACCTGTCAAGGAAACTGTAATAGGAATGACCGACTAACCTTTCCAGGATCTGATCAATGAATGGTAAAGGAAAGTGGTCTTTCCTCGTGACGGTATTTAATTTCTTGTAGTCAATGCACATTCTCCAACTAGTAGTGACTCTAGTTGGCACGACTTTATTATTAGCATTGGCTACGATGGTGATTTTGGACTTCTTGGGAACCACCTGAGTTGGACTCACCCATTAACTATCAGATATAGGGTGTATGATACCCACATCCAATTGTTTGAGAACCTCGGCCTTAACCACTTCCTTCATGTTTGGATTTAGTCTACGTTGTGGTTGCCGAGCGATCTTCGCATTATCCTCAAGATATATGCAGTGAGTACAAATCGAGGGGTTGATTCCCTTGAGGTCCGCTATCGTCCATCCTAGGGCTCCTTTATGCTCAATGAGAGTAGATATGAGCATATTCTCCTGTTCTTTCTCCAGGTGGGCAGAGATCACCACCGGGTATGTCTCATCTTGACCTAAATAGGCATATTTCAAATCAGAGGGCAAAGGTTTTAGGTCAAGCTTCGGTGCCTTGAGGTTAGACGGTAGAGGCACTACATCAGTTTGCGGCAATTCTTCAAATTGTGGCCTCCATCGGTTAACTTCAAGTACCGGTGTAGTATCCAGCAAGGCACACGTCTCCCTAATCATATCATCATCATACTCATGGGAGTGGGCGAGGCACGTCTCTAGAGGGTCGGAGGATAAGGTCAGAGGTGTTGTATCTTCCATGAAAGAGTCAATCATGTTAATGTCGTGGATATCGTCATCATCCTCTGAGTTGCTGTCGTTATTGAAAAAAATGTTTGACTCCAATGTCAAATTTCCAAAAGACATAGTCATGACACCATTCCTGCAATTGATAATTGCATTTGACATGGCAAGGAATGGGCAACCAAGAATGACGGGAATCTGAGTGCTCATGTGATTAATGGGTTCGGTGTCCAGGATGATAAAATCTACAGGGTAGTAAAATCTATCGACTTGGACTAACACATCCTCAATAATTCCTCTTGGTACACGAACAGAGCGATCGACAAGTTGTAGTGTGGTTAGGGTGGGTTTTAACTCACCCAAACCTAACTGTTTGTATATCGAGTAGGGAATCAGATTTACGCTTGCTCCTAAGTCAAGAAGTGCGTGATCAATTCGATGGTTCCTGATTACACATGATATGGTTGGGCTACCGGGATCCTTGAATTTCTGCGGCAAGTCTTGATTCAGGATGGCACATACTTTCTCAGTCAAGAAAATCTTCTTTTGAATACTCTGCTGTCTTTTGGTCGTGCATAGGTCTTTCAGAAATTTTGTATATGAAGGAATCTGTTTTACGACATCAAGTAGAGGAATGTTGACTTTCACTTGTTTCAACACCTCCAGAATATCCTGAGAGTTAGAAAGACGTTTTGGTGCAACCAACCGTTGGGGGAACAAAGCAACTGGCTTCTCTAGAAGTTACGGTTCTAATTTTTGTGGGGCATCACTAGATCAATCATTATTGTCCTCTTCTGATTTTTGAGGCTTTTCGGGCCTAACCGGAAGGGTTTTATCAATGATCTTCCCACACCTAAGAGTGGTGATAGATTTAGCGTGCCCCATTTGATTTGAAGAGCTGGGATCACTTATCTCATACTGCGGTTTAGGATTGGGGAGAGGTTGTGCAGGAAACATCCCCTTTTCTATAACCGTCATACGTGAATCCATCTTTTGCATAAAATCTGTAAATCCTCGCATTGCCTGAGCCAGCTCTTGTATGGAATTTTGAACCGGTTCTTCTTGAGGTTTCCCCTGATTTGGATTTTGATTGAAAAAACCTTGGGGGGTAGCCGTTTGTCCATTTCTCCAACTAAAGTTTGGATGATTTTTCCAACCAGGATTGTACGTATTGGAGTTAAGTCCAGCAAAAGGTCTTTGATAGTTATTTACGGCATTGGCTTGTTCATTCAACACTCATTGAAAGGCAGGTATTGTAGGACAGTTTTCAGTTGTGTGAATGATGCAATCACAGATGCCGCAAACAATTTCATTGACCTTATCCTTCTTTCCTTCCATGGCCTCAAATTTTCTTATGAGATTAGTCACTTTATAATTGAGATCATCCTCTTCTTTCAGGAGATACAATCCACCTTTCTCCTTAGATTGAGTTAGCCTAGACGTGGTGTTTGATTTTGAGTAATAGTCTCATGATTGTGTTTTTTCAGCCAGACTATCAGGGTAATCCCTCACCTCGTCCACATCTTTATTGATGAACTCTCCATTACACATCGTCTCGACCATTTGGCACATAGAAGATGTCAATCCATCATAGAAAAAATTTGTAATGCGCCACGTTTCAAAGCCGTGTTGTGGGCATGAACTGACCAAATCTTTGAACCTTTCCCAACATTGGAAGAATGTTTCGTCTTCCTTTTGGGCGAAGTTCATGATTGCTTTCCTGAGGGTAATCGTTTTATGGTGTGGAAAAATTTTCTTTATGAATTCCCTCTGCATATCATTCCATGTGCCAATGGATCTAGGAAGCAGTGAATGTAACCACGTCTTAGCCTTCTCTTTCAAGGAAAAAGGAAAGAGTTTCAGCCTGATTGTATCCTCGGATACATTAGGAAAGTATAAGGTAGCTATAATCTCATTGAATTCCTTCAGGTGTAAGTATGGACTTTCTGATTCAAGCCCATGGAATTTAGGAAGGAGTTGGATAACCCCTGGCTTGATGTCCATTTGTCTTGTATTTTCAGGAAAAATCATGCATGAGGGTGTACTCACCCCCACCGGTTATAAATAATCCCGTAAAGTAAGAGGCGGGGGTGCTTGATGCACCTCATTCTCATCATGTACTTCCTCATCCCTATGTTGAGGTAGTGTTTGAGGTTGATTTGCAGCCATAACCTCAATTAACTCAGGGGAATTTGAGCGATGTCTAGTCCTGCGATGGACAGTTAACCCCTCGACTAATCCTCCTTCAGTCAAAAGACGTCGAGTGTTGTCACGAGCCCACTTGGGCATGAAACACTTTGCAGCCCTCAATTGATTTCTAAACCTAATCCTAAGAAAGAAAAATAAAAACTAGAAAGAGGAAGAGAGGGTTGGAAGGAAGTTACTAAATTGAAGTTCCTAATCCTGCAAAATAAAACAAAACAAGTTAGTTTCTAAGGATAGTAAGCCTAAGAGTGAAAAATTCCTAAGATGAAAAATAGTAATCAACTAAGTTCTAAATTAGAAAAGAGCAATCCCTAAGAGAAAAAAAAAAAGTGTACAAAAACTTCTAAACAAATAGGAAATTCTAAACTAGGAAATAAGTGAGTAATGAAAGAAATTTGAGAATTAGAAAGAAAAAGTTAGAAAGAGCTTACCAAATTAGAAATTTCTATCTTAAAAACCTATAAAGCAGGAAAGTTAGTTTCTAAACAGAAAATTTCTAATAATAAAATAGGAGACAAGGTTAGATTCTAAAAGAATTTAGAATTAGAAATTACCTAAAAAGGAAGACAAATCCTACTCTATAAATAGAAAGGAAAAAATTAGGAAGAAAGTTACCAATTTAGACGTCTATCAGAGTCTACAAAACAAGAGAATTGGGTTAGTTTCTAAAAAGGAAACAAAAAACTATCTGACACTTAAAGAAATTAGAAAGTTACTAAAAATAGGAAATTTCTAAAAGGAAAGCCTGGAAATTCTAAAACTAAAAATCCTAAAAATTAAAAGATTCTTAATCTTACACTAATCCTAATACCAGTTAATTTCAGAAAATCATAGCCGTCAATCCCCGGCAACGGCGCCAAAAACTTGTTCACTCCCCAAGTGCAGGGTTGTGATGTAGTAATAAACTCGGTAAGACCGAGGTCGAATCCACAAGGACTGAAACCTGTACGTATTCTGAAACTAAGTAGAACTAGAACTAGACTAAGATGAAATCTAAATCAAATATAATTTGAGGAAAATTTGTGAAATATTAATTTAAAACTTAAAGAATTCAGAAATAGGAAACTAGGGATTCAGAGGATCCACTTGTAGAGATCAGGGAGAACTACTCTTGATTCATGAAAATCAACTGAACTGCCATTGATATAGTTTTTAAGAGATGAAGGGTATATGAATTAGAATGGATTCCATCACCACACCATGCCCAAGAGGCAAAGCAGACAACAGAATTAAACTAATTACCAACCAATCAACATGCAATGAGGGTTAGGAAAGGGAACCGTCATCCAACCATGCCCAGGAGACAATGGTAAACAACAGGGCTTCCTGACGTCATAAACATCAAAAGGAAAAGGAAATACTCAAAGCCATTGCAGACCCATTGTAATTTCAGTCACAACAGACCATTAAAGACTAAAAATATTCCCATAATAATCAAACCAATATCAAATTCGGTTCATAAATTTAAATTAAAGGCAATGAATAGAATCCCCCATCTCACTACAAGCTTCACCTCTTAGCCCTAGCTAAGAGGTTTAGCCTAACATGGATAGGCTATACATCTTTAAAAAATAAATAAGTAAAACCAGTAGAAATAAATAAAATATAGAAACTAACTGTTACTCTCTCTCTCTGCCGATCCACGTCTAAGCTCCCTGCCTCCAAGGATTTCCCTGGATGATTCTCCCTTCCTCTCTCTCACCTCTTTTCTCTTTATAGAAGACAGAGGTCAGTGTGCGAAAGTCAGGGCCTGCGCAGAGTCTTCCGCACTGTGTATCTGGCTGGAGAAGAGTCGGTTTAGAGATCCGTCTCCCAGTTACGCAGCGGAGCAACAGTCCTCCGTTTGAATGAAATTTTCTGCAACAAAAGCTTGATCTAAGACGTTCAGTCGTCTTGGCTTTAATCAGTCCCACCATGGACAGTATTTGGACGGTCCAGATAAAAAATCTGATCCTCCCCCTGACTGCAGAACGGCCCGGAATGGCCAGGCGTGCACGGACTGCGTAAATAGAGTCCAAATTGATCTGCGCTGGACTCTCTGTGGGGCTCTTGATCGAGGTCAGAGGTGAAATCCAATCTGTCCATTAGATTCTACTCACAAAACCGTTCGGAATTGGTCATCTCTGGATTAGATCTGGTGTGGCCCACAGCGTTTTTCAACCTACCGTCCAATCCCTGTTGGATCCTTCAATTCTACTAAATGGGTGTGAAAATCTGTATACAGCTAGGGACACGGTCGGTTTGAACTCCCGCATCTGATGAACGGTGTGGATCATCGAAATATATGATGATAGTGGCCCACCAGGAATCGAATGCAACCCGCTGCGACGAAGCAGAGTCGACGCACGTCGACGCTGTGATGGCTGGTGTCCCACCGACTGACGTCAGGCAGGAAATCCACACCATCCATTGAAATCCCCTCAAAAAACTGTTTGTAAAGGGTTTGTTTGGCTTGGATTAGATGGGGTCCACTGATCTTTCTGCTCCGCCGTCCATCCTGCGTTTAACAGAAAGAATCTTCCGACCGCTCGCATGGGAGAAAAAGGACTCCTAGGCATGAGTTACACCCGCCCTATAAATGCAATTAACGGTCCAGATCTGGCCATTAGGTAACAAGTGGGCCCCACTAGGCAAATACCACGTCGGACGGCGAAAACATCGTTGCGTTTTTTAAGTTCTTAAAGAAATTCTCAATCAGCAAGCGCTGACCGAGTTCTTGAAGACCGGAGTGCGGCCGGTGAACATATACCATGTACACGCATGTGTACATGTGGGATCCACTGTGACGTTCTTGAGAAATCCGTTCCGTCCATCCTTTTCCCCATCCACTTTAAGGCATTGAAAATGATATTGAAGTATATCCAGATATTAAGCGGGCCCCACTTAAGGATTTAAGGGGCAGTTTTGTCCGATGGGCCACTTCCAGAAGGACCCATTAGCTAAAATTCGACGTGTACGGTCAATTTATGGTCCTCAGGCCATGTACGAATTTTCAAGCTGAACGGATAGTGGGAACCCTGTGATCTTGCGTTCTGGACGACTTTTGGACCACCTGAGTCTTCAGTTTCTCGATTTTCTCGGATCTCTGGTGTGTAAATTCGTCGATCTTGGTTCCCTGAAGTCCGTCCCTTGCTCTGGTGAATTTTGAGTGTTAAATCTTATCTTTTAACATCTTATTTCAATCCAGGCTCGTAAATATGCTCTGCATCACAAACATGGTTAAATCAAACCATTAAACAGTATCATGTACGTAAATACAGGCCATAACAGGGGTCTAATATGCAGTATTTGACCCTCAACATCGACACCTATCACAGTGCGCCACCTTCGGTCACTTGAAGATAATCCCTCTTATGTGCGGGATATTAGGTTGTGCAATGTTATAGTTGAACGACCTGTTCATGTTGAACATCTGGCTCCGTTTGATATCCTTCCTCTCCTCCAATCTGTAGGATGGGATAATATTCTACATTGGGGTGGGCCGGCATACATGTCATGCCCTAAACTCGGAAACCGGGTTCACAAAATTCCCGATCGTCGAATCCGGCACTGACAGCTTCCGTAGTACCCCATTCTCAGCTCCCGGCACCCATACACCAAGTTCCGATCCTGGGATTCTACCAGGAGGATTTCTAACATGATTTTAATTTGTAATGAGCATAACCATAAGCATAACCTACGAACAATAACCACAAGAACACCATCACACAATCCACTATGATAAAAATTTTAAGGTATAATGTGTAAAAAGGAAAATACAAGATAATAAAAACAGAAACTCCTGAAGCTCAACTGCACACTCCTCCTGCATCGAAGCTATGGTTGTATCTTGGCATCACCTGCACGCATCAATCATGCATAAGCTTATAGAAAGCTTAGAGGGTGGTGTAAGTGTGTGCGTAATGTGAGCGTGCTCAGAATACAATGTTAGAATATTGCAGATTCATGTTGATGAGTACATGAATGCAATCAGCCGTACCAAGGCTATGCAGTGCAAAATATGAATGTTATCGGCCATATCAAAACCATGCGATGTGAGATGCAAATCAAGCATGTCAGTCCTCATCTAAATTCACATATCAATACAGCTCATTAAATATCAGTACGGTTCTCATTCTAGATAATCATCGGGGTTTAGTACACTCCAAATGGCACTGCCCATTTCCCAGGCGCGTAGTCCAAGTGAGCATAAGAAACTTCACTATCCGCCTGGCCAATAGTTTACCAATATCTATCCGGTACATCGATAGCGGGCCCATTCACGAGCTGGTCAAACTCAACCTAGTAATGCCCCCTACTCTCGGGTGAGTAAGGCCACACCCCTTTCCAACCGACCACGATATAGTGGGTGAATATAACATCCCGACTTTTCAAGACCCGAGTACACGACCTGTTTCCTAAAACCCGAGTGTTGACCTTAAAGGATGGTCAAATTTGAGTATATATGTATTTTTTTTCAACTATCATAGTAAACAGATGAGCTTAGAATGGACAAGTAAGCATAAAGGAAAATTTTCAAATTTCATTTAAAATATACAAGAGCTGCCCATAATGACTTATACAGACCAATGTCTCCAAAATTAGCAAATACAAGAATTACATGATCCAATACATGAGGAATAGTAGAATGCAAGTAAACTTGAGCCGCAAGACCCCTCAGCTTCTTATGGCAGATACAGTCATGCAACCTTGGCACTTGAACCCGACTCCTCATCAGCCCGAACCTGAAAATCACTTAAGCCACTTGTGCTACCTGTATGGTTATATTTATTTAATGGATGAGTGGCCAACTCAATGTAAACTTCCCTCAAGATTACACACCGTTGCATTAGGTAAGTATAGTTATAAAAACATGGCAAGGCATACAAAACAATACATGATGCAGTCTTATTAAATGCATAGATGCGTGAATGCATCATCGACCTGGGGTGCACATCCCGCTGTCGAAATAAAGGGTCGCCCTAAGAGAACTAGCCACCTAGAAAAATACACAAAGGTATGTCCGAGGAGAACCGACTATCAGAAAAAGACCATAATATATAGATCGCCCAAGAAAAATTTAATCACCCGGAAAAGACCATAAAGTAAGGGTCACCCTAAGAGAACTAGCCACCTGGAAAAATATACAAAGGTACGCCCGAGGAGGACCAGCTATGCGGAAAAGACCATAATATATAGATTGCCCAATGAAAATTTAATCACCTGAAAAAGACCATATGCTATGAAAATGCATGATTAGCACAAGCTTATTAGTTTGTTTAACAACCAGCAGGTTTAATAATGTAACACCTTGTATTTTCTATACTCGGGTGTTACTATAGAAATCTAAATAGCTTTATACATGTGTGAGAACTCATCTAATTTAGACTACGCATGTAACAACTCACATTTTAAATTCCCAAACTCTAGTCTGCCAATGGGATCAACAATACCAATGGTTACTAATAAATCGATCAAACCAGCCATCTAAACCATAGATCGGACAGATCGTGAACCGGAGAAAGACAAAAGGCATACTAAGACAGATGGGTGGCCCGGATCACACTTATCACCGCATGAACTTACCTTTAGAGTCCTGTTGGAATTAAAATGACTTTAGAATGTGATGTATTCTACACCTATCAATGAAAACCCTCCTAGAATGACTCACCAAACCTTTAGAACGTACCAAAGGCCATTAGTGGGCCTTCTAAAGATGAATGGACGGCGTGGATCGACGCTGATCAGTATATGGACCTCATATTCGAACTGTGCACGTGCACAGATTATGTGCACACGCAGTGCACAACACCTAGCATCGGGTCAATAGAGTGTTGACCCGATGAAAACCAAAAATCTTTAAAATTTTCAAACAGAAACTCCCACCCGACGCACGTTCGAACCTGACGATTCGTTCGTCAACGCATTCGACCATCCATCCAAATACAAAAGGCAAATCCAAACCGTCCATCTGATTTGTGGGGTCCCACCGACCCTGATCATGCTAAAACCGACGATTGAAAGTCACCTACGCCAACTCGATTAATGATCGATCAGGCATTGCTTGAGGAGGGGTGCTGACAGGGAGAGTAGATCCACGTGCGCTGCTTCTCTGGAAGATCTGACCATTAGAAGTCGTCAAATGGAAGCCACATGCGCAGAAGAATCCCAATCAGCCCTACTATTACAAAAAATACTCACCTACCCATCGGAAGGCGGAAAAATCCCTTCCACTTATAGTAACGACGCATCTAGTGCATTTGTTGGTGCCTATAAGCTTCTCTCGAGTTAATCCAGAGCGTCGAGATTAGGGCTCAACGAAAATACCCTAGCAAATGAGATGAGAATGAGAAATTGCAGCGACAGTGTTTTGGTTTTTTTTTTTTTTTTTTTTACTTGTTGAGTAATTGTTTAATCAACAACCCTGCTTGTGTCGTGAAATGGACTCCACATCACTTTTAGACCATATCAGGACCATCCAAATGACCCTGATCTATAGATAAACCACCCGATTAAAAATTCCCATTATCATCTTCCATCTTCCTTAAACCGACTAAGAAACCCACCTTCCATTGATGTGGCCCATTCGCTCATCCAAGCCGTTCATCGGATGGCCCACCCCACTTAAAGTTTATTAAGGTGAATTGAACGGGCACGCATATGAGGGAATGCATACTAATGCTTGGACTGTAGGCCAACCACGGCTAACTCAAATCCTCTCCATGTTAACCTTCGTGTTTAGCTCTGGAAACGTCCAGAAGCAGTAAGGCTATAAAGAGTCGGATGTTAGGGCATTTTTCAAGAGAAAGGAAAGAAATAGATAAGGAAAGAGAGAGAGTTCTGGGTCGGCCGCTGGACGAGTTGTAGGTGGTGTTGCAACCTGACTCAGTTGGGTCGTTTGTTTACTGAGTAGGAAATAGAAAGAGAGGCAGAGCAAAGAGAAAAGTGAGATTGAGAGAGAAGGAGATGGAATAGAGAGAAAGAAGAGGTGATAGAAAGAAAGGAAGCAGAGGAGCCTGGGAGAGGATGCAGCTGCTGGAATCGGTTTTCAGCCGCTGTTTCATCTCGTCCCGAGTCAACCGAGTTCACACTCCAACCACCGTCCAGCTGCTTCATCTGTTGGTGAAGCCTGTCGACCCAAAACCCCCTTTCAACATCCATTTAGCTCAGTTTCGTTTTAGGTATTGAACCCAAATCAACCCCTGTCCAGGTAATAAATCAAAACTCACCCATTCTATCTTCTACCATCTAACTCACTAGTGAAATGACTCAGCTTAATTTTTTGCTGAGTCAGGCCTGTGCTATCCCAAAACGCACTTAGGAGAGTGGGAATCGACTCAAACTGAGCTTAAGAACGAGTCCCCTGACCTGGACAAACTCGGATTAGGCATACCACATCCAAACTGAGTTCTATAACTCTTGGTGAGTTCACCAACCGGGTTGTGTTTGCAGGATTAGCGTCCTGATTTAATCAGGTTCGTCGTGAGGCTTACTCCAACTTCTCTACGTCATCTAAAAGGATCATCCCCTAAACAGGTATTACTCTTAACCCAAGAACTTATGGAAAGAGGGCTCTCTGGATTCACTCATTTACATGCCAAATGACTAGACTGAGTTAACTCAGTAGTGACCCGTGAAATGGTATATCTAGGAATAGTTTTAACTGGTTGCTTGGGAAGACAATCACACTTCTTCAGCAACATAGAGCAGTCTTAATTCAGGTACTACTGAAGTATAATGCCTTGAAGGACATCCTCTCCTTCAATCAATTTCAAATCAAGAACTCATAAGCTCACATTTTGGGAAATTTTGAATCAAGAGAAACGTCCATTCGAGGTGAGGGATATCCCACATGGCTTTATTCATTTCATTAAATTCTAAGGTTGTTTAAACTTATTTGTATAGAGATACTAAAATTGTGTAAATAGTACTTGCGCTTCTTTTTACTAGGAATTGATATGGATATGCATGTGGGGATACCTTAGAATGTGTGACTCTAATCCATTTCATGAATTGTATCACGCTCATTATAACCCATTTGAAGTCACTCAAGCACTTTTCTATTTGTTAAGAACTCTAGTTTCCACTTTAATGTTAAGTTTGCTCCATTCATCCTCACCTAGTTAGGTTCGTTCTAATTTGAATACCACTATGAACAAGATAATTCTCTAGTTTTCCATATGAATATGATGAGCATGTATTAATACATTAATTCCATTACTCATACCTCATGTTTGATAATTCTGGAGTTAAAACTTGGCTTTATACTATCTTTGATAGCTTGGTAATTGCATGATGTTGAGTATGATTCCACAAGAAATGACAAGGGTTATTAGATCTCATCATATAAATCTAGGTTATGTATGGGATATTATTTTCCATGAGAAATGTGGATAGTTGTGATTGTGTTTGGATAGTTAGTATATTGGGATCTTTGATAAATAACCTTGTTAACATTGTGGAGTTACATGAATATCATGGTGCATGACATTCACGCATGACATGTGAGCTTTTCTGAGTGATCAATGTAAGCCACACCCTGTTTAATTTACTGTAAGTCCTGTTACTTCAGTTAAACTCTCAGGGCATGTGCATTTGTGTCACTTTGGGTGCTCTTTCTCTTCATGAGGCTTTTCCAGGATTAGACACTCCTCGGGCGTACCCCGTGTATTTTTTCAGGAGATATCCTTGGGTGCACTCTCTTACATGACTTTTTCCAAGTAGATAATCTACCACGGGCAATCTGCATGGTCTTTTTCGAGTAGCTAGTTCTCATTGGGCGTACCTATGAGTATTTTTTCGGGTGACTAGTTCGCTTTGGGTGACCCTTTATTTTGACAGCTGGATGTGCATCCCTAGATCTTTGACTTGTACATACATTCATACACCTATACATTCATTTATAATTTCATGATTAGTCTCCTTGTAATTTGAATATGTTGATTAAAATTATTTTGGAATGATATGATATGCATGAATCCTTGCGGGAAGTTCCCGCTGAGTTTTCACTCACCCAATCGTACTGTTGCACCAAATAGACACAAGTATGATGGACAGGTGAAGACCCCTATGACGGGATTTCAGGGATGGCTGAGGTGGGTGAGGAAGTACTCTATGTGAACGTAGCTGAGCCATTGGAGCTCAATTGATAATTTAGAATTTTACTTACTTTTATATCTTAGACTTTAAGTTTTGTTTGAGCTGTAATAACAATTCCCCTACTGAGGGATTCCATGTTGCTTTCGTTTACTTATATTAAGCTTCCTTGTTGTTACTCTTGGTATCCTTAGTTTATCCAATGTTGCCTTACTCCAGGTTATAAAATTTGCCGTTATTTAGATGTATGTTAGTCCATTCTATAACATAATACTCAGGTTCTCGATGAGGAGCGACTATCCTCGGGTTTTGAGAACTAGGGTGTTACAAATAAGTTCAAAGGTCACTACGGGGAGCTTAGAGCCCAACGTAGGCTAACAGCTCAAGCATAGTGTCTCATTCCACCATCCTTGGCTCATGATGCTACTACCTTAGGATGTTTAATGGATCCCAATCGACTAGTGGTCAATCATATTCAGTATATGGGGCTTACCATCGCATGGTTGCACGAAATAAAACATCGAACCCATATAGGGCAAATACCAAAACAAAGCCAGATAGGGCGATATCTAAATGAGTCACCTAGGGTAGGTATCAGAATAAGCCACATAGGGCAAGTATCAAAACCATGTGATAAAGACCATCCTTAAAAACCACTTGGACACAACCCCTGGATGGTAGGCCCACATCAATGATCAATTTAAACCACTACTCAATAACCACTAAGTCGAAAGTCCATTATTATCACAACAGTTGAGTTACATCCCAAGTATGTGTTGTACATCCATGAGTGGGGGTTTCCCACTGATGTACAAGTTTAAGTCTCATAAGCAATCCACAAATAATCCACAAGCATGAGATAAATATGCAGGATAAATATTAAGCATGTAATATAACAATTCAATTCCAACAATTAACACATGTGATTATAAAATGAAAATATCAATTAAAAATTAAAATAAATACTATAACTTAAGTTAATGGGAAAATGGAAAGTTCAAGGGCAAGAATCATCACCTTATACTTTGAATTGCCTCCTAGTATCGCTAAGTGCTTACGCCCTTAGAATTAGGTCCTATCATGAATTATGAAATTGTATGGTTAGATCAAGTTCTACATACTTCTTATGGTTGAGATTATAACCTAGGGTTTAGATTACTCATTCTTAGGGTTTTAATATAACATTAGGATTTTCTTTCTAGGGTTTAGTCTTAAACTTAGATTCTAGGATTTGATTATGGAGTTTGGAACTCTATTTTTGCATGGCCATTAATGACATTGTTAATAGGAGTAATAAATGAGTAAAATTAATAAATAACTTAGTTATAAATTTCAAGAATCTTATAATGGCTAATATTATATTAAATTACCTAACAACCCACGAATAATGATTCTAATAGTGACTCATAATACTATTAGCAACAGTAAAAGGAACCTATAGTGACATCATAGAGGATAAACTCATTAATTTATAACATTAGGATCATAACTTATGGTTTAGGTTACTTATATTCGGGGTTTTATCCACTAATCAATTTTAGACTTTGGTTTAGAGTTTGAAATCTAACTCATACGATCTATTCATATTAATTTTAGAATGAAGTACAAGTAGAGGATAATTGTCTATTAATGCTATCAACACTGACCCTATTGTTAATAACCTACAATGACAAAATAGGCATAACATGATAAATGTTAATACCTAATACTCACAATAACTAACACTAACAAAGTTAACCTACCAATGGTTAACCGTATTTAATAATAGCAATAACTATAGCGACATTAATGATGATAATAAATACTAAGATCTACTATTTGACAATTATAACCTTTGATTATAATAGCTAGTTATAGCATAAATAACCTATCAATTTTTGAATTAAGATTCCAATGCAATGTTTTAGAGAAAACATACCTATAGCTGATTGACTTGAATCAAGTTAACTTGACATCCGAGTTAACTCGGCTCAACTCCTCCTCCCATCAACATTCTTCTTCTTCCAATTTCTTTTCCTTTCAAAATGAGTCATCCAACAAGTTTGCTGGACACAGCAAGGTCCCAAAACGGTTGGGGGTTCGGGCCAGTCCCCGACTTAGTGAGTTAACTTGGTTGGGACTAAAGGGCTAGGATCGATCCCGGTTTCCGGTTTTCTGGAAAATAGCCTGTGGTAAGGAGGTTTTGACGCTGGTTTTCCATGGAGAACCCTAACTCGCGTGAGCTGAAATGGAAGGCAGGGATTAACCTCAACGAATGGCCAAGATTTGAGAATGAGGGCGCACTTGAATCATGACAACAGGTTGAGAAAATAGTTTCCATTTTTAGAAATGTGTGTTTATAGGCCGGTTGGCGTCAGTTCATGTGTGCGTGTAGGTGAACTCCAACAGGTGAAATCACTTAGGGTTTGATCAGAATTTTGTGCCCCACATGATGGATGGTCCTGATCATCAAGATAGTTGATGGTGATGGGCCATTGATTAAAGAACCAAACGCTCGTCCGATCCCTGTGAAAATCAGAGAGAGAGAGAGAGAGAGAGAGAGAGAGAGAGAGAGAGAGAGAGAGAGATTCTCCATTTAGGGAAATTCTCGGGTCAGCGCTGCTTAACCGAGATTTCTGACTGGTGCACAATGAGTGCATTGCTCTGAGTGCACAGGCTACATTTATGTGGGGTCCACCGTGATGTTCATGGGAAATTCACACCGTCCATTAGGTTCTAAGGGTCCACTTAGGGCCTTAGACCAAAGATGGGGCAGACCCAAGGTCTAGGTGGGCCATACTCTCAAATTTCACGCCTTAATGGTGGATTCCCAATGATCTGTTGGTCAGATCAGTCCACAATTGAACGTTGACGGTTAAAAGGGTTCAAGGGTCCATTTAAGGCCTTCATCATGCATTATTAACTAATACTAACATTAATATGGATTTACTTGTAATTAAAATAATTAAAAACTCATACATATTTATAAATAAAATTTTTAATATTAACATGCTACTATTTACATGTTATTAATCACATATTTATTAATTTATAATTCATAATTTACAATATCATATTGTACATATTTAGGAATTGAAATTTGTACATTGTCACATTTAAAATCGCGTTGTTAAACAATATATAATTTTATTAAAACATCTAGAAATTTTTGTGTTCATATTTATAAAAGATATTTAATACTTCATAAATATTTAAAATTCAATTATATATTGTAAAATTATTACTCGTTATAATATTATTTTCATAATATTCTATATACGTTAGTTATATACATATCACTTTATTACAACACATTTTCATACGTTATTTATATGACAAATAAATGCATCCATAATTCTTTTGATCTAAATTTGTATAAAATATAATAAATAAAATAAATATACTTATTAAATATTATATGACTATTAGATGGTTCGTCTCAAAGATTACGGATGGATAGTCTGATACACAGGTGCAGGCTGTTTTCAACGGTCAGATTTAAACTATGATGAACGTGAATGTTCACTTAGGTCAGGCTTGTATTTATACTAAGTTTGGTTATACGGTAACACCTGAGTACTGGAAAGTATGGGGAGTTATAGAGACACGACCTCCTGGTATTCGGCCTTTGTGCGCTCATGTATCCACTCGGTTCTGACGTTGGAGTCATCCTCTTGTACCATCGGGTTTAGGGATTTTCACCCAGGGACATATATGGCGCCCCGATGCTAGAAACAGTATTTTCAGTATCTAATCTGGCCACCCACAATGTATCTGTGGAGGCAATGGCCTTGATGTTGCTAGGGCATACAGTAATCACAATCACACACAAATGCAAAGTGCATGAGTCACGCAGTCCAATCATGCATTAATCCTAAGCACATCGTGCGCTCATGTGGGATAACTCTGCCTATCAGGGAGTCCTATGAACCACCTACATTATGGCGTATGCAATGTCCAATCACACCTTATAACAAACATACAGATGGTGCGTATGGGCATGTATCATGATGTTATGTTGTCACAAACTCATAATCGACAACAGTAGCCGGTATCAGCAATCGGCACCGATAATTGGCATCAATAATCAGCCTCAACGCAAGGCGGAGTCCATAGATGGACGGCCGATGATGGATCAATTAAAAATCAATGGGGCCCAAGCGTTTGGGTTAACCCACTAGAGAATGATGAGAATGGGCCTAACAAGGCCTAAGGGAAGGTCACAATGTGGACATTTAACCATCATTGCGCATCAATGTGGACCTTTAACCAACATTACTCCCAAGGAATGATGCTCATAGGGCCAATCGGATAGGGACCCATAGCCTAGCACAAGGGCCTAATATACATCATCATGGGCCTCAATTACATCAAATGGGTCAAATCAAATGGGCCAATCGAATGAGCCGAATCAATTAGGCCGGTACAAATGGGCCGAATTAATTGGGCCGATCAAATGGGTCAAATCAAATAGGTCAATACAAATGGGTCGAATCAATTGGGTCGATCGAATGGGCCGAATCAATCGATTGGGCCGATCAAATGGGACGAATCAGATGGGTCGGTCGAATGGGCCGAGTCGAATAGGTTGAGTTGAATAGGCCGAGTCGAATAGGCTGAGTCGAATGGGCCGAGTTGAATAAGCCGAGTTAAATGGGCCAAGTCGAATAGGCCAAGTTGAATAGGCTGAGTCAAATACATCATGCATTCATTACAAGGGATCATTATGGTGCATAAAAAAAATGAATCATATCCAAGGGATCATATGGACCATGCCACAAATGACAATGGTGATAATGATTTCCACCGTTAAATTTCTAGTGAGCTCACCATAGTATTTATTTTCCATCCATACTGTTTATAAGGTCACAAGGACTGGACTTGAACAAGGAAGGAAAACCAATATTATATTGAATCAAAACTTTTGTAACCCAAAGGGGTTTCAAGGGTGGGCGTTCAACACCACTGTTTTCTATAGGGTGGTCCACTTGATATTAGATCTGTCTTATTTTTAGTCTCAAGCCCAAGGACGAGCTCACCAAATGTATAGACGGTTTGGATAAAAGCCATGTGGCATAGTGGGCCCATGTCCAATCTGATGGATGGCTGAATATAGAATACATGCATCAAAAGGGGGTCCACCGTCCCACTATATGGACGGCGTGGATAAGACCCATACATCATGTGTGGCCCCTCAAAATTGAATGGACGGTAAGGATACAACACACGCATCATGGTGGGGCCGCATGCACGTCAAATGGATGGACGACATGGTTCACATCACGGTGGGCTCCACCCATAAGATGGATGGATGGCTTGGATATCATGCCTGCTACACCGTCCAGCAACTGGACGGTGTAGATGTAACATACATCATGGTGCGTTCCACGTAGTGGCCCACCATAACATATATAATATAATATAATATAATATCATATAATATAATATAATATAATATATTATATTATAATATAACATGACATAAAGAAAAGCCACCGTCCAAAGAGTCCGATGATCTGGACGGTGCAGATCTGATGCATATATCGTGGTGGGTCCACACATGTGGCCCACCAATATAATATTATTAATATATTATATATTATATACATTATATATACATATACGTGTGTGTGTGTGTGAAGCTGTGTAAATGGCAGCGTCTAGCGACGCTGGACGGCCTGGATAAAAAGGGGGCACACCCCACTAGTAGGCGCCACATGGACGGTTTGGGTGGCCCTACACGACATGGTGGCCCCACTCAGGTGGGCCACACTCTTGGATCAAGCTGATATTTATGTTTTTCCTTCGTTTGGGCTTGTCCAAACGGACTGCCATGTGGGCCACTCGGTGGACGACATGGATAAAATATATACTTCTTGGTGGGCCACACATACACACCATCCATATAAGAGAGAGAGAGAGAGAGAAAGAGAGAAACAGTGAGATAGAGGGACCCTACCACTATGGGCCCCTCTCTACATTTCATACATCAATGTGGGTCCCACAACAAGTGGGCCCTAAAATATGAAATCAACGGTGGATCACCCGCCTATCGTGTAATGCCCTGAAAATCGGGGGTCGAGTAGCAACTCAACACGCAAGTTCCAAAACATCACTTATGCAACAAAAATGCTTATGATTGAATGTTGTCTGTGTTAGTGCAATAAACATGAGTGAGATTATACCAAAACAGTAATTCATACTCCAGATCCATGTATAAACGCAAGCGGAAGACTGAAAGATGTATATAGATGTATATAAAACAAAATAATCTCGATCTCAAGAGTATGAATACCAACTGAGTCACCATATACATGTATTCATTCCTGAATCAAAATATCAAAATGGTACAACTGTGATCATGAACCCTGTAGTCCCGTAAATCTGGATAGCCTACGCAAAGCCTCCAAAGAACTGCATAAAGGAAAACTCATCCTAATCTTCATAATAATCAAGGTCAGCCTCCTATGGATCGTCGGTACCTGCGTCTAAGACAGAGTCTAGTGGGTGTCCAGAATACTGTCCCGTAACGTGGGAGTGAGTAGCTAACTCAGTGGAACAATAGAGCATAAGTTAATATGTTATCAAATCAGTCAAGCAGTAATGATAAAGCAGTACAAACAACATTCCTAAGTACTATAATTAATGCAAGGATGAGATGCGATTATGATGCGTGCCCTCGCAAACATACTCCCTCGTGGGCACCATCTTACGTCCGCGGCATGCTGTCACCCTCAGTGCTTCACATCTTCCAGGCACATGCAATGCGATGATGAGCATGATTACCGAGTTGTTATTAGTCCATTTCAAACAGCAGTATTGGGAAACTAAGGTACCTTCCTTATATCATTCCCAAATAATGATCCATTCTAGGGTCGTCAGTCCTAAATACTCTCATACGATAGTGTGGTTCTAGGGCGCTGCAAAGGCTGTCAGGGCTGTTACATGCAATCGTTACACCACTCCCCCATCACCTTTTTAACGGTTCATCACTAAATTGATACAGGCCTAGTTCATACTCTATTACTACGGGAAGGCTTGTCGCCTCTCTGCGGCTTCAGAGTATGCTCGAGGTCACTACGAAGGGCTCGCCACCAATCAGTGTAGGCCGACAGCTCGAATACAGTGTCCCATACCACCGCATTCGGCTCACGAGTCAGGGTTGCTCATTGGTCACTACGGGGAGGCACGTAGCCCCAGCGTAGGCCGATAACTCGACCACGGTGTCCCATACCACCATGCCCGGCTCATGAGTCTTGGCGGATCGAGGTACCACGGTTAACGGGATTACACTGGTAAGGTTAGTACCTTAGGTTCAAGCAGTAGCGTCCAAACATGGTGAACATACATTAGACAGATCGGTTTACTTGACGAGCTCGGCTAGCTCGAGTGCACAACAAGTTGAACAATATGAAGCACATAAGCACTTCGTGTGGCCAGCCACTATCGTCAACCGAAGTACAACTCGGGTTCGTCGAACACATCCTACATGGTGAACGAATCTCAACCACGTACTCGAGTCTGTTACCGATCGTCAGGACTATAATCATAGCCCCAATCACAATCAATCCTTAACCAGAAGTATATAGAGTAAAGCATAATAAACAAAGTAATTCACGCATGTTAACAGACATGTCATAAAGCATGTTACAAAGCACAAGTAAACAAGAAATACAAACACACATATTTCTTAGTAAGCGGTTAAATTAAACAACTAACATGGAGGAAATCATATACATCTCTAAGGTAGTTGAGAATCCCATCTCAACACCTACTTGAAGCATGATTATCTAAACACTTACTCTTACAAGCATTTTTACAAACACTTAGAATACACTATTTTAATATACATAGTGTATATTAGCAAAACATGTATTAGGGCGAACCCTTTCACCAAGTAAGTATTATACATATATATAATACGTTCAGACAGTAAATAATCATGGCAAACACATTTCCAAAATTTATACGTATACGGTACTTTCTACAAATACTAGGAATATAGTATATTCAACATAGTTATCGTATAACCGAAAAGCGAAACGGACAGCACTTTGTACATGTGCAATAACAAACAGATCATGAATCTATCATTATCTGACATTGAAAGTGTTGAAAACCATAACCTATACATCTAAAGTCTGCACCTTACGCCGTAGAAGCATAAAGAACTCGATAGATTTGCTAAGCTTTAGTATACGACAGCTTGGTAACCTATAGAATGAAATAGGTTAGATATTTCATAACCTACAACTATCAAAACCCCAAAACAAGTTAGGGTTAGGGTTTCTTACCTAGAAACGATGTCGGAATCGCTGGGAAAGTGATTAGAATGGAGTGGCTAAGCTTGTAGAGCGGCAGGGGAAAATAGCAGGGAGGTTCTCCCACTTCTCTCACACTTTCTCTCTTTTTTCTCACTTCTAACACCTAGGATTTTTCTCAAATTCATATGGCTAAATGAGAGAGGATTTTAAGGTCCTTAAATAGGCTAAAATCACACCAAAATAGACCTAAGGTCAAGGTATACTTTGGTTATATCCAAAGTGGGCCTGTTTCAGATCAACGGAGGACTTCTGGCGGCCCTCCTTAAGCCAAAGGTGGGACTTAAGCTCACCAACCTTGGATCTAGGTAGAGTTAAGTTTTCGTTCCAGTCGGATTCTCAGATCACGTGTGGCGGACCAGTTTCAGTTCAACGGTCACTGAAACTCGATCGGGGATTTTAAGTACCCTGCCATGTGTATGAAATTTCTCCTGATCCGAGGGTGTATTCTGGCCTGATTCTGATGGTCGGAATCCTTATAACTGATCCGCAAGCGACATGTGCCAGATTACATAAATTTATATTTTATTTTTACTTAATTTCACATTTCTCACACTCTTCACTTCGGGCTCAAGTGAATAGCGCTGAGACATTATCTGGATTTGATCTCCTAGGTGGTTATCAAGCCCAGCAAGGCGGTCCTAACTCTATAACCTCGTATTAGTCGAATTTCCGATGTGTGGTCCAGATCTAATACGGAGTTTCCATGTGCTCCCGAGAACAGACGGGTAATAAGATTGATCCTAGATTTTAGGGTAATGTAGCGTCAACGATTCCACAAGTTTTGGGTCTTGCAGATTGTATTTAAAGTGATTAGTGCAGATTTCATGGCTAATCTAGTTTAGCGCTTAGTTAACTTTGTCTAATTTCTAAAGGATTTGATCCTAAGTGATTTCTACCTGAGGTGGTACTCGGGCCATTGTACGGAATTTTCTGAGCCGTTACATATCGGCCTCCTTCTTTAGCTCTTTGGACTCCTATGCTCCTTGCCTTCAGTTTTAATGGAGGTTGATGGAGAATGAAAGGTTAAGATAGGAGATGAGAGAGTGAGAAAGTGGGCCACACTTGAGTTTGGGAGAGTGAGCTTGGACATTGGGTGTTGCTTGGGAGGTTTGAGAAATGAGAGAGAGAGAGAGAGAGAGAGAGAGAGAGAGAAGTGATGAGATGATATGGGATGGGTGTTGTAAGGAGAGGTATGGGTTTGTTTGAAAATTTAGTAAAAGAGGGATGGGTAGGGAGAGAGAGAGTTAACTTGTGAGAAAAGAGGGAGTGGTCATTTGTACTTGGGATAGGGTGAGGTGGCATTGAGGTATGGTGGTGTACTTGACTTGATGGATGTGACATGTTGTAGAGATTCTCTTAGAATCCGCAACGCGCGGTGTTTTCCTTGAGATTAATGCGGGCCCATATCTCCTAACCCGAGTATTTGATCGGTGCTCGAGTCACGGCGTTGGAACCGCGGTGACTGCACGGTCGCTAGGGTACAAGTTTCAGGTCGAGCCGACTTCAGTATGTAGGACTCGGCTTAGGATCGCATGCAAACGTCGAATGTAGGTCGAGGGTTGCTGGAACTCGACCGGGAGGACCGCAGAAGCGTACGGAACGGTACAGTCTAGGAACAGGTCTTACAATACCGGTCCATTGCGCAACCTATGTATGCATGTATTTCAAAATTTTCTACTGAAAATCTTACATTTATTATTGCAACTAGAGAAGGTCCAGTTGAAGTAGACCGACATCTGATTTCTAGTCTAATGGACATACCTATCAATGATGAAGGTATTCCCATTAACACTCTAGTGGCTAAACCATCTTAATTTGAGAAGCGTATGCTTACTAGAGCTTTATGCAATATAGATGCGGAATGGAGAACTAATGGAAATACGCTTACCTCAAAGTATTTGTTACCTAGATACTGAGTCCTTCACAGGATATTCATTTCGAATGTTTATCCTCATTCTGGTAACAAAACCGAACTCACTACCTTCATGGTTCGGATTCTTCATTCGATTGTTTATGGAACCAATGTATGTCCTCCTTCTTTAATTTGTCAATGTATCATTCAATTCCCTCTCCATCCTGAACACAGTGACATCCCTTTCACTTATCTTATGACTGTGTTGGCCACTCATATTTTAGTGGCTATGCCTGTTGGAGAGGCTCCCATTCAACACCTAATCTTCAACAACTCCAATATCAACATAATGAATCTGAGGTTGGCCGCAGGCCAAGTCAATGTGGGTGTTGGTGGAGCTGATGCAGTGAATGAAGAAGAAGGTGATTTACCTCCAGATGACATTAACATGGATGATATTTTTGATGAGATCGAATTTGATTCGGCAGATGATCCTGATTATCAGTCATCTGATTTTGATGAGTGCTTACGCTTGCTTGAGGAGAAGGTACAGAGCATGAATGTGTCTCATGATTTACAATTCAAATATATGCGCAAGTATCTTAGGCGCTTGAACAAGAGACTTCATAAACTTGATCCTACCATACCTGCTCCTTCATCGGGTTCTAATTAGTATTTACTTATCTTGGTTTGTAATAACTTTTATGATGTTTGGCTTTCTTTTGGTTTATGGGGTTGAACTTGGTTGCACTTGATTGAACTTAATTGATCTTGCTTGAACAATGTATGATTATGGATTTCATATCTTGACTATCTTGATCATTTATTCCTCATTACTCTTCTTTTTCTTCCTTATTTATCTACTTCCATTATCATTTATTGGTTCCTTCCTTTGTCATATTGTGACAAAAAGGGGAGAATTTTGATGTGAATTGTGGATGTGTTGTGGATGTGGTTTGTGGAAATGTAGTCAAAATGTAGTCCATTATTTCATCTATTTTTTTTATAAGGTGGAGTAAAGTAAGGGGGAGTTTTGTTGGGGGAGTAGATGCAAATTTTTGACCTTTTGATAACTGGTACATGATTTTTTAACCAGGTTGTAACTGGTTTATATTGATAACTGGTACATAATTCTTTGTGCATATAATGCTTATGTTATTACGAAGTGTGTTTTGTCACAAATTTGACAAAGGGGGAGATTCTAAGTGCTATGGTATCTAGCTCCTATGATTGTCAAATTTTGTAGTGCCAAAACCTCTTAGAATTTGTCTTGTGTAGCGCTTCTACATATTCAAGACAGTGCATCTCATGTATAAGGACAAAAGTCTTTACTTCAAGAACTTCAAAAGCAAGACTTTATGATTCAAGAACATCGCTCAATGTTTCAAGCTTCATAGTTCAAGTTATCAAAAGCTTTGTCCAAGTTAAGACAAAGTTTCTAAACTTTGATCCTCAAGCTCAAACTTCAATGTATCACAAATTCAAGCTTCATAAGTCTCGAGTTCAAGCTTCTACATATGACAAGATCTCAATCTTCATGAACTTCAATGATCAACTATCAACTAAAGGAAAAGAAGTTTCAATTTTCATACATCATGAATAAGGTATAAATGACCCTAGATTGACCATAGGGTAGGTCATTTTGAATACAGAATTTAAATTGGATCACTTTATAAGTGTATAGACTGTTTCTCAACTAGTCTTAGACTAAGTTCGACTAGTCCTAACACCGGCTCGACCAGTCGAAGAATTCCTCGACCAATCCTAAGTTTGTTACTGATTTTTGAGAATTTTGTTAAAGCCTCGACCAGTCCTGGAGACTGCTTGACCGGTCGTATGAACAGTGCTTGACCCGTGTTCGACCAGTCCTACAGGCTCGACTCAAAGTCCAACGACTAAATTGAGTCATGCACAACCAGCGGTGGACAGGACTCGACCGGTTGTGGAGGCCGCTCGACTGGTCGAGCAGGTTGTACGACCAGTCGTGGAATGACCTTATCTTATCGCACCCAAATTTTTAGAAGTTTGTTGGTCGTACGACCAGTCGTATCGACCACAAGACCAGTCGAAGATGCGATTTCTTCACTTATAAATAGAGCATGATTTTCAGAGTTTTATATTCAATTCAAGCTAAATCAATACGCCACTCTGAGAGATATGTTAGTGATATTCTTAAGCTATTTAGTGCTCATTTTATATTCTCTTTAATTAGCTTTCTTTGCATTTGATTTTGTATTCTGCATTCTAATTTTATTTGAAAGAGAGATTGATATATTTCCATTTCTTGTAATCAAAATCAAATCAAGCTAGCCCAAGGTGATTTAATTTAAAATCAATTTAGAACCTAGAACCAATTCACAAATGAGTGTGAACATTGAATTTCTACGCTGAACTTCTACTCCGATTTGGTTCTATCGTGCTGCATCAAAAGGAGAATATCCAGATAAGTATTTTATAGTTTTGTAAATTCTATTTTTTGGTTTCATTGAGATTGTGCCAGAAAAATCTCTTTATTTTGATTTGTCTGAGGTGATCCAGAAAACTCAGAGTGTGGGGTTTTTGAATTATGTAAACCCACTTGAAAGACACAATTGTGAGGGTTTTAGGTGAACCTTGAAAAACCTATTTTCATAGTGAACGCTAATATCCACTGTGTGAGGATATTATGATTGGAGTAGTTGTGTGGCTGTTTTTCTAAACAGTTGGTGTAGACACAAGCAAACCACTATAATTTTTGGTCTTGTGGTCATTGAATATTTTCATTTTGTGGATGTTGTAATTTCCCTTTTTACATTTATGGAGAATGTTGTAATTTCTTTTATGCAAGTGTTGGAATGTTATAATAGCTTAGTTATTTTCTTTGTTATTTATTTCTTTTATATCCTATTCAGTTTGAGTTTTTGATACTCACCCAAGTTCTAGTAAGGTTGTCCTGCCATAAACCTTTGGTTTTTGGTGTCAGGTTGTCCTTAGAACCAAGTTTGTATCAACCTCTCAATACTAGATTTTTGAGGTTGTTTTATATTTCTGCATTGTGGGATTGTTTATTGCTATTAGTATTTATATTTCTTTAAATTCCGCTTTTATTTTTTAAATTTGGTATAGTCCTATTCACCCCCCCCCCCCCCCCCCCCCCCCCCCCCCCCCCACTCTCTAGGACTTAATAGCTCAGCCTTTTTAATCACTAGTTATAAATTTCCCATAATCATCACTCTTCGAGCACCCAAGTCGGCCAACAATTCTAGGCCAATGATCATGGCCTCATACTCTGCCTGATTATTCATGCACTTGAATTCTAATTGAAATGTGAATTCTTGCCCGTTTCCATTTGGTGCAATCAATAATATCCCAACCCATAAGGCTTTATGGGTCTTTGAATAATCAAAAACTAATTTTCAAGGGGTTAAGTATGCACAATACAAGTCTAAAATTTATAGGGGAAGCTATCCTTCCAAGTCAGACGGATGATCAGCCAAAAAGTTAGATATAACCTGACCATTTACTGACTTTTGGAAAAAATAACAAAGATCGAATTCAGACAAAGCGATAACCCATTTACTAATTCGGGTATTTAAAAACGGTCAATTTAACATATATTTTACCCAATTTGTCAAGGTTATTACATTAACTCTTTCGGCTAATAAATAATGTCTTAATTTGTAAGCAGCAAAGTACAAAGATAGCGTGACTTCTTTATTGTTGAATAATGTCATTCGATATTAAGGAGAGTTTGACTCAAATAGTAGACTTCACGCTCTTTTCGATTAACGTCATCCTGAGCTAGGAGGGCTCTGACCGATTTTGCCGTTTTACAACATACAACTTGAACAGTCGACCCTTGACTGACAGCATTAAAATTGGCGGCTTCATCAAATATTCCTTAATCCCTTCAAAAGCCTGTTGATGCTCTGCCTCCCAATTGAATTTGATCCCCTGCTTTAATTTTATCAAAGGAGAAAATACATTAGTCTTTCCTGCACAATTAGATATGAACCTTCACATAAAATTAACTTGACCAAAAAAATGTTGCATTTTTTATTTGTTCCTTGGTGGTTGGGCATTTATAATCGCCCTAGCCTTATTCTGGTCTACTTCAATTCTTCGTTGATGTACTAGGAAACAAAGAAAATTCTCGGTCGATATCCCAAAGGCGCATTTAAGGGGGTTCATTTTTAACTTGTGGAGTCTCATTCGTTTAAACAACTTGCACAGGTAAACGAAATGATCCCCCACATCAAACGATATGACCACCACATCGTCAACATAAACCTTCATGAACTATCCGATGATATCATCGAATATCACATTGATCTCTCTTTGGTACGTGGCACCTGCACATTCTTGAGTTCGAACGACATCACTACCCAACAATAAGTTCCCAAAGGCCCAGGGCATCTGAATGTTGTCTTCGGTACATCATCTAGTGCGATGTATATTTGATTATATCCCAAATGACCATCCATAAAGGACACTATTTTATGCCCAGCTGCTTTATCGATCAATTGATTGGCCACCGACATCGGATATTCATCTTTTGGTGTTGCCAGATTGAGATTTCTGAAATCGATACAAACCCGCAACTTACCATTCTTTTTTATAATTGGAACCACGTTAGAGATCTATTCGGCATACTTGATGGGCTCGATGACCTTCAATAGCTGCTCGATCTCTTCTTTTATCTTCAGAGTTACTTCCGCAATCACACATCTAGGCAGTTTCTTATGTGGTCGTACCCCTCTTTTATTGACGACCTATGCTCGACTAGCCCTCGATCCAATCCAGGCATTTCATGATAGTCCCATGCAGAATAGTCAGGAAACTCCTTTAGCAGACTAATAAGCTCATCCCTCTCTTATGTCTTAAGCAATCCACTGACTGGTCTTAGGGTCCATCTTGGTCCTTTGATTCACCTCGACTAAGGGATCTTGGAGCTAAGCTTAGGAATCTTCTAACTTATCAAGTGCTTCTTTCACCTCCATGTTTGCCCCATCTTTATCGGATGTTATACCTATGTCGGCCAAATTTACAAGGCAAACGTCATGATCATCTTTTAGGCTTTCTTCAAGAAGCTTTATTCTAGTCATCGAGTCACCCATCCGCTCCTAATCTTTGGTCGTATTAATCATGGAATTTCTTCGACGGTGTAGTGCGAAACCGGCCAAAAAGGTATAATATCCTTCAGCTGGTCATCGAACGGATGAATTACTTCCATGATATCCTGCGCAATACTATCTGGGTTCTTCTTGACTAATATCCCAATCGGGCGACCGTTCATGTTTCTTTCGATGAATCGAATTGGCCCTACTTGGTCTCCATAATAGTAGGCCTCATTTGCATTCAACGTAGCAAAAAATAGCTTATCATCAGCCATGATCAATTCAACCTTGTCTTGATTCCAAAAGATAATGAATTGATGCAGGGATGATGGAATGCACGTGAATAAATGAATCCAATCCCTTCCGAGTAAAGTATTATAACTAGATGAGGTATCGACCATGAAGAACGGAGCTAATACCTTTTTTGTTCTCATGGTCAAGTCGATCAGTAGGACATTGTGTGTGTTAGTGATATGTCCAGCGAAGTTGCTAACCATAACTTCTAATGGAATCAAATCAGCCATAGTTTTTCCCAACTTTGGCATCATCTTCAATGGGAGAAGATTAACAATAGCTCTATTGTCGACTAGAATCCTAGTGATCGGGGGGGGGGGGGGCAGCCTTCAAGATAGGCCGATATATATAACGACTTGAGATGTTGAGTCATATCGTAAGTGGGCCTTTTGATGACCACTCTTTTAGATGTTACCCCCAATTTAACTGTGATGGTATTTATTTGCGACGGTTTGGTTATTCCTAGCAATCTTCTGGTTGTATTTTCTGGCATGAAAGAGGCATGTTGTATTACCACAAGAGGATCGAGTTCTTCTACGTCGCCCAGTATCCCACTCTGCTGGGCTGGCTTGGCTTGAAAACTAGAAGGTAAAGTGAGCACCATATTGTAATGAAATACTACGAGTGGGAATGACCAAAACACAATCTCCCCCTCCTAACATTTTCCCCTAGTGTTTAAGGATTGACTTACTCGTCAGAATTGGTATACCCAGCTCCGTTATCGGTAGTTTCACTCGGCTACAGGGAGACAGATGAGGATATGTATAGTGCCCCGGCTGTTGCTACCAACCCCTTAATCAACCAATCATCACCGAAAAAGCACTTGTCACTAAGATAACCAGATCTATCATCATAATTCTCAGTGTCCCCCGTTGATTCGTCAAGCCGGATAGAATTGTTGACGCTTGGCTCGCATAGGACCGGTCGTAGGACTACATTAACCGTATTAGTAGCCAATTGTTCTTCTGATTGAGGAATCCTCCAGAATGGGCATGGCCAAGGATTTTCTGGCTCAGATAATTCCTCGGCCCCCACCGATTCTCTTCTCATAGTTGCCTTATACCACTGCCAACATCATTTCTAAGTTCTACTCATTGCTTTCAGAACGACCGAGAACTTAGGATGTATAATCCTTTTCTCAACTTCTTTCTGAGTTGATGGAGGTTTGACCATCCTTAGCCTTAAAATCACCTCCCGAGGGTGGTGATTGGGTGGTGAAAATGTTCCCTGTGGTTGACAAAAATCTCCTTTTCCAGACATCCTCGGGGCTGCATGTGGAACCTGCCTTATTGGTCGAGGAGGCCCACTCCAACCTCGGGAGATCGCTTTGGCACATCGATCGAACAATCGCAAATCTCGACTGTTGTGTTCTGCCATGTTCGGCCACTTTTTGGTTACATTGAAAGGTCGATGTTGCCCTACCCTTGGGCGTTTTAATGTGTCATAGTGGTTGTTTGGTTCGAGATTGACTCTCTGCCAAGGTCGGTCCATTTTTTTTTAAAATTTGTTGTAGCCATGTTGACATCGAGGTTAGGCGGTAGCAGATCGGTATCGCTCAACATTGCTTCCTCACCTTTTTCAGGGAACCTCAACAGTCCTCAATCGATATTGTCCTGAATGACGTCCCTGAACACAACACATTTGTTAGGCGAATGAGAATGAGATCCAAGCCATTTGCAATACGCAGTCTTTTTTAATTCTTCGACCGATGGAATTTTGTGATTGTAGGGATTTTCATGAATTTTTCAGCTAATCGATTTTCAAATATTTCATCGGCCTGTGTGATATCGAATGTATATACTTTTTGGGTCTTTTATGTAGTCGATGCGGTCGATTCTTCTTTGACCAACGCTGAGCAGATCAATGGATTTTTAGCCACTACTTCAGCGATTGTGACCTCATATTTAGGGTCGTGATAATACGTTCTGATGGAAGAATTCTTTTGTCTAACTCCTACTTGAAGGAGTTCCTCATACTTAGAGACCTTTCTATCAGGTCGTATAGGTCCACAAATTCCATCCCAATAAACTTCTTCCAAAGTTTATACTCTAAGCCATCTTGTGTGAGTTGCATAAATTCGGCCTCGGTCATGATGACCTTACACCGACTCTTGGCTTTCTTGAACCGAGTGATGTAACTCTCGTAAGATTCCACAGGCAACTGCCGAAAACATGTGAAATCAGCCATAGTTATTTCCTTATCCTTGGAAAAGAACTAAGCATGAAAATTTTCTTCCATCTCTTGCCATGTATGGATTGAATTTGTCATTAAGTTAAAATACCATGTAAAGGCCGCTGCCATCAGTGAATGACTGAATAATTACATTTTATGATAATCATTATTGGATAATTCACCACACTACATAGTAAATCGACTAACATGCTCAATGGTCGATTGAAAAGGATCGCCCGAAAATAGGACTAAATCTGGCTAATAGTTTCTCGGCAAAGGGTACAGCCAGTCGATCTATTCAGGATAAGTTTTATGATAAATCAGGATGGTGTTGGGGGCAGAGGACCTGGTCTATTATCTATTGGACCATTTGCATGATCTGGTGATGGTCTACTCATTGAGGTTCAACTATCAGCATTGGGTCGAGACCTAACCGATTTTTGTCCTTCATGAAACAACAGATTTCTTCAGAATTGCTAGAAAGTTTGCCCTCCTGGCATTCCTTGATTCTGTACTTCACGAACAAAAGTCCTGACCTCCCATTCTGGTCGCCTAAACTCAGCAGGCGTCGGAGCATTTCGTACTTCCTAGATTGGGATCGAAAGTGATTTTCGCTGTAAGGGAGGCATAGATGGTGGCAGTGTTATATTGTGTTGTTGTAGGTGTTCTCTCGGTAATGACGGTCATTAACCGATGCATGGCATCAGTCTAGTTAGCCATGTACCTACTAATATTCTCAGCATAAATAAGGAGTTTTTTTGGCTTGAGTTAGAACCAAATCTATTTGAGTTCTACCATATTCCTGAACATGTTGGATACTCAGTTGCATATTACGGAGTGCAAGCGTTATCTCTTCAGGAAAAATGGTCTGAGATGTCGATGCCTCTACCTAGTTTCCGAGACTGATAGTTGGACTACCATTTAAATTCAATGCTTCAGGAGCTGCCTGAACCGGTACATCCTCAGTTGGAGGTGGCACAGTTGGTGTTAAGGGTTCAACCTTAGCAATTCGATTACTCCTTCGATTCATATTTTCAATTAACAATGTCGCGCCTATGAACTAGAGACAGGGTCCCACTGAGCATGCCAAAAAATGTTGTGTTGGTTTCTGCATGGCTGCTGCAAAATGAATATTTTTGACAGACAAGTACTTTTTTTATATATATAGTGGTGTTTCCACTGGGCGTGCTACAAACTGTTGTGTTGGTTACTGTATGGCCGGTGCAAAATGAATATTTCTGACAGCCAAGTAGTTTTTTTTATATATAGTGGTAGCGATATATAAAGATCGGTCGCTTATTCAGTCACTCACGCAATGTGTTTAAAATGATCAGGCGATGTTCAGAGGGTAGCGTTCATCCTCTGAAGATGGGTTACACCTTTGCCTTCCATGCAAAATGACTTTTTAATAAAGATAAGAGCTAACAAAAAGAAAATTCTCATAGTCGATTGTGGAGAACAGTTACAGAATGCCTTCCTGATCATAGAATGTTACTTAATACTCAAACTAAATCCAACATATGAGCGTGGAGTCAAATTATAGCTAAAGTTAATGGCTACTTGATTACTGCTACGAATTACACTAAGGAATGTAAATAGCAAGTGAAATTAAAAGATTATACTAAGGAATGTAAATGACCGGCTGAAAAGTAAATGATAATTAAAAGATAGATTTGATTTGGTTTGTTTGGTTAGTATGAGACATCTTTTCTTATTGAATTCCTTTGTTATTTATAACTTCTGAGCTTACTCATCTAAATGCTTCTCACATTATGACGGTTGCTATAACCGTTCCAGCACTACTTTCCTTCTGAATGTTTCCCGCGTTCTGAACTTGCCACCTATCCTAGTAACCGCTTCAGGCCTCCTTGCTGACTTGACCGCATTTCAATCGGCCGCTTTTACTTCGTGGATGACATGGCATTGCTTGATACACACCAAATGTACTACCACCAAATCCTCTCCGTATGTATTTACAGATCTTCAAAAACACTGCGCAAATCTTCTTTAGTTACACATAGCTCATTCTAATTGGCTCTCACAGGAACATGCAACTGTATTATTTTGGGATAATGCCATTAAAGGATCTGAAAAAAAATAGGTGGACGACATGGATACATAATACATACATCAAGGTGTGCCCCACAGTAAGGGCCGCACTATCTTGGGTGAGTCGGGGTCTCACCTAATTCGCTCCCTACTGAATGGAGTGTAGTGGTGACGGACTCAGATTCTACAAGACCCCTCCAATACCAAGGTTGGTACTTAGTCGGTGCGATGTGGGCCATACCATGATTCATATGTTTTATCTATGATGTCCGTCATTTTTTCAGCTCATTCTAGGGTACTACCCAAAAATTAAGGTAGATTCAAATATAAGGTGGACCACCTAACAAGAAATGGGGGTGATTAAATGCCCATCATTAAAAACTTGGTAAGACCTAGTGTATTGTTTATTTGCCATCCAACCTACTGATTAGATCACGAAGACCTGAATGAAGGGAAAACAAAAATATTAGCTTTATCCAAAACTTTTGTGGCCCTTAAGAAGTTTTCAATGGTGGGCATTCAATTACTATTATTTCTTGTAGTGTGGTTCACCTGATTTGAATCTGCCTTATTTTTGGTCTCATACCCTAAAATGAGCTTCCAAAATGGATGGACAATGTGGATAAAACACATACATCATGGTGAGGCACACAAAGCAGTGAGCAGCATCAACATGTATTGCATCACCACCGAAACCCAATCCAATAGGGACTGCATCATATCAAAACCCAAAAAAGAAGAAGCAATTGTGACAATAAAGTAATTACCTAGAAGGCAAATGCTAAATTTACACGTTGTCCCTGCGATATTAAGGGCCTGTTTGGATACCACTAAATAAGTTACTTTTTCTACTTATATAACAGTAAATGAGTAACTTATTTCAGATAAGTAAGTTTGATTTATGATTAGTTATTGTTGTATTAGATGTCTTTAATCAAGTTTTATGTTTCCTTTTCCGTTCGAGATTCTTCCCAAGGCTATATATATGGGTGTAAACGGGATTAGGAAATATTCCTAATGGTTTTCAAATTCATCGAAGGGGCTCAAAAGGTGTAGTAAGGGTGATATTCGAGGTTGTTCGAATCAGGTAAGCTCTTTCTCTTTGTAATTTTTACATTCATCTGTCGCTTTATGTATGGTTTTTTTCCCGTAAGGGTTTTTCTATGTTAAAATCATTGTGTTTTCTTTGTACTTGGTTTGTGCAATTGGATTACTCTCCTAAATTCATCTATATGTGCTTTCGTGGTCCCCCAACAAGTAGTATCAGAGCTATTATTGGGGCGTAGGCTTGAATCTGAAAGTGAGTATCAATGGTTGTCAATCCTAAGTTTGATGTTGAGAAATACTCTGGGAAAAATAATTTTGAATTATAAAAGGTCAAGATGACTAAACTGTTGATTCGGCAAGGATTGGATGAGGTCCTTGAGAAGCGACCCGAATCTATGGATGATAATGAATGGAAGAAACTGTATAAAAAAGCGAAATCCTCAATCCAATTATGCTTAACGGATAAGGTTCTCTATAATATCTTAAGGGAGAAAACCATAGCAAGTTTGTGGGTGAAGTTAGAGGACATCTATGCTATAAAGTCCCTTGAAAATTGCCTACACTTAAAGCTGCAACTGTTCAACTTTAAGATGGTAGAGGGAGGAGATGTTGAAGCCCACATTAGCAATTTTAACAAGATGATCTGCAAATTGCTGAATGTAGAGGTAACGGTCAATGAAGAAGATCAGACATGTATCTTGTTGAATTCTCTCCCTGCTTTGTATGAGTCTTTTAAAGACACCTTGTGCACCGGTAACACGACCCTTTGCGTTGATACCATTATCTCAACCCTTCAGGGAAAGGCAATGAGAAAGAAGAACGGTAGCATGGGCTCTACTAATGCTTTGTTTATAAGAGGTAGAAATTCTGAGCGGTACACAAGATCATCTAGATTAAGATCCAAATCCAAGGGCAAGGGAAAGTTAAAGTGTTGGAATTGTGGGAAAGTTAAAGTGTTGGAATTGTGGGATGTCATGACACATGAAAAAGTATTGTACAAATCCTAAAGCAAAGAAAGACAATACAAAGTTTTCTTCCAGGGAGGCCAATACTGCCATGTCTGATGAAGAGACAAGTGGATGTGATGTGTTGTTAGTGTCTATGATCGGACATTTATACGATGATCGTAGAGGTGAGTGAATTCTTGACACAGGAGCTTCATATCACATGATTCTTCATCAGAGTTGGTTCGCCAGTTATAGGGAGTGCGATGGTGGACATGTATTTATGGGCAATGACAATGCTTGTAACGTTATGGCTATTGGTACTGTCTGTATCAAGATATTTGATGGAATGGAGAGTACCTTGACTGAGGTGAGGCACGTTCCTGATAGGAAGAAGAATTTGATTTCTCTCGGTGCACTCGAAGCAATAGGGTGTAAGTTCACTAGTTTTAATGGGGTCCTTAAGGTTTCAAAAGGGGCGCTTGTAATCATGAGAGCACAAAGGCATGAAATCTTTACAGGCTGATCGGGAGCACTTCAACAGGTGCAGCTGCAGTGGCTGTAGCGGATTCTACGTTTGCACATATGTGGCATGCACGTCTGGGCCACATGATCAAGGAGGGCATGAAGGTATTTTCTGATCATTGTTTAATTCCTAATTTTAAAAGTCTTGATTTAAATATATGTGAACTTTGTATATATGGTAAACAATATAGGTTATCTTTTAAATCTGGAAAACATGTATGTAAGGGTGTGCTTGACTATGTGCATTCTGATGTATGGGAGCCGTCACCGGTGGTTTTCGCTGAAGGGTCATCATGGTTTGTCACATTCATTGATGACCACTCCCGAAAAGTTTGGATTTATTTCTTGAAACATAAATCTGAGGTTTTCACCAATTTCAAATAATAGAAGGCCATGGTGGAAAAGCAGTCAAGGCGAAAAGTAAATGTATTAAGGGCAGATAATGGCTCCGAGTTTACTTTAGGTGAATTTAATCAATTTTGTAAGAATGAATGGATCATTAGACACAACACAGTGCGCCACACACCCAAGCAAAACTGTGTGGCTGAGCGGATGAATCAGACTCTTTTGGAGAGAGCCCGATGCATAATTAATAATGTTGAGTTGGGAAAGGACCTATGGACTAAGGCCGTTAATACGGCCTGCTATTTGGTGATCCAGTCTCCTTCTATGGCTATCGAATGTAAAATTTCAGAGGAAATATGAAGTGGCCATAAAGTGAACTAAAATTTACGTATTTTTTGTTGTGAAGCTTACTCCCATGTATCGTCATTTGAGAGAGATAAGTTATACCATAGAGCCAAAAGGTATATCTTTGTCGACAATGGTGATGGTGTGAAGGGATACATGTTGTATGACCGAGTCACAAGGAAAATCGTTATTAGTAGGGACGTCAAATTCGACGAAGGCTCCCTATTCCGCAAGAATAATCAAAATGAGCAACAAGAACTGGAAAGGTCAGTCGCGGATGTTCAGATTGACACAGGTGATACTCAGGCTGAGACGGATGCGCAGACAGAGGTACAGGAAGAGGTGGAGCAGCCACCTAGGAGAAATTCATCATGAGATCGCATGCTATTGGCAAGATACAGGGACGACTCTAATATCGCATATGCCCTCGTTACAAATGAGGAAGATCCATTTACTATTCAGGAGGCTCTTGATGAACCTGATGTAGAAAAGTGGAAGACGGCAATGAATGATGAGATGGACTTTTTGTACAAGAACAACACATGGGAGCTGGTGAAGCTTCTAGTGGGCCGAAAAACGATCGTATGCAAGTGGATCTTTAAGAAGAAATAGGATAGATACAAACTAAGGTTAGTAGTGAAGGGTTATGCTCAGAGAGAAGGTATTGATTTCACATAGATATTCGCGCTAGTTGTAAAGAAAGTGTCTATCATATTCGTATTGGCATTTGTTGCCCAACATGATCTCGAGTTGGAACAGATAGACATGAAAATTGCATTCCTATATGGGGAATTAGAAGAGCAAATCTACATAAAGCAACCAGAAGACCACGAAGTTAAAGAAGCAGAGAACAATGTTTACAGGTTAATGAGGTCGTTGTACCGCCTGAAACAGTCACATAGGCAGTGATATAAAAAATTTGACTCTTTCATATTGAGTCAAAAATTTTCTAGGAGTGAATAGATCATTGTGTCTATTACAAGACACTGGATGATGGCAAGTTCATCATCCTGGTATTGTATGTTGATGATATGTTGATCGCCAATCATGACATGTCTTATATTAATGTACTGAAGACTCAGTTATCCGGGACATTTGAGATAAAAGAACTGGGAGCTGCAAAGAGGGTTCTCGGCATAAATATTCAGAGAGATGAGAAGAGGAGCATGCTTTTGTTATCACAAACAGAATACCTTGAGAATGTGTTAATCGAGTATGGCATGGACAAGGCAAAGTCGATGAGTGTTCGCGGCTCACTTCAAGCTTTCCTCAAAACAATGTCCTAAATCAAATGAGGAAAAGCAGGAAATGTCTCGTGTGCTTTATTCGAATATTGTGGGCAGTTTGATGTATGTCATTATTTGTACGAGACCAAATATTTCTCAGGAAATCAATGTCGTAAGCAGATACATGTCAAACCCCGACAAGTAACATTGGGAAGCGGTGAAATGGCTACTTCGATACATTCAAGGTACAAAAGACTACGTCTTAAATTTTGAGAAGACGGGGGCCAAATTAGTAGGGTATGTGGATTCAGATTATACAGGCAGTGTAGATTCCGGAAAGTTGACTTCAAGTTACTCATTTGTACTAGCGGGTGGAGCTATTAGTTGGATGTCGAAACTTCAGTTCGTGGTGGCTCTTTCCATGACCGAAGTAGAGTACATGGTAGTGATGGAGGCGTTTAAAGAAAATGCTTGGTTGAGAGGTATGATAAATTAGTTGGGGATTCAGCAAGAGGCCGTGCCAGTTAATTGTGCCAGTGAGAGCGCTATTAATTTGGCTAAAAATTTTATTTATCACTCTTGTACTAAACACATTGATGTTCGTCACCACTTTATCCGACAGGTGCTTGAAAAAGGAGGCATAACTTTGGAGAAAATTCACACCAGTGTGAATCCGATGGACATGTTCAGTAAGGTGGTTCATATAGACAAGTTCAAGTTCTGTGCAACTTCTCTGGGCATGGCGATGGCGTAAAAGGAAGACAAAGTTTGCATGAGAAGCGTTAATGGAGCTATGATGCAAGACAGAGATAAGAGAAGAGGACAAGAAGATACATGTTTGATGATTGAAGACATGGTGGAAATTGTTGTATCAGATGTCTTTAATCAAGTTTTATGTTTCCTTCTCCGTTTGAGATTCTTCCCAAGGCTATATATATGGGCATAAACGGGATTAAGAAGTATTCCTAAGGGTTTTCAAATCCATCCAAGGGGCTCACAGGGTGTAGCAATGATGAGATTTGAGGTTGTTTGAATTGGGTAAGCTCTTTCCCTTTGTAATTTTTGCTTTCATAGTGTTCATCTGTCGCTTTGTGCCGTAGTTTTTTTCCCATAGGATTTTTCCACCTTAAAATCGTTGCGTTCTCTTGGTGCTTAGTTTATGCAATTAAATTATTCTCCCAAATTCATCTCTGTGTGCTTCTGCGGTCCCCCAACAGTTATAAGTAATTTTTTATTTAAAAGTATTTAATTAATTAGTTTAATTTTTTTATTTTTTTAAAAAAATTTTCTAATTTTCATAAGTTGCAAATTAAGAGAGGCACGGGGGAGACAAAAAAAAAAAAAAAAAAGAGGATTAAGTTAGTAAGCTGATAAGTAGATTGTTTACCCAACATTAAGTAAAAACTAAGATAAGTTAGTATCTTATCTTATGCAACTTACGATCCCTTTCCTAAAAAGCTAGCCATGCGGACCAGCCGCTGTATACATCTCCTCTCCGTTGCTGTCTCTATTTATGGTTAGGACACGTTAATTGTTTTCCTTGTTTTGTCTGCCATATATATGTTATCTCGGGCCATTTTCTTAAGCTAACGTCAAAACCCCATTATCTGGTATCCTTTCTCCTTAGATTTTTCTATCAATGTTGTCTTTTTCTTTTCCTTCCCTCTGCTGAAGCTCTTTTAATGGCGTTGATATTGATGGGTGTCTGATAAATATGTGAGAATAGCTTAAGAACTCGAAACCATATTAGAATTTTCGGATGGGTATTTTTTGCTCCCGCTTGTTTAAGCTCTTTTAATGGTGATTTGGTAGATGGGTGTCTGCTAAATGTGGAAAAAAGCAAAAGCCCACATGCTAAATTTCTTTAGTTCATCTTTCATGCATTACAGGAAGCTTTTTGCGGTTGATTTCTCTATTTCCGTGTCTTTTTTTTTTCTTTTTCCTCCTCTGTTTTAGCTGATAATCTGTGAGATATATAAGGACTGTAGAAAAACCGGAGCCCAGATCAAAATAGCATCTGGGTGTTTCATCTTCTACATTTTTACCCATCTCCAATGAGTGAATGAAGGTTCTTAGCCGTTGATTTCTCTGTTTCTTAGTGGTTTCTTTCTTTGATTGAGGTCCTTCAAAGCTTCCATGTAGACTTGTATCTATCAAATATATTAGACATCTAAAGAAACTGAAGCCCATCTTCTTCCATTTACTTCCATATCTGTTGCATGAGAGAACGTTCTAAGCAATGGATACTCTGTTTCTGAATGTTTTTTCGCCTTTGTTTTAAGCTCTTTTCATGGAATCATGTTAATGAGTGTCCGTCGTATAGAGTAGAAAAACAGAAGCCCCTATCAAAATAGCATCTGGGTGGTTGTTCTTCTGCATTATCACTGGACTGGAATCCTCTGAAACACTGCATAAAACACTAGAGATCTTTGGGGTACACCATGTTGTATATGTTAAATCCTGAGTACACTCTAGATGTTAGGCCATGGGGCCAAAAATCAGCCACAGCCAGATTCATAACTGGGGTGGGCCACAATGGTGGGTGTCTCACATCAAACCCATTCATCGGGTTGGAATCACCAGGATGAAGTGAAGATACAAAAAATTCAACCTGATACAAAGCTCAGGCGGGCCACGACCTGTGAATTTAGAGGTTTTAGGCACAATTTTACATGTCCCATCTGATATATTTTTATTATTATCACGCTGATCTTTTGCTTTGCATGTATAGTAGATGTAACGATTATCACCTGATGAACAGAGTGAATTTCACATACACAACATGGTAGGCCCAAAGAGCTTTGGTGTTTTACATGCTGTGTAAAACAGGTAGAGGATTTGTATAAAACAGGCATGATAGAGGATTTGTGTAAAACAGGCATTGTAGAGGATTCCAATCCATTGGCACCCATTTCTAATGCATGAAAAGCGTTTTTGGCCATAAATACTATGCTTCTCTAAACTCTTTTAATGTCTGCATTTTGGTAGGTATCTGCAAACTAAAGAAGAACAGTTAAAAGATTAGCATCCGGGCATGTTGCTTTCTCCAATTTTATCCACATCTAGTGCATGAAAGAAGTACTTCTCATGCATGGATTCTCTGAGGAAATCTTTCAAAACTCACGGAGCTTACAAGAACATGGCTAGAGTGTCAGGTGATGGCCAAGAACAGCTGCCCATCCTCAGTCATCTAGATGATATGGCGAGTTTGGCCGATCTCGAGCATGGTGTTGACAACAAAAGCCAGGTATGGAAGGGATCAAACTATGAATTTTGGAAAGAGGGTAAGACAGATGGAAGTGAGTTACAGCAGCAGGGGAATGGTGATGGTGGCTTCGATTTCCAGCAGCGACCCCCGACCGAAGATCCCCCATCGAAGCTCATTGGGCAGTTCTTGCAAAAACAGAAGGTGTCAGGCGATATGTCTTTGGACATGGATCTGGAGATGGATGAGCTGCGGCAAGATCAACACCTCCTGCCCGTAAATGAGGATTGGATCCAGGACCTCTCCATGTCGGCAAAGGAACTCAAGGTCTCATTCCAAGATCCATCAAAGTCAACACAACGTATCCAGATTGCACCGGAACCTGTCCGGCAGCGGCATGTGAGCTCTCTGGATGGCGACGATAAGCGGAATGAGATTTCGTTGAAATCAGGAGAGGTTCTGAGATGCACTTCTAATTCTTCTTTCCATCGCAGCTCGAGCCTGTTGCAAAGCAAGGCGAAGTCGAGATTGATGGACCTGCCTATGCTTGGAGATGAGGGGAAGAAATCAGGGATGGTGCCGAGATCCGGGCAGTTGAGATCGGCAATGATGGGGAAGGTGGATGAGGACGATGACGACCCTTTCCTCAATGAAGACCTCCCCGACAAATTCAAGCAAGAAAAGCTTGACACAGTTACGGTTCTCCAATGGCTCAGTCTCATCATCATCTTGGCTGCACTAATTTGCAGCCTTTCAGTCCCCTTTTTAATAAGACAGACAGTATGGGATTTACACCTTTGGAAATGGGTAGTCATGGTTTTGACTCTGATATGCGGGCGGTTGGTGTCTGGTTGGGTAATTCGGCTCGTTGTATTCTTCATCGAGAAGAATTTCCTTCTACGGAAAAGGGTCTTGTATTTTATCTACGGCATGCAGAAGGGGGTTCAAAACTGCCTGTGGTTAGGTCTGGTTTTGATTACTTGGCATTACATTTTTGACAAGAAAGTTGAGCGGGAGACAAAAAACAATGTATTGCCTTACGTGACCAAGATCCTGGTCTGTCTCTTGGTAGGAACATTGATTTGGCTCGTAAAGACTCTTCTCCTTAAAGTCATGGCTTCCTCTTTCCATGTGAGCACGTATTTTGATCGGATTCAGGACTCTCTGTTTAACCAGTATGTGATTGAGACGCTCTCAGGTCCACCTCTAATTGAAAACCAACGTATCATTGAAGAAGAACAGAAGCTTATTGCTCAGGTGCAGAAACTTCAGAATGCTGGTGCTAGGATGCCCTCTGACCTCAAAGATGCAGCAATGCCGAGCACGAGTGGGACGGTGATTGGGAGTGGCAGGCTCCAACGGAGCCCACGCATTGGGAATATCAAGGTTTCCAGGGCAAATTCTATGCCTGAGGATGAGGGCATTACAATAGACCATCTACACAAACTCAACAAGAAGAATATCTCAGCTTGGAACATGAAGAGACTTATCAATATAGTTAGGCACAGAGATTTGTCCACCTTGGACGAGCGGGTACTGGATTCTCATTCGAAACAGGAGGGTGAGTCAACGATGCAGATTCGGAGTGAGCATGAGGCCAAAGCTGCAGCAAAGAAGATCTTCACTAACATAGCTATGCCTGGATCCAAGTACAATTTCATCATTTTCTTTTGTATAACTAGGACCCCATGGCTCAGTGATCCAAAACATTCATATGATTGACCCAATTTGGATGGCCTATAACCAAAAATCTCCCAATGGAAAAATCACAACCCACCCTTCAACACATGTCTAATAAAGCTATATATAGGTGGTTAAGAAAGAAAATACAGCAATTCACAGTCAAACAAAAATTTCCAAAGAGATGTTCCAATCTACTTCTTCTTTTATTCAATCAAAGGCTTGGGTTGCTGAAGTATGTGCCCATCTTGTTAAAAAGCATACCGCACAAACTGTCAGGCTGACCATGGTGTTGCATAATTTCTTTTGTAATGTTGATGGCATGGTTGCTCATGAAATTTACAGGTGTATCTGCCTGGATGATCTGATGCGTTACATGAGAGAAGATGAAGCTCAGAAGACTATGGGTCTCTTTGAAGGAGCGAGCGAAAGCAAGAGTGTTAGCAAAACTGCTCTCAGGAACTGGGTGGTAATGAATTTTGTTTCTTCCTCTCCTCAATTCTTGATTTTAATGAACTGTTAGATGAGCATAGACAACTGAATAAAATTGTTGAATCGTCTTTGTCCTGCTGGAGAATCAACCGAGTCGTGACTAGTCACTGTACAACTTGTTTGTTTCAGGCTGAGAAACTGAATTAGTTGTAAATTAGCAAGTGGCACTTGGAATCTGAGTTTTGAACATTAGTATGGACACCATGGTTCTGAATATTGGTATTGCTGGGCATATCTGCCCATCCAAAAAATGATACGATATGGGCTTCGTCGTGTATTAGTATCAGAACATATTGGTTGATTTTTTTATTTATTTATTTTTTTTTGAGAAAAAAATTAATGGAAAATAAGTCAAAGAAAATAAAATATTCAAGAATCTAATCGTTCTTTTTCTTTCTTTTTTTCTTTTTTTTTTTCTTTTTTTGAATTTTCATGTTTTGTATATGTATTCGGTGGTAGATTTGACCATATCCGAATATTTTCTGTTGATGGACTTCTTGAAAGTCAACCAAATGGGCCTTAATTGAACAGAAATCAAGCATGATTTGGTGAATTGGCCAGCTTACATTGAAATACAACAAAAAGAAGTAAACATGAAAAAAAAAAAAAAAAAACAGAGTTGGTTTACCCATTCTATCTATTTTCTCCCATAATGATACATTCTGCTTCAATTTTTCAAATGACGCCCAAATCTTTTGCTTTCATCCCCAAAATAGGCCTACATCACCTTTAAAATGAATTTCTTAGCTTCCTATATGGTTGAAAACAAAGAAGAAAAATCGAAAACAAAAATCAAATTTCGGCTTTTACAGTTGTATCGGCCCATACAGGACCTATATCGGTGCTGATATGCCCCGTATTGATTGCGATGGGCCAATGTGGCCCCTTTAATCCCCTGGGGCCAATAAAACCCTGTATCATGTATCATATCAAGCTGATATGGATACTTCAATCCATGATGGATATGAATGCATAGATTAAATTTTGTATTGGTGCAACTCTATTAATCTCTCCCCTCTATTATGATTGCCCCCTCTATTATGATTGCAGGTGAATGCATTCAGAGAAAGGAGAGCTCTCTCATTGACACTGAACGACACTAAAACAGCAGTGAACAAGCTCCACCAGATGGTCAATTTTGTTGTGGGCATCATTATAGTTGTCATCTGGCTTCTTATTCTTGGAATTGCAACCACCCATCTTCTGGTCTTTATTAGCTCCCAGCTCCTGCTCGTAGTTTTCATCTTTGGAAACACCTGCAAGATGGTCTTCGAAGCAATCATCTTTTTATTTGCAATGCACCCCTTTGATGTGGGTGATCGCTGTGAAGTGGATGGAGTGCAGGTACAAAACTAACAAACTTAACAAATTCTCATTTATTTTACTATTTTTTGGGGAGTAACTTACGGGCCACTATTTGCATGTGTGAATTACAGATGGTAGTTGAGGAGATGAACATCCTAACAACAGTCTTTCTAAGGTACGACAACCAGAAGATCTCATATCCGAACAGCGTGCTCTCCACCAAACCAATCAGTAATTTCTATCGAAGTCCTGACATGGGAGATGCAATTGAGTTCTCCATTCATGTTTCAACTCCCGTAGAAAAGCTAGCTCTCATGAAAGAAAGAATCAAGGAGTAAGTTATGAAATGATCTCTACTTCATTTTATTGTTCTTCAGAATTATTGTGTGCTTTATTATGTCACTCTTGATGCGGGACATGAAAATTAAATATGATATGCGAGATTTCAGGCTTAGGATCACGTTAGTTTAGAAACAATTACACAAATTCCATATCCCACATGAAAGTCCAAACATTCAATTAAGGGGAATCTATACGGGTCCAGGCCTACACATGATAAGGCTGGATCAATAAAAATTATGAATCAAACGATACTCAAATATAAGAAATAATCATCCATACATACATAGTAATCAGTCCTTAATCCAAGGGATACAGAAATTCCAATTCGAGGAACCCTAGGGTAAGAAAATGTGCATAAAATTGGAGATTTGAGTAATTTAGGATTAGGTTTAGTGATTTTGGGTGAAAGTGGAGCGAAAGATAGGAGAGAGACGAACCAGAGAAGTACCGCATGCGTAGACAACAACAATGGCCCAGACGCATGTGCGTATGATTCCGGTCGCACATGTGGGGGGTCCACTATTCAGAAAAAGGCCACCATGGTCCTGGTCGGCCAGGGATGAACTCCAAAACTCCCAAATCTCAGCTCAATCCGATGTATGGTTTGTGTGTGGTGCTCCGCCGTAGTTTTGACCCTCTTGTAGGGTCAAATTCTGAAATTCTGCTATGGGGAGGAGAATTGTTGCAATAGATGATTGATTCGAAGTATAGATGATGGGTGAGATGAGAAGAAGGGATGGCAGAAGATGGGTAGTAGAGATGGCGATGGATAGGGGCGAATCAGGATAGATGTGGATTCACACAACGGTAGTTAACCCTTCGATAAAGGGAGGGCTTCGCACCCAATTAGGCTTCACAACTCAGAGAATAGGAAAATGCGAAATTTTTATTAATCTTCAATTAATCAAAATAACTACAAGGAGTGCTTATTTATATGAAAAATTTATAACCCAAAACTCGCGCCATGTGCGCAACCTATTACTTGGCGATAAAGTAAACTAAAATAAAAATCAAACAAAGAAATCTAAAGCATTCTTAATATTCTAAATAATAACAATAAGCAAAATCTAAAATATGAAATCAATCCGACTAGTGGGCTACAATCATGAGATCCTATGGTGAGATTTTCTTGATTGTCGGACCCACTCTTTTGAATAAAACTTCGTTTCCTAACTAGAAGACCCTCCCCGGATGTCGTCATCGATCCAGATCGATGGTGGGGTCCTTCTGGCGTACGTGCGTAGGGGCAATGTGCGTGTACGTGTGCACGTGATGTCTCCATCAATTCTCCCCGGCTACGAAGATTTCGCCACTGGAAAAATAAAACTCCTGAACTACTCAAGGATGTCAGGATCAAGTCTATGAAGCTCCTCCTCAATGAGCTACGTGCTGTCTGAAACTGAGTGTGACTTTCATTTAACCAGGTATTTCTGAAACCCATCGTCCGACGTTGAAACTATCTGATGGTCCAGGATATCCTTTATTTTCTCTCTAGGTGTGTAAAGGTTAGGTATGTGATGCAAAGGCTGAGAAGAAAGGTCAGGAAGAGTAGGTATGAGATGTAGAGGCTGGAAAAATGGGTCAGGACAGGTAGGTATGGGAGGTAGAGGGTGAGAAAATGGGTCGGGATGGGTAGGTATGGGACGTAGAGGCTAGGAAAATGGGTTGGGAAGGGTATGTATGGAAGGTAGAGGCTGGGAAGAAAGGTCAGGAAGAGTAGGTATGGGAGGTAATGGCTGGAAAAATGGGTCGGGAAGGGGCCATGGTTCATGGGATAAATATGGGAAATCAAGATGGGTAGGAGAAGGGCCGGACAAAGTATCAGTGGTCTCCTGAAAAGTAACCAAATCATCCATATCAGATGTGAAACTAATTCCCATGGAAAGTGAAAGATCTACCTCATACACATTGAGACCATTTCGTTTTATAATTTTGAAGAGTCCAGCGCTATGCGCGTATAACTTACGAACTACCCTCGGAGGTTACCGCTCGGGGCTGATGCGGACCATCACGGAGTCCCCAATATTGAATCCTTTAAAATGTTTATGCTGGTCTGCAGAAAATGTGCAATGTTCATTACTAGTCATGATCTTCTGCCTGATTTCTTGATGTCATGAATAAATGTGATGCGCAAAAGACTCTGCAGACTCTGATGGCCTATGGGACAGTAACATAGGGACAAGATCAATAGGTTTCCTAGGTTTATAACCAGAAACAACTTCACGAGGACTTAAACCTGTGGACCTATCGACAGAACTATTCAACGTAAACTCGGCTGTAGGTATTACGATGTCCCATGTTTTGGTGTGCTATATATCCCTCCTAGGGGGAGACTCGTTCGGTAGATTATTAGGACAAACATCACGAAACTCATCTACTACCGGAATGACCTCAGTAGGTAATTCTACACTAGCCTTTGATGCACTCTTTCCAGCCACAAGGCCGCACATGTTGTACCCCTCAAAATAGTGGTCTTGATGTCCCTCATGGGGTGGGTGCAAGAGTGCACGCCCATAACTGGTTCCTAGGCCAACTTCATTTATTGATCTATCCTCTTGATCACCTGCCTGAGATTGGACATCCAGCCCAATGGTGGAGTTTGTCTCAACGGAAGTCCCAAGTTGGGCAGTGTGCACATCAAGTTTAAAGCATTGGTCCATATCCTAGCGCTTAATCAAAGACTCCAACTTCTGGGACAGCTTGTTTAGTGACTCTTGCAATTGTTCCATATTTAGTATAGGGTGCCAACCAAAATTCAGCAATATAGTTGTCAAAATATAAATTTTTTTTTTTTTAAGAAACAACCTAGTTTCTAAAAATGAAAAAAGAAAGTTTTTAAAACAAGTTAGGAAAGTTTCTAAAAAAACCAAATTAGGAAAGTTTCTAAAATAAAAAAGCAACCTAGTTTCTAAAAGCTAGAAAAGAAAGTTTCTAAGAAAACAAATTAGAAATGTTTCTAAGAAAAACAAATTAGGAAAGTTTCTAAAAAAATAAATTAGGAAAGTTCCTAAAAGAAAAAAAAAATAGAAAAGTTCATAAAAAACAGAAAAGGAAAGTTTTTAAACCTAGAAATAGAAAGCTAAGTTAATTTCTAAAATAATTCAAATAAGGGTATAACAGAAAATTTCAGCAGCTTATGTCAGGGTTTATGGACCTCCAAATAGCCATATATGATGAGAATTGATGCGTAGTAGACATAAAACAACTAAACCTTAAACATATAATGCATTCCCCTATAAGAATCCTAAGCTCTGATACCAAATTTGATGCAAGACATGAAAATTAAATATGATATGCGAGATTTCAGGCTTAAGATCACGTTAGTTCAGAAACAATTACATAAATTCCATATTTCACATGAAAGTCCAAACATTCAATTAAGGGGAATCTATGCGAGTCTAGGCTTACACATGATAGGGATAGATCAATAAAAATTATGAACCAAACGATACTTAAAGATAAGAAATAATCATCCACATATACATAGTAATCAGTCCCTAATCTAAGGGATTCAGAAATTCTAATTCGGGGAACCCTAGGGTAAGAAAATGTGCATAAAATTGGAGATTTGAATAATTTAGAGTAAGGTTTAGTGATTTTGGGTGAAAGCGGAGTGAAAGAGATGAGAGAAACGAACCAGAGAAGTACTGCACATGTAGACAACAACAATGGCCTAGACGCATGTGTCTGTGATCCCGGCCACACGTGTGGGGGGACCCACTATTCAGAAAAAGGCCACCTTGGCCCTGGTCGACCAGGGATGGACTCTAAAACTCCCAAATCTCAGCTCGATCCAATGTACGGTTTGTGCGCGGTGCTCCACTGAAGTTTTAGACCTCCTGTAGGGCCATATTCTAAAATTCTGTTGTGGGGAGGAGAATTGCTGCAATAGATGATTGATTCGAAGTGTAGATGATGAGGTGAGATGAGAAGAATGGATGATAGAAGATGGGTAGTAGAGATGACGATGGATGGGGGCGAATCGGGATAGATGTGGCTTCACACCACGGTAGTTAACCTTTCAATGAAGGGAGGGCTTCGCACCCAATTAGGCTTCACAACTCAGAGAGTAAGAAAACACAGAATTTTTATTAATCTTCAATAAATTAAAAGAACTACAAGAGGTGCATATTTATAGAAAAACTCTATACCCAAAACTCGCGCCATGTGCACAACCTATTACTTAACGATGAAGTAAAATAAAATAAAAATCAAACAAAGAAATTTAAAACGTTCGTGATGTTCTAAATAATAACAATAAGCAAAGCCTAAAATACGAAATCAATCCGACTAGTGGGCTACGATCATGAGATCCTATGATGGGCTTTTCTTAATTGTCGGGCCCACTCTTTTGAATCAAAATTGTCTCCTAACTAGGAGGCCCTCCCCGGACGTCGTCATCGATCTAGATCAACGGTGGAGTCCTTCTGGCGTACGTGCGTAGGGGCGGCGTGCGTGCGCGTGATGTCCCCATCAACTCTCCTTCTTTCATCTTCTCAAAATATCTAAATAGGATGTTTTAAGTCCTTGCTGTGTCAGAATTTTTTCCTTGATAGGATGTCTTGAATTATTCAGTCAAACAATCATGAGTTTGAACTACTTGATGCCTATTAGTGTGCTTCTTCTTCTTCTTCTTCTCTCTCTCTCTCTCTCTCCCCTCTCTCTCCTCTCTCTCTCTCTCTCTTCTCTCTCTCTCTCTCTCTCTCTTCACTAGTATAGTTAGAAGTGTAAATGGTTTCTTTCGTACAGTTTAATTAAGTTTGAATAGATTTTATGAGAGCTTTGCTAATCATACATGCGGTATAACGGTAACGATAGCCTATGGTAATTAACGTCGGTTAAGATCCTGTAATGGTAAAAAGATAATTTAAGGAAGAAAATATAACTGGCCGTTATAATATGGGTTGTAACGGCTGTTATGGCCCCGTAATGGTTGTTGTGGCTCTATAACGGTCAAATTTTTTTAAAGGAAGAAAATTTTATTGGACCTGTATCGGCCTAAGATCTGGCCCTCCTGCAATGGCCTTTATGGCTGTTAGAGTACTGTTATACGCCTTTTTTTTTTTTTTTCCAGAACGGGCGTTACAACCCCATATTATGTAACGGGTGTCACAGATACCATTACGTAACAGCCGTTAAAACTGTTACCTAACCGTTTTTTAATACTATAATAGGAACTCATATTATGATCTTATGGACATAAACAGATGCACAAGATGTATTTGTAAGTATGTATGTAGCCTTTTTTCTTTTTCTTTTTTTCTTTTTTTTTTTTTTTAAAACCCCCCCTGAGCAATGCATTCAATAACTGTAACTGTGGCTGTAACGGTCAGCCTTACAGCCCCATAACGGTTGAATTTTATTTTTTTTAAGAAGGAAAAAACGTATTGGCCTTGTATAGGTCTGTTACGGATCCATATTGGCTCCTTACTGGCCTTTTTTTTTTCCCACCAAATCGGACATTACAACCCTGTATCATGTAACGGGGACCATCCTAAACTGTTTTTTTAATACCCTTGCTCCTGAGTCAAATGACATCAAACATGAACTTTTATTCTCCTGGTTTTTTGGTGTTTGTATTTTTTGAACTGATTTTTTGCTGTTTTTCAGATCCGATCTTTTCATGTGCTTGTCCATATGCTTTTTCTTTTTTGCTAACCATGGTCAAGAGTAGTGTGGATAGAGATTTTTATGATTTCTAATACAATTACCTCCTCATATTCTTGAATCCATGGCTTTTCTTTCAACAATCAAATCAGTTTTCTTTCTGAGTTTTGATTGAAGAGCAAGGGATGATTCTGAAGAATCTAGAAGTCAAGTCTGCTGAATGAAAATAAGTGAGAAATAAATGTGGGTTTGCAAGTCCTTGAATGATCTTTTCTGCTGCAGATGCATCGAGCGCAATACGGAACACTGGTACCCGAGCCAATGATCGTGGTAAAGGACGTGGAAGACATGAACAAGCTGAAGATGGCAGTGTGGTTGCAGCACCGCATGAATCATCAGGACATGGGGGAGAGGTGGATTCGGAGGGCCCAGTTGGTTGAGGAGATGATCCCATCTTCAGGGAACTTGATGTTGAGTACCGCATGGTGCCGCTGGACGTCAACATCCGTAACATGCCTGGTTTGTCTTCTACTAGCTTCCGTCGACTTGGGCAACTTTTACCTGAGCGTACAAAGTCAACAGTTCTAGTTCATAAAAGACGGGTTTTGTTGTTTGGGCAGACGATAGAGGATCTGAGAAGGGTGGGACTTCTGCTCTGCTGCCAAAAGGTGATTAATCTTCTTTTTCTTCTCTACTCAGTACATGCCCACCTCTTCCGTCATCTTGTTGTATGTGGTAAATAATGGATTTTTATAGATGGGCATGTCCATGTGTGGACTATATTTTCTAGTGTAATCCTTTTGTTTTTTTACTGGATATATAATTTATCATATTGGGATATGCTTGGATTGCTTCATTGGACAATCTATGCCGTTCGTCATGGTGGCCCTCTTATTGGAGAAGATCTTGGACATGTATTGGACAAGTGTACCATTCAACCATGATCAAGAACTTCAATTGGGTCCAAACTACTCTTCATGGATAGCTGGGTCAAATCCACATTGAAGGCATGATCCTGGACATCTGATGACGGCTGGAAAGTGGACGTCTGTGTGAATTATAACAATACTGATGTTGTTATCAGGCTAGATGGTCCTATCCGGTGGACCCCATCTTGTGTTGTGACCTCAGAAGAGTCACTTTGATATATGGCTTGGAAAATAAGACTCTTACCAAGGAATGGCCATTGTTCAGATGGTTAGGATCACTCACAGGGTTTGATGGGGGACAATGAAGAATGTATTGGGTTGGATGGATGTTTCAAATCAATGTTACGAAATTACTCTTTTAACTCTGCATTGTATGACAATACAACTCATTTGCACCGTAGCATGTTTTGATCAAGTTACCAGTAGTGTTTTGAATTTGTAAGTAGGGGTGGCAATGGTTGGGAGCCTGCTAGCCCTGTGTTTACTAAATGGCCCAAGAATTTTGGCTCAACATAACTGGTGGTCCGTTAATCAAAAGGCCCACTTCCCCCAACTAAGATTCTATGCTGTGCCTGACCCAACTGCTGCTGGCATGGATTTCCTTCTCGGAGTGTCCGGTTTGTTTGGTACCATAAGTTCCTTCCAATCAGCACAAGTCATGACTTGACCCAGGACTCTGAGTTGGGTGTTAATACAAATTATAGATTTATAATTTCTGTAAAATAATAAAGAACCGAAAAATTAAGGACATGCTGATACAAATGTGATCACGTTGTCGTTAAAGCGTTATTCACCCATTCTCAAAGTGATTGAGAATGCTGATAGGTTGCAAGTAAATCGCTTATAGGATACGACAAGCCTGTATCTGGTTCTACGTGTTTGCTGAACAAAGAACCACGAATGGAACTATGTATACAAAATTTTGTCTGGCAGATAAAGAAAAGAAAATCCCAAATCAGAAAGAAGATTAGAAATTTGTAGTTGGTTTAGACCACTGATTTGGTCTGTTTCTTGAGGATTGTTGGCTAAGATTTGTATGAACCTTGCTGACTGATCAGAGTTCACTGTTGCTCTTCTTGTTGGGTAGTATGTGAGAGTAGTTCGAGTTGTTGGTGATCGAGTGTTAGTGACCAATGACCACAGGCACTCTTTATATAAGCCAGGGTTGCTGACCATTTTGGTGCAAGGTCATAACTCAATATGACCGTTTTATGGTTATTGGTGAGAAACTCCGTTATTGGCTATTTCTGACCGTTATGCATGTGGGACAACCAACTGCTGCATGTTAGCCATTTAATGACTGTTGGGCTAGCCATATGCAACAGTTTTTACATGGTCTGGTTTAATGTTGCATGTACAGTTAAACCTCTCTCAAACAGCTAGTTTTCAACCTCTATAAAAGATACACTGGTCTCATTCAAACCACTTGCCCACTCCATCCACTTGACCCATATTCTCTGTCGCACTGCGAATCAAACCGGTTCGCATAAGGTTGCGAGGGAGCGACACGATGGGCACGGACGAAGTTCAAAGCGCGCCACTAGTGTCTCTATAGCCACACTGCCTCACATGCCCACACCTTCGCACTGAGACTGAGACCGTGACCGTGCATGTGCCCATGCCTGTGCATGCGAGTGTTCCAGTGCTTTGAAGCACTTGAACACAGAAGTCTCAGTACTCCACAGATCAACCAAGCAAATAATAAGGTACTCTACACCTCATATTAAAACAAAATATTTTTTTCTCTCCTTCACATATGGGACTATTCCTAAAACACCAAAAAACCTAAGTTTTTCAAACAAAATTTTTAATATTTATATATATTTTTATTAAAATATTTTTTAATCAATATTTTTACAACAATCCCCCACTTGATTGATAATTATTTTTGAAAGAAATATATGTCAAAATATAAACAACTTATATGCATAAAGAAAGATATCTTTCGATTTGAATCTTTCATTAGTGTTAGTATCTCAAATCTCTATCGAATTTCCTAGTAGCCATAGCTTTGAACTAATTATTCCTAGATAACAGAGTCAGAGAAATAACACACATATTCACTTTGTATTATTAGAGATCCCACAATCTTGCTCAGTACAATTAATGACCACGTGCTTATCCTATTTTAAGAATGATCCCGAGAGAAACTCCAACCCTCATGAGAGATGGCAACATCTCTACATTCACATAGGTGAAATTCTTCTATTGTCTCCGTTACTATTAAGACACTTGCCCTTTAGACTGAATTTCATTAAGAGTTTTAAAACTCAACCCTCTATCTGTAATGCTCATCACACTATTATGGATGAGGTTTTATATAATTTTTGTGCTGAAACTTTCTATATATTAGTAACTTATTTTAACCCATTGAACCCTAACTTAGAGATTTTTTAATTTTAGGTTGGGTTTCCATCACTAGTGAAACTTTGGTTGAAGAGTTTTAACCCAATTCCTCTATATATTTCATTTACTACTTCTCTCGTTAGAAGTTTAATAAAAGGGTCAGCCAAATTATTGCTTGATTTCACATAGAAAATTGCAATGATTCCATCTTGAAGCAATTATCATATATAATCATGTCGTAAACTTATATGTCTAGACTTTCCATTATAAGTGACAATGTAGGCTCTAGATAATGTGGCTTCACTATCACAATTTAGTGACACAACCGGTATAGGCTTTACACAAAATTGAATTTCTAATAAAATATCTCTAAGCCACTCAACCTCTTTGCCTATTGTAGCCAAGGCTATAAACTTAGACTTTATAGTCGAGTGAGTTATGTAGGTTTGTTTCTTGGATTCCAAAGACATACTTGCACCTCCTAGTGTCGCTTGAATAAACTCTATCCTCGACCGTTCTCCTAGGTGAAAGCTTGTCTTCAATCGAGCTTGGTATAGAGCAATTTGTTCATTAAAAATGAAAGATCTTCTGGTTCAACCATCTCCTTGGCATAAAAGGTGCATTCTCTCTCTTTCAGTTATTCTACTAGCCCGGCTCGATAAGACTGCAGCATCCTCAGCATAGCTCGATTGAACTGATGTGTCTGAACGCACTGCAATCGGTCGTACCAGGCTAGTTCATGCATCTTGTTCATTAATGCAAATTCCTCCTTGGTCGATGCTTGTTACCAAAGGTATTCCAAGTTTGTGTTGTTAACAAAGGTCAGCTCGTGGAATCTATCCCCCATGACGTACAAACGCTTCAACATCTCCACGAACTTCCCAAGCGTGGCCTTCGAATTTGCCGCAGATGATGCATCCATTGCAATGGCATCAAACGATAATGTGGAGTGAGAGTATTCTCTCAAACCACATTAAAAAATCTCCTTCAGATAATGTTCGGTGCCTGCAATGAGGGAGGAAGGATTGGGAGCCATGAAGGTGAAATGGGACTGTAAAGAGGAGGGTGGTATTAATTCGAGTGAGGATCGATGAATGATTAAATAGGCAGTCTAAGCACCCACGATCTGGAATGATCATGGCGACAGAATCATTGCATGTTTTGAATAATCAGGAGCACAAAGCAGTTAAGGCTATGAGTTCGGAACTAACCACTTTCCACTGAGTTTCTAGGGACAAGTCGGCGGTCAGTTGTAAACGTAAGAGGTGGAAATTAAAGGCACGATAAGGTACAAAAATGGCTCAATGGCCATTTATATTAATGAAGTTCATTACAAATTACAATTTAAAAGACGCAAAACGGTGCATCGATCTTTGTACCGCTTCAAATTGGCTTTCGTGACTTGTAAAGTAGCCTCCCATTTATCCGCCGATTGAGATAGTTTACTGATGATGGTTGTTTAGGACTATGCAGCAACAACTAATTGATTGACTCTCCCTTTGCGTTGAAGATGTTCAACATGCTTCCCCGCGAACTCCTTCTTTAGAGTGAGCAATTCTGCCTCCAGAGTTGTGATCCTAACCTCTAGGTTCTCCAGCTCCACACCAGAAGCCCCCAATTCAACAGTCCTAGTTGCAAGGTCCCCTAGCAAGGGTTTTTGTAAATGCCCTCTGGGATTCTGCTACATAATGCTCCTCCTCGAGCCAATCAATGATGGCGTTGACATGGTGATGTGTCTTGATCAGTCCCAAAAGTTCTTGAAGACTGGGTACTTTATCCATTAAGGAGGGATCTGACCAGGAATAGACATTGTATGACTCGACTAGTCAATCGAGTTTTTCGACTGACTCGGCGTCGACGGATCATGATAATCCCATTTGCAGGAGACCCTGAAGCTTAGCATTGATAACTTGTAGAGTGCTCGAAAGAGAGGGAGACTTGGCCGCAACAATATCCCCAGTAATGGCCTTCTCGAATAAAGAGATGATATCTTTGTAAGGAGGATCCTCACTGAGAAAGGTGGGAGCATCATCCACTCGTGCGGGTCCCAAAGCAAATGAGGGATGAGAGTTAGGCTCTATAACCTTGATCGTTGTCGTCTCTTCAATCATGACCGCAGCTTGTTCTGGAGCAGGGACCTCCTTGGCCACTATAAGAGTTGGTTCTACAGTAGGGAGCAAAAACAACTGGGAAGATGGCTTCTTGTCCAATCAGTGGAGAAGAGGTGCTTCATCCGCGTCCAAGTCGGTTGGAGCGGGAGGACTGGGAGGGATGATGATCATATATTCTAAGTCAGTAGGAATAGTACTGACTTCATGAGGGCTATGAGAAGGGAGGCTGTAAAGCCCCGAGTTTTCAGGACCCGAGTATATGACTCGTTTCCCAAAAACCCGAGTGTTAACCTTAAAGGATGGTCAAATTCGAGTGTACATTTTTTTTTCTTCATCAGAGTAAGCAAATGAGCGTAGTGTGGACAATTCGACATAAAGGATAATTTCATTATCATTCAAATATACAAGAAGCTGCCCATAATGACTTATACAAACCAATGTCTCTGAATTTAACAAGTACAAGATTTATAAAAATTTAATACATGAAGAATAGAAGAAAACATATAAATATAAGCCGCAAGACCACGCAGCTCCTCCAGGCAAATACAACCATGCATCCCTGGCGATCGTATCCTGCTCATCATCAAGTCTGAACATGCATATCACTAAAGCCACCTGTACTACCTGTATGGTTGTATATTTGATGGATGAGTGGCCAACTCAGTGTGAATTTCCCTCAAGATTACACACCGCCGCATTAGGTAAGCATAGTTATAAAACAACGAGGCAATCAAAATAATACATGATGCAGTCTTTTTAAATGCATGGATGCGTGAATGCACATCGACCTGGGGATGCACATCCAGTCGGACTTGGGCTCGTCGCCCATGCAAATCATCGACCTGGGAAAATCATCCAGTCGGAACAGGAGTCGATAGTCGGTGGTCTGGGAGCTAGTGAAACGATACCCCAACAACTCTAGGGCATGTGCTATAGCATCCAGAATTAGCCACCCATCATCGCCAATATGCCATAGATGCATGATTATCCAAACCGTTATTAGTCCAGTTGCAATCAGCCAATTTAGATAAGCTCATGGTCATTACGGGGAGCGTATAGCCCAGCGTAGGCCGACAACTTGGGCATAGTGTCCCATTACCACCATCCCCGGCTCATGAGGCTACCACCTTAGGATGTTTAATGGAACCCCGTTAACTAGTGGCCAATCATATTACAATACATGGGGCTTACCATTGCATGGTTGCACGATATAAAACATCAAACCCATGTAGGGCAAATACCAAAACAAACCACGTAGGCAGATATCAAAATAAGCCACATAGGGCGAGTATCAAAATATGCCATATAGGGCGAATATCAAAACCATACAATAAAGACCATCCTTAAAAATCATTGGGCACAACAATCCTGGATGGTAGGCCCGCATCAATCATCCATCTAGACCACCACTTAATAGCCACCTAGTCGAAGGTCCATTATGATCACAACTAGTCAAGTTACATCCTAAGTATGGGTGTACATTCATATGTGGAAATTTCCCATTAATGTACCAGTTTAAGTTTCATAAGCAACCCACACAAAGAAATCCACAAGCATGAGCAATTATACAAGATAATCATAAAGCATGTAATATAGCAATTCAATTTTCACTAGCTAACACATGTGATTATAAAGGGATATATCAATTATGAATTTAAATAAAAACTATAACTTAAGCTAATGAGAAGATGGAAAGCTCAAGGGGAAGAATCATCACCTTATGTTTAGGATCACCTACTAGTGTTGTTTAGAGAATGCATGATTCCTTAGAGCCAAATCCTACCATCAATTGTAAAGTTACACCGTTAGATTCAAGCTTTATACGATATTCTTGGTCAAGGTCTTAACCTAAGGTTTGGATTATCTTAGTTTTAGGGTTTTGATGTAGAACTAGGTTTTCATCCATAAGTTTTAGGTCTAGGATAAGTTTTTAGGATTTGAATTGTAGTTGGCGTATGATAATTTACAATATTAATTTGAAAAGTAATTATTAACATTAGTGTTATAATTATCGTTTGCCAACTTAGTAATAATACCCATTATGATGTCAATAATACTATAATTTATTATTAACGATTGTGCCTAAGAATAATAATTAATGATTAATATTTAATAACGGTACTTTGTGTGGACTCACTACCATTAGCATGGACAATCTATTAGAGGTTAGTTGTGTTTAGCGGTCCCAATTATTATCATAATACTAATGATAATAATAATAGCTATCAAGTATTAATAGTGGATCTAATCATGATAATAGATACTATAATTGGCCATTAAAGCATTCAAAATCATTTGTTGGGCCCACCAAGTTGTGGGTTACAAATCTAACCCATCCATTATGTGTGTCCCACCAAGTTAAGGGGTCAACCCAAGTTTCATGTGCATCCAAATCTCAGATGGACCCCAACAAGTACTTTCATATGGTTTAACATGTATTTAAAAGATTGTAGATGGTGTGGGCCACCTGAGCTCTGTGTATGGTTGGTTTTTTGGGGGCACCCCGTATATAAAGGGAACCCATCTAATGGACGGTGTTGATGTTCAACACACATCATAGTAGAGCTTGTGGTGGGGCCATAGTTCAAGATAAAATTTTAAGTAAAATGAGGCTCTGGACGCCAACATGCATGTTTCTTATATTATTATTATTTTTTTTTTGATAGATGGGGCCCGCCTAAGGAGGATCTACTCCGTTGATTGGGTTCTAGGGCTCAGGAAAGGTCCAATGTCCAATTTTGGATATGTCTTGACGCAACAAAATATCACAGCGGGCCCTAATGATCTACCCCTATTAAATTAGTCTTATTGCTGGTGTGGCCTACCAGAGAGTTGGGTTGGCTTCATTTTTCGGGTCAACGCCTAAAATGAGGTGGGAAATGGGATGGACGGTCCGAATGCAATCCCCACACACCATGCTTCATGCATTAGAGGTGTAATATAATACTTTATAATTTTCATGCATGCACAGATGCATGCATATATACTAACATATATTTTATTATTATTTTATTTTATTTTTTTGAAACAAAAGTCCAGGGCTGATGGCCTTTGATGGACGGCATGGACGAGCCACATCATTAAGGTGGGGCCACATACATGGCCCACCAACCGTGGTAGGGTGGGGTCCACCTGTTGATGCAGGTGCGGCCCACCTGTACTTGTAGAGGGCCCAAAACTTAGAGTAACTCACTGGTTTTAGGTGAGGCCCACCTGCATTTGTGCAGGGCCCACCATTGTTTTGGTGTAGTCCACAAGCAGCCTACCTGCAACGTGTTTGGCTGACGAGGAACAGCTTCTATTGTGGCTGTTTTGGAGGCCCTTCTCGGCCCTGTTTGGCCTCAATACAGAGCTCATCTTCAGGCCATATTCAGCCTCAGCAACAAGCTGACTTCCTAAAAAAAAATGAAGAAGAAACAAGAAGAGGGAGGGGTGGTGTTACCTGGCCGAACGGTGGTGCTCACGACCACCCTGTTCCTCCTTTTCTTTCTCTCTTTTCTCCCTGTTTTTCTAAAGTGCTGCTACTAGAAACGTCCAGCAGTGACGTCCATTCGAACAGACTCGGAGCGCTTGGCCGAGGAAGACGATCCACCATTAGTGGCGGATCAAAACTTGGTTGATGTTTCTCCAAGGCAATGCTTCTGAAGGACTCTAAAATGTCCCAAGAAGCTTGAAGGAATAGAAGAATGAAGCTTAATGGACGTGTGGGTGGTAGATTTGCGGGTTTGAAGATGGCGGTCAGTTTTTGGTTGCACTCGTAGGAAACGGACGAGAAGTCTCTTTTTCTCAACCCTAACATCCTTAAAACAACCACCAGCTCACCCTGGAGCCGTTGGATCGGTCATACACGGTCTGGATCTGATCCAGATAAAGTTATCTCCAAATTCGGTGGGTGGGAGCCAAAACCGGACGTGGTTTTCTCTTTACCGTGGGTAGAAATTTCGAAGGAATGAACGTCTAGGATCTATCGAAATGGAGGGCTGAGATGTAGGGAAGGTAGAGCACGTGGATTGTCAGGTGTTTGCATGGGGAACATCCTCCATTTATGGAAACAAGTGTTTTTAGGTCCTGTTTGCACTGGTGTTTGTGTGCACGTGTGGTTGCATGAAGGCATATGGATGACACAGTTTTGGTTAGAATAAAATTCTAGACATGATGGACGGTTTGGATCATGCATGTACCCACATATGATGGGCCACTGATCAATCAGACAGAAACGGTGTGTCTCAGGCTGTTGCAGGCGGAAACGTGAAGAAGGAAGTTTTCCTTATCTTGGAAACGTGAGTAGGTCTGGTGCACCTCTTATGCACATATAGGACATGCATACATGCCGCATAATGTGGGGGTCCATAGGATGTTTTTGAGAAATCCACACCATCCATGATTCTCTGTGGGCCCATTTGGGTCACCTGGCCGGAGATGAGGGAAAGCCGAAGCTTGGGTGGGCCATACTCCCAATTTTACTTATTTCTAGCTCTAATTGTAGATTTTGGTTAGTTTAATGGTTGGATCACCTCAAAATCAAACGTTAATGGTTAAAAGGATTCTAATGATCCTAAGGTGTATTCAGGCGTGTTATAGGGTTCGATCTACAACTCGGGTGAGCCACATAGTGTTCACGTTCAACCAAGGAAATCATTTACGTAAAATCTAAACTTGCATACACGGTTGGAGAAAAATCAGGTGGGGCCCATAGTGATGTTTGTTAAGAAATCCACTTCGTTCACCGTCTTTGGCAAATCGTGCAAGCCCATGGTCCCAAATTTGAAGTAGATCTAAACTTCAGGTGGACCGCACAATCTACTAATGCATTAACCGTTAAAACTTTAATAGCAAACAGTGACATGCATGTAGTGTTACAATATTTACAATTCTACCCCTTTTCTTTTCAAAACTTCTGTCATCTCTAACTCATAAGTCTACCATCTAAATGTAATGAAATTTGACAGGTGATCTTTATTTTTCACACTCTTTCCGTCGCCCAAATTTGACCTCTGATCTCTCAAGGATGACTAAGATTCTCTTTTAATGGCTAATGTATTTTAAAATTCTAAAATAATATTTGTACTCCTCTGATTGATAAGTTACCGGGCAGTTTGGACTTAAACCCAAATATTTTCATAATGACTGATTTATCTTAATATTTAGATGGCCCACTTGACGGATCCAAACCTGATGTGTGGTAAGATGACTTGTTAAAAATAAGTAAACTTGGTGGTTAGTATTCTAATCATGTATTTAGGTGATTGTACGATCAATTTTATAAATAGATGAACCCAAATGGGTTTTTAGAGTGATCGAGGGGCTGAACACGTATACTGTTGGATTTGAGTGATTGTTCACATGTGTAAGTTCATCGGATTATAATTCTAATAGTAGGTTAAGCATATCCATATGGGGTGAACAAGATGAATGGATCAGAATCTTGATATGATAAGTGTACGGACGGATGTAGAGATCAAGTAGGTAGTTTACTATGATTTAAGGGCTGAAATTTGGGGTGTACGGTTAATTTGTGATAATTAGGCATGATATAAAATTTCACATGAAACGGACCATGAGAACCATGTGATCTAGTGTTCAGGGGTCTAGGTTAGTAGCAATTTCGTAATTACTGCCGATCTATAAGTTTTGGGAAATCTAATGACTCCACATGATTATAAATATATTTCTAAGCAGTTCTTACAAAAGAACATATATCTAAATCATTATGGATAGGGAGTTATTCGTCACGTCATCTAACGTCAAATCAAGTGATGGGTGAGCTTGTCTTGAAATTTAACGGTCAGATGGCTTGATTTATGAATGAAGATCATCCCCAATGATTAAGCTAGTGTCAGGGAAAGGATGTAAGGCTAGAATAGCTGGATTGGTATCGTACACATGTATATGTCACGTTGAATCTTATGGTAACGCTCGAGGACTTTCGATGCCCTAGCATCGAAAAGTTCGGGGCGTTACAGAGGCCCTCAACGCTAACCGTTGCCTCCAAATCAATTATTTAAATTTCAATGATCACAAGAGCGTCGACCACTAATGGTTGTTGTGTTGGGCCACGACAATCTGTTTGTCTGTGGGTGTTAGCTCCCGGGTAACAAGGGAGTTAGCAGATGTAAGGACATGGAATTCAGAGCAGTTAAATATGTTTATAAACAAGCGATCTCCACCTAAATCAGATTGAACGACGTAGACAATGGGCCAATTACTAATGGCCTGAGAATTTCATATTATTATTGCCAGTGGTCGAGTTGAAGTAGGGAATGGTGGTAGATTAGGATGGTAATGAGTAAGATACTTCCCATCAAAGAGAAGATCAGGATCATTCAATCTCTCTTTCTATCCCGCCACCATTTATTCCAGCATTGATTATAATGAGCCTCCTGGTGATGTTTCGAGCCTTCCTCGATCTCTTTTGAACAATCAATGATGGAAAGACCCGACCAATACTTGGTTTTGAAATATGTTTCAAAGGAAGCGATGGCCTCGGCCGAAGACGTACCTGACAACCGTTGAGGCCCTGAGGAAGCTGGCAGTAGTCGATCCTCTATTATTACTGGGGGTTTAAGAGGACTGAGGTGTTAAAGGGTGAAAACTGGCACCTTAGGGGGTGAACCGAGCGGGGCTCCAAGTCCAGAATTTTCCTTGGAGCTACCAGAGGCTGAGGAGTTGTTGGAGCTGGCGTAGGAGCAGTAGAAGTTCATGTCATGACCGCTTGGCTTGCTGGGGCAGCAGCCCCGGTCGTTGTTGTAAAGCATGTGTCCTAGTACCATTTCATTACGTAGGATCATGCGGTCCTCCCGTTCAAATTCCAGTGACCGGCGACCTGTAGATAGCATTTGCGCGCGACCTTAAGTCGCATCCTATAAACTCAAGTCGTCTCAACCCGAGACCTATGCCATTGCGACCGCTCCGTCACCGCGGTTCCAACGTCGTGTCTCGTGCGCCAATGCAACACTTAGATTGAAAGCTATGGCCCGCGTATTATCCTGGTTGTTAATCGCATGTTGCGAGACCCTAGGTGTCCAAGTAGATTCTCTAGCAAGCAATCAAGATGGTGACATCACCCTAGCCTACCTAGAGTAGGATGATGTCACCCTAGCCCATGCTTCTTACAAGCTATGATTGCTAGCCCCATGCCTTTTACATTTCATGATGGCAAGCATGCCATGCTTCTTTCAATGCAATCATTTCCTCCCTACATCCCTCTCTCCCTCACATTCTCTCTCACTTCCTCCGTTTGCAAGAGCTTAGACGTCCCACCTTGGAGAGCCAAAACCCATCTCCATTTTCAGCCACTTTTTAGCTTGATCTCTCCCAATCCAACCATCCCAAACCCATCTCAACCATTAAATCCCTTCCTTTGAAGCACTAGAACCTAAGGGTGGAAGAGGAAGTAGGAGATCCAAGGTGGGTGCTTCTCTAGGGTTAGTTTTGATGCTTTCTTACCTAGATATTTGATTTTTCTTGCATGGGGGCATGTAGGACCCACCAATCAATGGTGGAGATCCTACTTAACCCCTTAGGTGTGGCCAATGGCCCACCCTTATTTCATGGATGAACCATGATGGGGCCATTCTCCATGGACCCCATCATGATGATTTATTTGAATCCATGGTTTTGATGGTCATCTAGACCCTGATTTCATAGTGGGGATGGCATCCCCACTTCAGATTTTTATTTTTATTTTTATAGATGTAGGGCCCATGCATGCATGGAGCCCATAATGTATGGTTTGGATTTGTTTGGAGGGGCTCATAGTGGCGGAGACCCCTCCCATGGCCCATCTTCCTCTCTCCTACTCTCTTTCTCTCCTACTCTCTTTCTCTCTTTTTGTGATGATGTGTGTGGCCCACCTAATGATGCATGAAACATCCAGACCGTCCATCCAGTGGGACCGGCCCACCTTGCTGCCTAATTTTTTTTTGGGTCGGCCTGGCTATGGAAGAACACAAATACCAGCTTGGTACAGACCATGTGGCCCACCACAAGGCCACCACTATGATGTATCTGATCCACACCGTCCAGGGGTAGCGGCCCACTGTGATGCATGAAATCCACACCGTCTGTCCAGCAGGCAGGCCTTGATGCCTGTCTGTTTGGACAGGCCTGGGAGTAGAGGAAAAACAAATATTAGTTTGATCCAACCTTGGTGGGCCACCACGTGGATCCACCTTGATTTATGCATTTGAGCCTCACCGTCTAGCACTTTTGGATGATGGGACCCACCCTGCACGTGCTGCACGTGAGGTGGTGGGGCCTGCCATGATGTAAGTGTTTTATCAACACCGTCCGGACCCTAGACGGTGGGACCCAACATGATGTATGTGTTGTCCACATCGTCCAGCATGGGACGGTGCTGGACACACCCTGATGTATGTTTTAATCCACGTCGTTCATTGCTTGGACGTGGGATCAGCTTGATGTTTGTATTGCATCCACGCCATCCTTTGCTTGGACGTGGGACCACTGTGATGTATGTGATACACCCACGCCATCCCGTGGTTGTGGGGCCCACGTGAAGTATGTGTTTCATCCATACCGTCCAGCAGCTAGCTGAAGCAGTGATTAAACGCCCACCGTTAAAATCTTCTGGGCCCCACTATGATGTTTGTGGGGGGCACAGCAACTCGCCCATTTTTCTGGATGGCCCACATCCAGTGGGACCCACTGTGATGTATATTTTATCCAGGACGTCCATCAGTGGGCCATCCCATGTAATGCCCAGCAAGCCCATTGTGATGAGGCCCATTTTGTGATGCATAAGGCCCACCTTGATGTGTGTGTTGTAAGCACACTGTTCATCTATTTTTCTGGACCATAGGGCTGACCTGTGAGGCCCACCTTTATGTATATGTTACACATGTTGACCATCTGTTTTGTTGGATCATGGGCTGCCCCCTAAGGCCCACTATGATGTATATGTTACACATCATCCTCCCATTGTGCCTAGATCATGGCCTATTTCATGAGGCCCAATGTGTTGTATGTGAGGCGCTTGTGTGAGGCCCAATATGATATATGTGAGGCCCTTGTGTGAGGCCAATGTAATGTATGTGAAGCCCTTGTGTGAGGCCCATTGTGATGTGTATGAGGCCCTTGTGATGAGGCTCGTTGTGGTGCATATGAGGCCTATGTGATGAGGTCCAATTGTGATGTGTGATTCCACCATGATTTATGTGATGATGCTTACGATGCCCATCCATTTTCCTAGTTAATATAAAGACCATGGACCCCATTTTTTTAAGGATAGGTTCCAAGTGGGCCACACCTTGGGAGCAATGGTGGTTAAATGTCCACATTGAAGAGCAATGATGGTTAAATGTCCACATTGTAATCCTCCCTAGGGCCCGTTGTTAGGCTCATTCTCATATCCACTTAGTGGGCTAACCCAAACCATTGGGCCCCCACTGTTATTAGTATGACTCATCTCATCTTATTGGGCTATCCCAATTCATTGGGCCCCATTGACATTAGCATGATCCACCTCATTGGGCTTACCCGAAACTGTTGGGACCCCATTATTGTCGATGCTCCCATCATGCCTTGTAGATCGTCCAAGTTATTAAGCTCATCTTATGTTTACTGGGCCCCTTAGGAAGCCTAGATTACTACATGATGGAGCAGGTGAGGAAGCCTAATCCTCGATCTTAGGCCTATTCTTGATATGAGTAGGCCATCTAGGCCCACCCTTGATATGAGGAGAGTACATCATCACCATAGATGGAGGGATCCGTGCTATCAGATTTGGTATATCCACTGTTGAGGACCGATCTTCATGTTATGATTAGATCTGTTGTCCTTCTATGGATCCCGCCTTATATATAGGTCGATTATCAATTACGACTATGTTAGTGTACGCACTGAGTATGAGTTAGCATAGCATTATGATACATGCCCATGCGCAACATTTATATGCTTGTTATGAGGAGTGATTGATCATAGCATATGTCATTGGGCAGATTGATTATGGGACTTCCTAATAGGTGGAGTTACCCCACATGAGCGCGCGACACGTGTAGGATTTATGCATAACTGGATAGTATGACTCATGCATCTTTCATTTGTATGATATGATTACTGTATGCCCTAGCGTTATCAGGGTTGTGGCCTCCACATGCATATCATGGATGGCAGGATTGGATACCGAAAATATTTAGTTCTAGCACTGTGGGCACTTAGGATGTCCTTGGGTGAAAGTCCCAGAACCCTTATGGTACCAAGAGGATGCTCCAACGTCGAGGCCGAGTGGATACATGAGCGCATGAGGGCTGTATACCAGTAGGTCGCATCTCCCACTTTGTCGTGGTCAGTTGGAAGGGGGTGTGCCTTATCCGCCCGAGTGAGTAGGCTTTAAGCTAGGCTGAGTTTGACCAGCTTGTAAGTGGGTCCGCTACCGATGATCTGGATATATATATTGGCTAACTATTAGCCAGGAGGGTAGTGAGGTCTCTTTCACTCACTTGGTTACATGGCTAGGGAGGCGGCAGCCAGTGTGGAGTATACTAGACCCCAGTAATATTTCAAAGATGAGTTGTATTGATATGCAGTCCCTAAGGAGGACTTGTATGCTTACGTTGCACCTTGCATATGATATTTGGCCATGTAGGCCCTGCATCGCATAGCCTTGATATAGCTGATAGCATTCATGCCTTGCATTGCATAGCCCTGGTATGACTGATAGCATCATGTCTTTCATCACATAGCCTTAGTACGGTTGATAGCATTCATGGACTTACTAGCATATTCCGCATTACTCTCATATTGCTTGCATGGAACATATCTTGCGCACACACTTTCACCACCCTCTAAGCTTTCTATAAGCTTATGCATGATCGTTGCGTGCAGGTGACGCTAGGACGTCGCAGCAACACTGAGTCAGGAGAGTGTCACTGAGTTTCTAGAGCCTTTGATATTGACATTATATTTCCCGTTATGCATTATACTCAAAGTTTTTTTTATTATAGTGGATATGTGGTGATGTTGTGGTTATTGTTTGAGGGTTATGCTTATGTTATGCTTCTTATGAAACAAAATTATGTTGAAAATCCTCTTGGTAGGATCCCAAGATCGGAACCTGGTATATGGGTGCCAAGAGCCGAGAATGGGGTACTATGGAGGCTATCGGCGCCGGATTCGGCGATCGAGAATTTTGTGAGTCCGGTTTCCGATTATGGGGAGTGACAGTTGTAGTTTGGGAGGGAGAAGAAGGGGTCAATCTTGTCATCGGCTTACTTATTTTCTTGGCCAATGTGGCGGCCGAGGGGACTACTACTCTATTCTTTCCCTTCATCTCAAGTTGTGAGGTGATGTTGCGGATGATCTCTCTGGGGTGCTTCTGCCTCAGCAACTTATAATAATGATTCTCCCACCACTTAAGAAAGCTATCCATTGCTTGTGGTAAGTTGGGATAGCTAGGAAGCTCGAGAGCATTCGTAGCCTTGCGATAAGAAGAATGAAGGGATGGATAGAGACTTGCATCAGTAACCACTTGGCGAGTGAATGGCGGTTGATTACAAGTCTTGTGAGTGAGAGGGCAGGGGATGCACTAGATGAGGCCAAGTTGCCAAGCAAGTAACTGTGGGTTGTACCACTCAACCCCAGCCTTGGCATTCTTGCCTTGCTCGACCATCCCCCCATATGGAAGATTTCAGCCGATGAGATAGCTTCCTCATGCCTAATGTGACCAAGTCGCAGATTCCTCATCATTTGATGTGAAGTGGCCGGTGAGACAACCAGGGCCGTATTCTCTGTCGGAGAAAGGCAAGAAAGTCTTATTTTCCTTCGTCTTATTTAAAGAAAAGAATGCAGTCAGATACACTTCACACAAATGAGTCTCTTGAAGGGAGTAGAGGATCCATTCATCGTATGAAGTGTAAGTCATGTACTCATGCATGGTATGGTTTACCAGAGAAGGGCGGAAGTATGTGTAGAACTGCATCTGCAAGAGCCATAGTGGTCTTCCCGCAGAGTACAAACCCTTGTGGGAGGCTTCGTAGATCCTCCTGTATAAGTGGCTGAGCATAAAGGGTGTTAGGGAGTACGCATAGCCCTGGGCAAGTTTTTCGACCAAAGCAACATACTCTATGGTGATTTGTTGAGCATTCACACATAGTAGATGTTGGTAGATTCAGAGAAGCAAGAAGGCTACATGCTCCTCTTCGTCGATCAGGCCGCTAAACTTGCAATGGACCTTCAGGAAGTTGGTGTAGGCTTTTGCATTCTTGCTGGGAAAATCCTTGCTTCACCTGGATACAAAACTTGGATAAATTTCCGTGTTGAAGGGTAGTGGTTGGGTTAGAGCCGAGATATCTAGCACGGTTGGACTCATAAGACCATAACCAAAAAAGAAAGTATTTGTCAACGTACTCCAAAAGGCTGAAGTAGCAAGAAGAAGGGTCGGGTAAGTTGGATATTCTTGGAAAGAGGGTTTGATGCATTCATAGATGCCTACCTCTCTCCAAGTTTCCTCGTGTTGGGATGACACATGGGCAAACCAAGACTCCCACTCTGGGAGTGGCTTCGGCGATGTCCTAGGACTATTCAGGGTGTTTGTGGCATTGGGAATGGAGTCGGATTGGATCAAATGGGTCTCCCTAGGGCAAAGAGGAAATAAATAGATCCATCACCTGCACTTCCTCTATCTTCGTGGCAGGAGAGAACGCCTGACCCGGGCAAAGATAGTTATCAGGGGCGATTCAAAGACCTTCTTCTCAATGCAATTGTCATCAAGAGCCTCCATCACAGCCATCGGGTCTATTTGATCAAAGGAAAGACCATAAGAAGAAGAAGCAACCATTGTTTGAGATCGAGACAGAGAGTTGGGTTTTTAAAGAAGGAAGTTTGAGTAGAAGACGAAATGAGAGCGTTGGTAAGAAGAAGATTTGAAACAATATTTATATCGGTCGAAGGATTGAAGCATTTATTAGGGCATCATTACAATTTTGTTAGAATCGCTAAAGGTACACGTGTCAGCACGGGGTTCCTCCATTACCTCAAAAAGATGCGATTGTTGCTAATGTATTATAAGGAGTCAGCCGAAGGTTGTTGATGCCCTAGCGATGCGTGTATGCAATTAATGCGCTATTTATAAGGGTCTGTACGTTGTTGTCACCTTTCTGCCGAAGGTACAGTGACGTGGGGAGCAAATGTTCATCCCCTACAATAGTTAATCAAGGGAGTTACATGTGATATGTATGGATACGCATGGTGTATTCAGATATCTAGAGACATGTACTGTCACGTCCCAAACTCAGAAACCGGGCTCACAAAATTTCGACAGCCTCCGTAGTACCCCATTCTCAGCTCCCAACGTGCATATGCCAGATTCGATCATGGGATCCTACAAGGAGGATTTTTCTAATGTACATTTACTCGTAATAAGCATAACCACAAGTTTATCCAAATCATAAAGGCAACATCATCATCACCTATCCACTAAAATAAACATTTGAATACAATACTGAAAGGGAAATATATATGTCAAAACCAAAGCTCCAGAAGTCAGCTACATGCTCCAAGCTCCAAGCTATTACAACCTAACATTACCTGTACGCATCCATCGTGCATAAGTTTATAGAAATCTTAGAGGGTGGTGTAAGTGTGTACACAAGGTAAGTGTCAAGTATTCAATACAATGTCATAATCATACAATATTGGAAATACTAGTAAGATCATGAATCATACGATATCAGAGTAAGCGGAAATACTGACAAGTCCATGAGTCAAATAATATCAGAGTATGCAATACAGATCAGCTATGCAAATAGGAGTCATAAAGAGCCAAATATCAAATGTTGAGGATGCAATGCAATATACAATTCCTGATGAGTTCACGAATACCGTCAGTCGTATCTAGACCATATAAATGCAGAAACACAGTAACCCAACATGTCATATGCCGCGGATGTAATGTAATATGCGGTGCGAATGGAATGACCATGTTGGAGTAAGAAGTCGGGATGATAGTACGTAGTATCGCAGGCTATGGGGTCCATCACAAGGGACTTCTATCCAAACCAGTCCCATACCTAATTTGGATAGTTAGACTCAATGTGGTAAACTCTTTATCTCAGGTTAGTCGCGCGCCCCAACTAAAATCCTGGTCATTGCGAGGTACACGTAACAAATAGTTGTGCACCACCAGCCTGAGTGGATAGTGAATGAATGAATATGCAACTCATGCTCCATAAATCAGTACTGTACATCTCTAGGATCATCGCCGGGGTCTAGTACACTCTACATGTAATCGCCGCCCACTGGACTCGCAACCATGCAAGTGGAAGAGACCTGACTATCCGCTTAGCCAGTAATCAGCCAATATCTACCCGGCATTCGATACGGACCGAATCATGAGTTGGTCAAACTCAGCCTAGCTATGCCTCCTACCCTCAGGCGGGTAAGGCCACACCCCCTCCCAACCGACCACAACACAGTGGGAGACGTGACCTACTGGTATACGGCCCTCATGCGCTCATATATATCCACTTGGTCTCGACATTGAGGTGTCCCTTGGCCTCAGAGGTTTAGGATTTTCACCTAGGGTCATCTATGGTAGCCCGATGCTAATAACAGATTTTTGATGTCCCGTCTGGCCATCCACGATATGCCTGTGGAGGCTACGGTCCTGATGTCGTTAGGGCGTATAGTAATCACAACACATAATCCAAGATACATGAGTCATACAATCCAATCATACATCAATCCTGCGCATACCGTGCGCTCAGGCGAGATAACCTCCGCCTATCAGGGAGTCTCATAATAACTTGCCCAATGACATATGCAATGGTCAACCACATCTCATAACAAACATGCAGATGATGCGTATGGGCATGTATCATGATGTTATGCTGTCGCATACTCATAATGGGTATCAATAACCGGCATCGACAATCGACCTCGACAATGCGGACATTTAACCAACATTGCCCCTAAGGAATGGCCCACATAGAGCCTAACATAGAGTGGACCCATGGCCTCACACAAGGGCCAAATATACAACACCATGGGCCTCACTCAAGCGCTTAATACACATCACGAGGGGCCTTTCATATGGGCCTCACATATATTACAATTGGCTTCATCACCTAGCCCTCAAATGCATCACAATGGGCCTCCTCACATAGGCCTCATATACATCACACTGGGCCTTAAACACGGGTTGAATACACATCACAATGGGCCTCAAATATGGGCCGCATATACATCACATTGGGCCCCAAACACGGGCAAAATGCACATCACAATGGGCCTCAAATACAGGCCACATATACATCACATTGGGCCTCGAAAATCAACCTCGATTCTGGCCTCGACAATCGAAATCGGTATCGACAATTGGAATCAGCCCCGATAATCGGCCTCGACAATCGGAATCGGAATCGGCCTCAACAATCGGAATCGGTCATGATAATCGGCCTCGACAATTAGAATCGGCCTCGATAATCGGAATCGAAATTGACCTCAATAATCAGCCTCGACAATCAGAATCGGAATCACCCTCAACAATCGCCTCGACAATCGGAATCGGCCTCAACAATCAGCCTCGACAATCGAAATCGAAATCGGCCTCAACAATCGGCCTCGACAATCGGAATCGGCCTTTATAATCAGCCTCGACAATCGGAATCGAAATCGGCCTCAACAATCGGCCTTAACAATTGGAATTGGCGTCGATAATTGCCTCGACAATTAGAATCAGCCATGACAATCGGAATCGAAATCGGCCTCGATAATCAGAATCGGAATCAGCCTCAACAATCGGCCTCGACAATCGAAATCAGAATCGGAATCAGCCTCAACAATCGGCCTCGACAATCGGAATCGGTCTCGATAATCAGCCTCAACAATCAGAATTGGCCTCGATAATTAGAATCGGCCTTGGCAATTAGAATCGGCGTCGATAATCGGTCTCGACAATCGAAATCAGCCTCGACAATCGAAATCGGCCTCGGCAATTAGAATCAGCCTCGGTAATTAGAATCGGCCTCGATAATCGACCTCGGCAATCGGAATCGTCCTCGACAATCGGAATCGACCTCAGTAGTCAGAATTGGCCTTGACAATCGGAATCGGCCTCAACAATCAGAATTGGCCTCGACAATCGGAATCGGCCTCGATAATCGGAATCGGTAATTGGCCTAATAAAGGGCCTAAGGGAAGGTCACAATGTGGACATTTAACCATCATCGCCCATCAATGTGGACATTTAACCAACATTGCTCCTAAGAAGTAGCCCACATAGAGTCAAGCGTACAGTGGGCCCATGGCCTCACACATGGGCCTGATATACTTCACAATGGGCCTCACTCAAGGGCCTTAATACACATCACGATGGGCTTAATATACATCACCATGGGCAACAACCCATGGTCCTCAAATACATCATAATGGGCTACGACCCATAAGCCTCAATATACATCAAGTGGGTTGTATCAATGGCTGCACCAATGGTCCTCATATACAACGAGTGGGCTGCATTAATGGGCCGCACCAATGGGCCTCATATACACAACAGGTGGGCCCTACTCATGGGCCTCAAATACACAACATGTAGGCCCTACACATGGGTCTCATATGCATTAAATCAGCCACGTATCTGGGCCTTGAATACATCAAATGGGCCACGCGTCATGGGCCTAATACATATCACAATGGGCCTTGTCCATGGGCCTCAGATTCAAGCAGGTGGGCCCCATCATATGGGCCTTAAATACAAGGCAGGTGGGCCGTATCACATGGGCCTCAAATATACATCATGATGGGTCTCAAGGATGGGCCGCACCAAAAATCATTTCAATAGTTGTAGGTGTAACATGTTTATCACTGTACACTGTCATTCCATGGGGCACATGGCCCACTAATGATGATCAGCACTGTCCAAACATTGTCTAGGTAAATCAGCACCATCCAAACACTTCCCATGTAAATCAGCACCATCCAAACATGTCCAGCACCGTCCAGCTATGTCTGGACGGTGTGGATGAAACAAATATATCATGGTGTGGTCCACCATCCAGATTTGTTGGACAGTGTGCATACCCCACATACATCAAGGTGTGGCCCATAAAACCTGCTAACGTGCAAGACAGCAGCAACTTCCTGTTGCACGGGACCTAGTAGTTAGACGGCTCAATACATCATGGAGGGGCCCACACGACTGGACGGAGTGGATTAAACCCATAACTCGCAGCTGGGGTCCACGCGTCTAAAACGGACGGTCAGCATGGATGATGCACATATCATGGTGGTCCCACCATTTAGACAGTGTGGATCGAAACCACACATCACGTGAGGGTGGGCCACGTGGATGGGATCCACAGACGGGTGTGTGAAACACATACATGAAAGGTGGGTCCCACGTGGAGTGGCGCACCCAGATATATATATATATATATATATATATATATATATATATATATATATATATATATTATATATATATATATATATATATATATATTATATAATAATATAATACCCACTAGTCCAACATCCAGGCCTGGAGGGTTTGGATGCAAGTCACACCGTTCAGGAGGCTGGACGATGTGGACAAACCTCATACAACATGGTGGCCTCACATCGAGTGGGCCATACGTTGGGATTAAGCTGATATTTGTTCTGTCCAACGCATCCATCAGGTGGGTCCCACAAAGGTGGATGGCATGGATAAAATATATACTTCATGGTGGGCCACACACACACACACCATCATCCATACAAGAGAGAGAGAGAGAGAGAGAGAGAAACGGTGAGATGGAGGGACCCCGCCACTATGGCCCCCTCCCAATACAATACATATATCAAGTGGGTCGCACCATATGTGGGCCCTCAAATCATAAAAACAACAGTAGAAAATCACCCACCTTTGATCTCCTCTTCCTTCTTCCGCTAATGTGATCTAGAGCTCCAAGGTTGCGATTCAACGGTCGAGATGAATTTGGATGGTGGGGATGAGAGGTAGGAAGGTGGGCCTGTCACGCCCCGATTCCGGCACCTGGGTATATCCGACCCTGATTCCGTACCCGCAGGCATGACTTATGTTTTGTATGTTTACATTTACTAATCCACATATATTGACAAAATGATCTCATTCATAAAATATAACAATCCAAAATTAAATAATTAAACATTTATTTAAAGAAGAAAAATGTCCATGTTTCCGACTATTCAAGATTATCATCAAACACATGTCATCGTAATGTTGTCATAATAAATGTTCATTACACTTTATTTTGAAATAATAAAAGAAACAAGAATAAATAAAAGAAATCTCTTTAAGCTCCTCCATGTGATCCCGATCCTGAAATTTTAAAATCCCAACAGGGTAAGCTGCGAAGCCTAGTGAGTAATCTCAACACAGTTTTCAAATAGCCTCAATAACATGAATAAAGGTATTAAAAGATACAATACCTATTTAGGCAAAACAACAAATGAGGAGATTTAATAAACAAAATATTCCATGTAAATTCAAAAAAAATGAATGAATGAAATCAACATATATTATGCTCCATAATAACATGTGCGGTTTATTCTTTTTAACCCCAGGGCCAGTTTACACCGGTTGGCCAACACCCGTGCCAATACAACACCTAGCCTGGCAATGGGAACCTTTCGCATGACATGCTCACCCATCCAAGGGCACTTGGTGAGGGACCCATTTGTACGTTAGCTGGTCAGACTACTAACCCTACTGAACCTGGCAGTGGGAACCTTTTGCAATCCTAACATGCTCACCCACTCAAGGGTACGGTAGAGGTTCCAAAAGGTACCAATTGGGTTTCTGGGACTTTCAACCCAAGGGTCTTGATCGCCCCAGCTATTTACACTTTAGGGATTTTCAACCCAGAGGACTTGATCGCCCCACCTATTTTCTGGTGTTCCAAAAAAAATTGTTCGAAGGATATAAAATTTTAATATTTCATGAGCAAAATATTTATAAGGACATTGTTTCTAATCATTGTAGACTGTTATTACATGATTTAAAGTTCTATGTAAAAATATATTTAAGCAATGCAATCCATCAGATCCGATCCGATAGTCTGGAAAAGTATATTGAACTTGAAGTTTCTATAAAAAAAATTGCTTTAAATTCTGATTAAAAATAATAATAATAATAATAAAAGAATTATTGATGCATGGGAAAATAATAATCTAAATTTAAAGTTGATTCAAGACTTGCTAATTAAAATAAAGAGAACTATAAGAAAAATCATGTTAAATAAACATAACAAACTATGAATCAAATAAATAAAAATGCATAATTATTGAGTTATTTGCATAATAATAATAAATAAATAAACCAAGTGGAATTTGTTACAAGAAAAATAAATAAATAAATAAAATATCAAGTGAGAGAAACTCACTTTTTCTAAAAATAATTCCTTTTCTTTCTTTGTCTTTTCTTTTCTCTTCCTCTCTCTTCCTTTTTTCTCTCTCTTCTCTCTCCCTCTCTTTCCA
>JAJHSJ010000006.1:56622126-56729373 GCA_021015155.1 Magnolia officinalis
TAGAAACATAATTACTATGATGTCATCCTAGGGGTGACATCACCCTACCCTACCCCTAGCCCTAACTCCTTACAAGAAACCACCCCTTCCCTTTTCCCCATAAGTCAAACTCATTAATTGCCATCACCTCTCTCTCTCTCCTATCTCTCTCTCCCTCCCTCTTTCTTTTTCATTTTTCCTCCATTGTTGCAAGCTTGGGACGTCTAAGTAACTCAAAAATCTAGCCATCTCCCATCCAATCTCCCTACTAATCCGGCTCACCTAACCCCATCTCGACCATTAAATCAACCTCCTTGGAGCTCTAAGACTTATTGGAGGAAGGAGGAGTTCAATATCTTGAAGTGGGTGCTTCTCTCTCTCTCTCTCTCTCTCTCTCTCTCTCTCTCTCTCTCTCTCCTTCCTTTATTTTGTGGCCCATTTAGTAATTGTATGCGGTGTCCAAACCGTCCATCAAATGTATCCCATAACTGTCTAAACATGGGGACCAACCCGCCTTGCTACCCCATTGGAGGGTCCGGATGATGGGAAAACACAAGAATTTGATTGGTTCCGATTAGGTGGGCCACGTTCATGTGGGACCCACCTTGATGTGTGGGCCACGTCCATGTGGGACCCACCACAATGATGTGTTTATCCATGCCGTCTAGCGTCCTGGACGCTAGACAGGGTGTGGTGGCTAACATGGAGTGCGTGGACTGACATGGGAATGTACTAATGAGCTATAAAAAAAGAAGATTTATATTCGTTTGGGGTGGGCCACCCATGTAGGCTCCACCTTGATGTATGGGGCTGATCCACACCGTCTATTCCATTCCTCAGCCCATTTTAGGCGTTGAACCGAAAAATGACGCCAATTCGACCTTCTGGTGGGCCATAACATAGAGAATAGTACGGTTACCGTTGAAATACCCTCTGATGTTTCTGTCCACCAAAACCCATCAAATATTGGGCTTGATAGGTCCGTCTTGAGCAGTAAAAATCAATGGGTGGGGTGGATTTTGTTAATGTGGTCCCCACCTAGGAGAAACCCCAAAAAAAATTTATAGTAACAATAAGGCAGCAGCACACTGACGACGCAGCAGCAGCGTCTGTGTGGACGCTAAGATCCACGGCCCCAGCTATGGACCCCACTGTGATGTTTTTTGGACATCAACATCGTCCATTGATGGGCCCCCCTTCTAACTGTGGGTCGCCCCAAACATCAGCCGCAGGTGGATCTGAAGTGGCCCACACGGCTGGAAATAGTGAGGATTGAACGTCTGCCATTGAAACCATTTTTGGGTAACCGAAGTTTTGGATTATTATGAAATTTGTTTTCCTCTCCATTCAGGGTCCGTGGGACCCATCCACGCCGTCCCTCCATTCTGATGGGCCACACCTTCATGTATGTGTTGTGTCCACCGTCCCTGGACGGTGGGACCCACCCCCACGTGTGGGGTCTCCCTTGATGTATGTGCAAGTCCAGGCCGTCCAGGGCCTGGACGTTGCATGTTTATTTAACATGATATTAATATATTATATTAAATTAATATATTATATATTATATTAAAATATTATATAATAACAATATTAACTGAGAAGGGTGGGCCCTACGTGGGACCCATCTCTGCTCTCCTTTAATGCAGCAATGGCCGCATGTACGACAGCTATATAGCTACCTATCGACGTCTGCAACTTGTGGGTCCCACCAGGTATGTGTTATATCGAACCGTCCATCCATTCATCCAGCGAGCTGCCTTAGGTGGGCCACGTGGGTAGACCCCACCCCTGATGTATTTTCCATCCATGTCGTCTATCCATGGGACCCACCATCAATGATGCACGTGTTGTATTCAAACCGTCCAACCACTTGAGATATCATTTTACTGCATGAGCAAAAGAATGGGTCAGATCTAAAGTTCAAGCGGACCCCCACCATCAAAATTTAATGTGGACAGTGACATCCACAGTTCAAACTTCTAAGGGCCATAGTAGTTTCCACTCAAGCCTATATTTTTGGTTTTCATTTCATCTATCACTATGTTAACTTATGAATAGGTTGGATTTCAAATACATCCGGGCGGGCAACACTGTGATGTGACCAGCTCATTGGTCAAGTGGACCACACCGCAAGGAAATAGTGGGATTTGAACGCCTACCATTGAAACCCTTTGGGGCCATGGAAGTTTTGGATCAATATGGGATTTGTTTTCCCTCTTAATCCAGGTCTTTAAAACCTTATGATTGGATTGGGTGGAAAATAAACTTTATGGTGGGCCCCGTGAATTGTTTTAACATTGAAATTTTTTATCTCCACTGTCACTAGAGGCATGATCCAAATGAACCTTCAATATGACTCATTTTTGGGAATTTATAAGGTCCATTATTGAGGCCCATTGATGCAGCCCACGTAATGTAATTGGCCCATTGGTACGGTCCATATGATGCGGCCCACTTGACGTATATTGGCCCATTGGTGCAGACCATGTGATGCGGCCCATTTGATGTATATGAGATCCATGTATTACGGCCCATTGTGATGTATGTGAGGCCCATATGACGAGGCCCGATGTGATGTAATCATGGTCCATGTGCTGAGGCCCATTGTGATGAGTATTTGGCCCATGAGTGAGACCCATAGTGATGTGTATTAGGTCCTTGTATGAGGCCATGGGCCTACGATACGTTTGGTTCTATGAGGGCCACTCCTTGGGAGCAACAATGGTTAAATGTCCACATTGAGGGGCAGTGATGGTTAAACGTCCACATTGTGACCTTTCCTTAGGCCTGGTTAAACTCATTCTCATCATTCTCTAGTGGGTTAACCCAAACGAATGGGCCCCATTGATATTGATTGGTCCAATATCGGTCGTCCATCTATGGACCATGCCTTGTGTTGAGATCGATTACCAATTCCGATTGTCGAGGTCGAGTATTGAGGCCGATTCCGATTTGTCGAGGCTGATTGTTGTGGCCGATTGCCGATTCCGATTAACGTGACTGATTTGCCGACTCTGATTATCAATCGATCCCGATTGTCGTAACTGATTTGTCAATTCTGATTATCGATCAATCCCGATTGTCGTGGCCAATTGTCGATTTCGATTGACGTGACCGATTTGCAGACTTTGATTATTGATCGATCCCGATTATCATGACCGATTTGCAGATTCTGATTATCGATCGATTCAGATTGTCGTGGCCGATTGTCGATTTCAATTGACGTGACCGAATTGCCGATTCTGATTATCAATTGATCCCGATTGTCGAGGCTAAGTATCGAGGCCGATTATCGAGACCTATATGGTGTATATGCGACTCGTAGTTGAGGCCCATTGTGACGTATATTCGGCCCGTGTTTTAAGCCTAATGTGATGAATATGAGGTCTATGTGATGAGGCCCATTGTGATGTATTTAAGGGTCAGGCGATGGAGCCCATTGTGATGTATGTTAGGCCCATGTGAAAGGCCCATCGTGATGTGTATTAAGCTCTTGAGTGGGACCCTTGGGGTTGTATATTTGGCCCTTGTGTGAGGTCATGGGTCCACTATATGTTAGGATTTATGAGGGTCATTCCTCGAGGGTGTCGATGCCGATTGTCGATGCCGGTTATTGGTACCGATTATGAGTATGTGACAACATAGCATCATGATACATGCCCATACACTTTATCTGCATGTTTGTTATGAGATGTGGTTGATCATTGCATATGTCATTAAGCATGTTGTTATGAGACTCCCTGATAGGCGGAGGTTATCTCACATGAGCACACGGTATGTGCAGGATTGATACATGACTGGATTGTATGACTCATGCATCTTGTATTATGATTACTGTATGCCCTAGCGACATTAGGACCGTAGCCTCCACAGGCATATCGTGGATGGCCAGACGGGATACCGAAAATTTGTTATAGCATCGAGCTGCCATAAATGGCCCTGGGTGAAAATTCTTAAACCCTCTTGGTACCAGAGGACACCCCAACGTCGAGACCGAGTGGATACATGAGCGCCTGAGTGTCGAATACTAGGAGGCCGCGTCTCCCACTGTGTCATGGTCAGTTGGGAGGGGGTGTGGTCTTACCCGCCCGAGTGTAAGGGGCATTACTTGGCTGAGTCTAACCAGCTAGAGGAATGGGCCTGCTATCGACGTGCTGAATAGGTATTGGCAGACTATTAACAAGGTGGATAGTCAGGTTTCTTATGCTCACTTGGATTGTGCTGTTGGGAGAGCGGCAGTGCCATTAAGAGTGTACTAAACCCTGGTGATGATCCCAGAGATGAACCGTACTGATATGTGGACTTATTGCGCAGGATTTGCATACTCATTCATTCACTATCCACTCGGGCTGGTGGTGCGCAACTATTTAATATGTGAACTTTCGCAATGGCTAGGATTTCAGTTGGGGTGCGTGACTAACCTGAGATTAAGAGTTTACCACATTGAGTCTGACTATCCAAATTTAGGTATGGGACTGGTTTGATAGAAGTTCTTTGTGATGGACCCCATAGCCTGTGATACTACGTACTATCATCCCGACTTCACACTCCAGCATGGTCATTTCATTTGCACCACATATTGTATTACATTCGCGGCATATGGCATTTTGGGTTACCTATGTTTCTGCATTTATATGGTTTAGATACGACATCTGATATTTGACTCTTTATGACTCCTCATTTGGGTACCTCGCGGTAATGCTGAAATTTTTCTTAATCCGAGGGTGTAATTTGGTCTGATTCCGACGGTCAGGTTGCTTAATACTGACGCGCAACCGAAAGGTGCCAGATCACTATTCCAGATATTCTCTTGGATGGAAATAGTGTTTTTCACACTCCCTCGCTCCGGAGTGAAAATAATGGCCGTGGGACATCGGAATCATCTGATTTTTGAGATGATTGTCAAGCCCAGTGGGGTGGTCCTGGTTCCTTAGCTTCGTGTTAATCGGACTCCCGATGTGCGATCTAGACCTCATACGAAGTTTCGTTTCAGTCCCGAGAGCAGACGGGTAATGAGTTTGGCTCTAGACTTTAGGATAACCTAGAGTCACCAATTCTGCAAGTTTTGGGTCTTGCAGATCGTATTTAAAGCGATCCCAACGGATTTCATGATTTACCGAGTTTAGTACTTAGTTAACTTTGTTAAATTTCTAAAGGATTTAATCCTATGTGATTTCTGGTTGAGGTGGTACTCGGCCCAATGTACGGAAATTTTCAAGTCGTTACATTCCGGCAACTCTCGACCTGTATCCGATGTTTGCGGGCGATCCTAAACTGAGTTCTGCATGTCAGGGTCGGCTTGACCCAAAACTTGTATCTTAGCGACCGCACCATCGCCGCGACTCACGGACTGATCCGATACCCAGGCTAGAAGATGTAGGCCCGCGTTCATTTCGAAGAAAACGCCGTGCGTTGCAAACTTCGAGGGAATCTCTACAATATGTCCCATCAATCAATCAATCAATGTCAAGTACAAGCCATACGCCAAGTACAATAACCCATCCCTCCTTTTTCACAAGTCAACTCTCTCTCTCCCCTAACCATCCCTCTTTTTACAAAAAAATCAAACTCACCCATACATCCCATCCCCTTCCTTATAATACCCATCCTTATCACCCCATCACTTCCTTCTCTCATATCCCAAAACCTCCCAAGCAACAAATTCCAACGTCTAAGCATTTCCAAGAGCAAACAAGTGTGGCCCATTTTTCCACCCTCTCATCTCTCATCCCCACCATCACAACTCCATCAATCACCATCAAAAGTAAAGGCAAGGAGCATAGGAGTCCAAGGGATCAAGGAGAAGGCTTAGAGGTGGGTGATCCACCGTTGATTCTGATTTAATGGGCCCACTTGTGATGGGACCCACTTTGATGTATGTGTTATAATCTAGAGGGGCCCATAGTGGCGGGACCCCCCTCCATCTCGTCTCTCTATCTCTCTCTCTTTCTTTCTCTCTCTATCTCTCTTGTATGGTGATGGTGTGTTTGTGTGTGTGGCCCACCATGAAGTATGTAACCTATCTACGCCATCCACCTTCATGGGACTCACCTGATGGATGTGTTTGATCTACACCGTCCAACCGTTACCAAGCCTAAACGAAAGGAAAACACAAATATCAGATTGATCAAAATCAGGTGGGCCACGTCCACGTGGGACCCACCTCGATTTAATTCATGTACATAGGCCGTCCAGCGTCCCTGGACACTAGACGTGTCCACTGAAGCATGAACAAACAACGGGTGTACTAACGGCAGCAATAAAAAAAGTGGTTTTTGCGTTGGCCACTTAAGCAGGCCCCACCTTGATGTATCAATCCAATCCACGCCGTCCATTTCATTCCTTAGCTCATTTTAGGCGTTGAGCCAAAAAATGAAGCCCATCCGACTATCTGGCAGGCCATAGCATCGGAAACAATGGTTTTCACCGTTAAAACCCACCCTGATGTTTCGATACGCCAAAATATACCGAATATTGGGCTTGTTCGATCCATCTTGAGTCCTAGAATCCAATGGATGGAGTGGATCTACCTGATACGGGCCCTACCACAGAAAAATCTTTGAAAAACCCAAAAAAAAGCAGCACTGCTGCTGCTGATGCGTAGCAGCGTCCTGCGCTGCTTCTGTGGGCGGTAAACGGGCAAGGACCATTGGGTCCCAGCCGTGGGCCCCACCATGATGTGTGTTGAATATCCTCACCATGCATCTGTTAGGCCCCTTTGGGGCGGTAGGCCACCCCAAAAATCAACCGTATGTGGGACTCAGGTGGCCCACACGACAGGAAACAGTGGGATTGAACGGCTGCTATTGAAACCCTTTTGGGTATCACAGAAGTTTTGGATTAGATATGAAATTTGTTTTTCCTCTTCAGCTGGGTATGCGTGACCTTATCAACAGATTAGATGGAATAAAACGTTATGGTGGACCCCACGTGGGACCCACTATGGTGTATGTGTTTTACCCACACCGTCCACACCATTAGACGGTGGGACCACGATGACATGTGTTTTATCTATGTCGTCCACCCCTTTTGACTGGGCTGCTGGACGATTAGTGGACCCCACCATAATGCATGTGTTGCATCCAAACCGTCCAACCATTTTTTTTGAAAGATAATTTTAAGGCTTGAGACTAAAAATAAGATAGATTTAGGATCAGGTGGACCACATTATAGGAACCAGTGGGTTTGAACGTCCGCCATTAAAAAACTCTTGGGGTTACCAAGTTTGGACCAAAATGATATTTGTTTTTCCTCTAGATCCAGGCCTTTGTGACCTTATGAATAGGTGGGATGGGAAATAAACCCTATGAGGGGACCCACTGGAATTTAATTCTGGAAAATCGTTATATCCACTGATAGTTATTGTATGGTCCAGTTGATCTTTTAATATGATTCATTTTATATATATTGATTTCAAAAAAATAGATAAGTTGGGTTCGGCCTATTTGAACTCGGCCCATTCGACTTGGCCCAGTTGATTCGGCCCTTTGTTTCGGCCCATTTGATTAGGCCCAATGTGATATATGAGGCCCGATGTTGAGGCCCACCTGGATATATATGAGGCCCATGTGATGCGGCCCATTTGATGTATTTGGAGCCCTTGGGTCGAGGCCCAACAGGATGTACATAAGGCCCATTGCAATGTGTGATTCCACCATGGTTTATGTAATGATGTTTTGGCGACCATGCCTTGGGAGCAATGATGGTTTGATGTCCACATTGTAAGGATGATGTTGGTTAAATGTGTCACGCCCCAAACTTGGAAACCGGGCTCACAAAATTCCCGATCGCTGAATCCGATGCCGACAGCCTCCGTAGTACCCTATTCTCGGCTCCCAGCATCCATACGCCAGATTCTAATTCTGGGATCCAACAAGGAGGATTTTCCAATGTACATTTAACTCGTAATAAGCATAACTACAAGTTTACCCAAATCACAAAGGCAACATCATCATCACATATCCATTAATATAATCGTTTGAGTACAATGTTGAAAGGGAAATACATAAATAAAAAATCTTGCTCCAGATGACCGCTGTACGCTCAAAGCTCAACACTGCTACAACCTAACATCACCTGCACGCTTCTATCGTGCATAAGCTTATAGAAAGCTTAGAGGGTAGTGTAAGTGTGTGCACAAGGTAAGTGTCAAGTATTCAATGCAATGTCATATCATCATACAATACTGGAAATACTGGTAATCCATAAATTGTACAAAATCGAAATAAGTAGAAATACTGACAAGATCATGAATCATACAATAACATAGTAAGCGGAAATACGGACAAGTCCATGAGTCATTCAATATCAGAATACGGAATATAGAACAGCTATGCAAATGAGGAGTCATAAAGAGCCAAATATCAGATGCCGAGGATACGATGCAATAAGCAATTCCTGATGAGTTCACGAATAGCGTCAACCGTATCTAGACCATATAAATGCAGAAACACCATAACCCAGAATGCTATATGCCGCGAATGTAATGCAATATGCGGTGCGAATGGAATGACCATGCTGGAGTGTGAAGTCGAGATGATAGTACGTAGTATCGCAGGCTATGGGGTCCATCACAAGAGACTTCTATTCAAACCAATCTCATACCTAAATTTGGATAGTCAGACTCAATGTGGTAAACTCCTGATCTCAGGTTAATTGCGCGCCCCAACCAAAATCCTGGCCATTGCAAAGGTACACGTAACAAATAGTGCGCACCACCAGCCCGAGCGGATAATGAATGAATGAGTGTGCAACTCCTGCTCAATAAGTCCACATATCAGTACGGTTTCTCTCTGGGATCATCACCGGGGTCTATTACACTCAACGCCAGCTTGTCGCCCCTATCCGAGCGCACGACTGGGTAAGTGGAAGAGACCTCATAATCCTCCTGCCAATATCGGGCCTGGCTCGTCGATAGCGGACCCATTCCTCAAGCTGGTCAAACTCAACCTAGACATTGCCCCCTCACTCAGGCGGGTAAGGTTACACCCCCTCCCAACCGACCACGACACAATGGGAGACGCGACCTACTAGTATATGGCCCTCATGCGCTCATATATATCCACTCGGTTTCGACGTTGGGGCGTCTCCTGACTACGAAGGTTTAGAAATTTTCACCCAGGGACATCTATAATGCCCGTATGCTAGAACCAAACATTTTTTAGTGTCCCATCTGGCCATCCACAATATGCCTGTGGAGGCTACGACCCTAATATCGCTAGGGCTTACAGTAGTCATATCACAAAATACGTGATACATGAGTCATACAATCCAGTCATACATCAATCCTGTGCATGTTGTGCGCTCATGTGAGATAACCTCCGCCTACCAAGGAGTCTCATATTAACCTGCCCAATGACATATGCAATGGTCAATCACATCTCATAACAAACATGCGGATGATGCGTATGGGCATGTATCATGATGCTATGCTGTCACATACTCATAATCGGTATTAACAACCAACATCAACAATCGACCTCGACAATGTGGACATTTAACCAACATTGCCGCCAAGGAATGGCTCACATAGAGCCTAACATATAGTGGACCCATGACCTCGCACAAGGGCCAAATATACAACACCATGGGTCTTACTCAAGAACTTAATACACATCACGATGGGCCTTTCAATGGGCCTAACATACATCACAATGGGCTACATCGCCTGGCCCTCAAATGCATCACAATGGGCCTCATCACATAGGCCTCATATACATCACATTGGGCCTTCAACACGGGCTAAATACACATCACAACAGGCCTCAAATGCGGGCCGTATATACATCACATTGGGCCTCAAACACGGGCAGAATGCACATCACGCAGGCCGAATACACATCACAATGGGCCTCAACTATGGGTCGCATATACATCATATAGGTCTCGACAATCGGCCTCGATAATTGAAATCAGCTTCGACAATCGAAATCGGCCTCAACAATCGGAATCATAATAATCAGAATCGAAATTGACCTCAACAATCGGAATCGACACTCGGAATCGGCCTCGACAATCAGAATCGGCCTCAATACTCGGTCTCGACAATCGGAATCGATCGATAATCAGAATCGGCAATTCGGTCACGTCAATCTAAATCGGCAATCGGTCACGATAATCGAAATCGGCAATCAGTCGCGACACTCGGGATCGATCGATAATCAGGATCGACAAATCAATCATGTCAATCAAAATCGGTAATCGGCCACGACAATCGAGATCGATCGATAATCAAAATTGACAATTCGGTCACGTCAATCGGAATTGGCAATCAGTCACGACAATCAAAATCGATCGATAATCAAAATCATTAAATCGGTCACGACAATCGGGATCGATCGATAATCAAAATCGGCAAATCGGTCATATCAATCGGAATCGACAATCGGTCACGACAATCGACCTCGATCGTTAATCGACAATCGGCCACGACAAATCAGAATCGGCCATCGACCTCGACAATCGGCCTAACAAAGAGCCTAAAGGAAGGTCACAATGTGGACATTAAATCATCATTGCCCATTAATGTGGCCATTAAACCATCATTGCTCCCAAGGCATGGCCCGTCATAACCATCATTACTTACATCAGGGAGCAATCACACATCGCAATAGATCTCATATACATCACGTTCAGTCCCATACAAAGGCCCCACATACGTCTCATTGGGCCTCACTCATGGCCCTATATTCATTACATTGGGCCTCAACCCATGGGCCATCAAATACATCAAGTGGATCGCATCCACGGGCCGCAGCAATGGGCCTCATATATATCGAGTCGGCCATATCACATGGGCCACACCAATGGGCCTCATATACATCAAGTGGAAGGTATCCATGGGCTGTACCAATGGGCCTATATACATCAAATTGGCTATGCACATCTAGCAGGTGGGCCTCATGAATCTCAGAATGGGCCCCGCCAGCCGGATATACAACGCATACATTACGGTGGGACCCATGAATGGACTGTATAGATGAAACACATATATCATGTGGAATCACACTACAATGGGCCTTATGTACGCCTTATTGGGCCTCGACCCATGGGCCTTGAATACATCATAATGGGCCTCATAACATGGGTTTCATATATATCAAAGTGGGCCTTAGTGTGCGGGCCACAGATACATTAAGATGGGCCTCAACAATGGCCTTAAAATAATCTCCGAAATGGTTGGACGGTTTGGATGAAACTCATGCATCCTGGTAGATCCCATAGGGATGGAAGGCATAGATAAATCACATACTCCTTGGTGGAGGTCCACATTGATGAAAGGTATGGACACAATACATACATAAGTGGGTCCTAAGTAGGACCCACCATAATGTTTATTTTCCACCCAACCTAGGGCCCAACATAATGTTTATTTTCCATCCAAACTGTTCATAGGGTCACATGGGCCTAGGGCCCACTGTAATGTTTATTTGCAATCCAACTGTTCATAAGGTCACGTGGACCAGGGTAGGGCCCATTGTAATATTTATTTGCAATCCAATCTATTCATAAGGTCACGTGGACCTTAGGCCCACCGTGATATTTATTTATCATCCAACCTGTTGGTGAGATCACATGGACCAGGGGCCCACCGTACTGTTTATTTACATCCAATCTGTTGATAAGGGCACGTGGACCAGGGAAAAACTGGGGCCCACTGGAATGTTTATTTTCCATACAACCCGTTGATAGGGTCACACGGCCATGAGGCCCACTGTAATGTTCATTTGCCACCCAACTATTTGTAAGGTCACACGGTCAGGGGGGCCCACCGTAATATTTATTTTTCACCCAATCTGTTGATTGGGTCATGTGGACAGGGAGCCCACCGTGATGTGGTTAATAAATCCATCCCACCCATTATGTGCGTCCCACTTGGCTGAGGGTTCAGACCAGGTTTCAGCTGCATCAAAATTTCAGGTAGGCCCCACCGAATGATTTTATATGTTTTAGGCATGTCCTCACATGATTTTAGATGGTATGGCCCACCTGAGTTCCGTATACGGCTGATTTTTAGCAGGGGGCCACTACCCTAAGGGCCCACCCAATGCACGACGTTGATGTTCGAAACACATCACGGTGGGGGCCCACAGCTGGGGCCATGAGGCCTAGCCCGCCCATCCGTCCGCCCGCCCACACAGCTGCAGGCGCTGCCTGCGTCTGTTGCTGCTGCTATTTTATTTTTATATTTATTTTTTAAAAAACCGAAGTCCGGTGGTTTTTGGTAGGTGGAGCCCACCTCAGACGAATCCAACCCAGCCATTGGTCCCTGTGGCTCGATACAATCCCAACGAGTCCAATATTGGACAGGTTTTGGCATACCAAAACATCCGATGATATTTCAATGGTGGGAAGTTTATCATCCAAACTATGGCCCGCCAAGAAGTCGGATCAGCCTCATTTTTCGGCTCAACGCCTAAAATGATCTGGGAAACGGGATAGACGGCTTGGATTAAGTACACGCATCAAGGTGGGGTCTACATGAGCAGCCCACCCAAACACTTTATATATTATTATATTCTATTATTTTTTTATAAAGCTTGTTAGTACACTACCATGTCAGTACACGCACTCCAGGTTAGCCACACTCGTATCACGTCCAGCGTCTAGAGACGCTGGATGGCATGGCTAAACGCATCATTGTGGTGGGTCCCATATGGACGTGGCCCACCGGTTGGATCAACATGATATTTGTGTCTTCCTTCATTTTGGTCGTCTAACGGACCCACTACAAGGTGGGCCTCACGATCGGGCGGCCAAGATCGCCTTGCACATGGTGGCCACAAGACATCACACAAACAAGGAAAGAAGAGAAGAGAGAGAGAGAGAGAAGAGAGAGAGAGAGAGAGGAGAGAGAGAGAGAGAGAGAGAGAGAGAGAGAGAGAGAGAGAAATGAGTGGTGTAGATGGAGGGACCCCGCCACTATGGGTCCCTCATATGATTGCAGCACATACATCAAATTGGGTCCCACATAAATCATGAAATCAACGGTAGAAACTCAAGGATCACTCACCTCTAGGCCTTCTCCTTACTCCTTTGGTCTTCTAAGCTCCTTATCTTCACTTTTGATTGTGGTAGATGATGAATGAACAGTTGAGATGGGAGATGAGAAGGTGGGCCACACTTGGATTGGGAGAAGGAGCTTGGACGTATGAAATTGTTGCTTGGGAGAGTGAAGGGATGGAATGAGAGAGAGAATAATAAAAGAGATGGGATGATGTAAGGAAGGAGATGGATGGGTATGGGTGAGTTTTGAAAATTTGTAAAAGGAGTATGGTTATGTTAGAAAATTGTAAAAAGGAGAAATGGTGAGGGGAGAGAGAGGTTTGACTTGTGGGAAAAGGGAGAGAGGCCACTTGTACTTGTTGTTGGGTGAGGTGGCATGGAGGTAAGGTGGTGTACTTAACTTGATTTGATGTGACATTTCGTAGAGATTCCCTCGAAGTTCGCAATGCGTGGCATTTTAACTCAAAATGAACGTGGGCTGACATCTTCTATCCTGGGTATCGGTTCGGTGCGCGAGTCACGGCATCGGAACAGCGGCGACGACGCGGGTGCTAGGGTACAAGTCTCGGATTGAGCTAACTCTGAAAAAGGGATATGACTCAGGGTTACGCGTAAATGCCGATAACAGATCGCGGGTCGCCGGAATTTGACTGGGAGGACCGCGGAAGTCTATGGAACAGTACGGGCTAGGATACGGGTCTGAAAAAATGTCCACATTGTCACTCTCCCTAGGGCCCATTGATAGGCCCATACTTGCATTGTGTAGGCCGTCTAAGCCCATCTTCGTTATGAGCAGAGTCCATTTCATGTTCAATATGATTCCATGATTTATGCTCATACACATCATATGTATGCTTGATATGAGGAGTGACTAATGATAGCATATGCCTTTGAACAGATTGTTTATGGGCTCCCTGATAGGCGGAGTTACCCTACATGAGCGCGCGGTATGCACAGGATTGCTGCATAACTGGTAGTATGATTCATGCACTTCGCATTTGTACGACATGATTACTGCAAGCCCTAGCGACATCAGGGTTGTGGCCTCCACAGGCACATCGTGGATGATAGGATTGGACACCGAAAATACTGTTTCTAGCATCGGGGCGCTATAGATGTCCCCGGGTGAAAATTCCTAAACCCGATAGTACCAGAGGATGACTCCAACGTCGAGATCGAGTGGATATATGAGCGCGCAAGGGCCAAATACCAGGAGGCCGCATCTCCCACTGTGTTGTAGTCGGTTGGAAAGAGGTGTGGCCTTACTCGCCCAAGGGTAGGAGACATTACTAGGCTGAGTTTGACCAGCTCGTGAATGGGTCTGCTATCGACATGCCGGATAGGTATTGACAGACTATTGGCTAAGCGGATTGTGAGGTTTCTTATGCTCACTTGGATTGTGCGGCTGGGAGAGGGGCAGTGCCATTTGGAGTCTATTAAATTTCGGTAATTATCTAGAATGAGAACTGTACTGATATTTGATGAGCTGTATGAGGATTGGTATGCTTGAGTTGCATCCCGCATCGCATGGTCTTGATACAACTGATAGCATTCATATCCTACACTGCATAGCCTTGGTACGACTGATTGCATTCATGTACTCATCAGCATGATTCCGCATTACTCTGACCTTGCATTCTGAGCACGCTCATATTGTGCACACACTTACACAGCCCTCAAAGCTTTCTATAAGCTTATGCACGATTGATGCGTGTAGGTGATGCCCGAACGCAGCCGTAACCTCATCACAGTTGGAGCGTGCAGTCGAGTTTTTTGGAGTTTCTGTTATTATCATTATCTTGTATTTTCCCTTCATACGTATTGTACTCAAGTTTTTTATCATAGTAGATTTTGTGATGGTGTTCTTGTGGTTATTGTTCATGGGTTATGCTTATGGTTATGCTTATTACGAATCAAATTGATATTAGAAATCCTCCTTGTAGGATCCCAGGATCGAAACCTGGTAAATGGGTGCTGGGAGCCGAGAATGGGGTTCTACGGAGGCTATCGGCGCCGAATTCGGTGATATAAAATTTTGTGAGCCAGGTTTCCAAGTTCGGGGTGTGACAGAAGTTGGTATCAGAACATAACTTAAGAATAACCGAGAACAACATCACATGTTTGCTATGAGTTTGGGACGATTAGGTTCCGAGTGAGTAACCTTCCGATTGAGTTCCCTAACGTGATTCTCAATGTTGATTGACGTCTTTATTCTTCCTATAGGACATGCTGCCCAGGAGAGTGACTCGAGCGAATCCCGCTCTACCACCCGATGCTCCAGCTTTACCACCTGCGACTCCTACTCCACCCTCAGAGATCCCTGCTCCCCATCCTGAGGATGTCATTCCTCCACCTAAGACCGGTGCGGATCCGACCATGCCTGTGAGTGCCTCTCAGTTACAGCAGATATTGCAGGCCGTGATGGCTGCGCTTCAGGGACAGGGTAGGTGCCCAATTATTTCTCCAACCCAGGCAGAGCAGGAGCACTTGAGTGCCCTTCTTCGAGAGTTCAGACAGCTCAATCCTCCGCGTTTCCAGGGCGAGCCAGATCCGACTGCAGTCGAGAGATGGCGCTTCGATGTAGAGAAGATCTTCGATACTATGGCATGTACGACCCAACAGCGAGTCCGATTGGCCGTATTTCTTCTCCAGGGAGAGGCCAAGCACTGGTGGACCTCCATTACCCGTGTTGCAGGGCCTGATTATGTCTGGACACGGGAGGATTTCATTGATCGATTTGAGCAGCAGTACTTCCCTGAACATATTCGTCGTCAGAGAGCACTAGATTTCGAGACCCTGGTACAGGGAGACATGTTAGTAGCACAGTACGCGACTCGTTTTGTGGCGCTATCAAGGTTTGCGCCGTATTTGATTGATGATGAGGGGCGGAAGGCCTGCCATTTCGAGAACGGCTTACGTTACGGTCTTCGAGACCGTGTTATTGGACATGAGCTTTCGACCTTTCAGGCGGTAGTACGGAGGGCCCAGATTTACGAGACTGAGTGGGCCGGCTCACAGACCAATCGAGATCAGAGGAGAGGCCGAGAGAGGCAGGCCCCCTCCAGTAGCTCTCAGTAGCATCAACGACCGTAGAGATACAAGAGTCACCCATCCACCAAAGCACCAGTAGCACCATCAGCACCTCCGGCTGCACCACCTCAGAGACAGCTTTCTGATACCTGCTATGGATGCGGTGGGATAGGACACCATAGGTGGGAGTGTCCTCGACCTCAGCACCAACAACTGAGAGCACCACAGTAGCCTCCACAGCAGCAGCCTCCAGTGCAGCAATGAGCACAGCAGCAGCAACCACAGCTACCTCAGCTGTCGAGGCCCCAGCCACAGCAGAGACAATAGTACAGGCTGCCGTAGAGGCAGCAGCAGCACCAGGGACCTCAAAGGAGACAAACACCTCCCCAGCTAGCTCAAGCTAGATTCTATGCGGTTCAGCAGGACCCGCAGTCATCCGAAGGAGTCATTGAGGGTATACTTCCAGTCTTTGCATGCATCGCCCGAGTATTGTTTAATTCTGGTGCTTCGCACTCATTCATGTCTGAGGATTTCTGCCGATCAACTGGATTGCCTACAAAATCTGCTAGTGAGGGATTGATTGTGTCGACGCCCTTGGGGAAGACTACAATATTAGGCCGCTTCTGTTTATCTTGCCCCATGTTAGTGGGAGAGATTTTCTTACCTGCCGACTTTACGTGCTGCCGATGTCAAACTTCGACGTTATCATGGGCATGGATTGACTTGCCGACTACCACGTCATCTTAGACTATTCCGCGAGGACAGTCACGTTTTGCATACTAGGCTTGTCGCAGTTTTAGTTTGTCGCCGAGCTTAAAGGAGAGCCGTTGTCATGTTTGATGTCCTGCGCCGTTGAGGAGCTGTTGCAGCATGTATTGACCAGTTGCCGATTGTTTGTGATTTCTCTGACGTGTTCCACGAGATTTTGGGATTACCTCCACGCCGTCATATTAAGTTCCGGATCGACCTCGTGCCTGGTATCGTGCCTATCTCGAAGGCCCCGTACCGTATGGCACCAATGGAGTTACGTGAGCTGCAGGGTCAATTGGATGAGTTTCGCATCGCCCCTGTACCTTATTATCATATTTTAATAAGGCTCTTAAGGCTAAGGGATAATCAAAACAAGGTTTACCTGTTAAGCCATGATCATTTAGAGGCTTATGGTTATCTTGGGTTAAGGGTTAAGGTCACTAGGGCACCTCATATACATATTATTTGCTCATTGATGCTTATGTCAACTTGTGTCAACGGTCTTCAGCTTCCAAGGGCTTAACCGACTATCCGACACAATAACTCGCATATTGACAAATAAGGTGCACAAATCAGTGTACTAATAGGACCCAATACAAGTTCTTTCTAGAGGTCCATTTTGTTTTATACATTGTGTTGTCCCTCGAATGTAGAATTCAGTCACATGTGGTATTTACGGGCGTGCCAAAATTTACTATGTAGTTCAATTTCAACCGAACAACTTTGACCCCAAGCTCCAAGATAGGTAGATATGTTAGCATTGACAATATATGACCGATGTCTTTTTTTACGATATATGACTGAGATGTGAGAAGACCGATCGCCAATTTAACCACTTGCAAGATGTTGTTAAAAATGATCAGGCGATTATCGAAGGGTAGGGTCCATTCTACGAAAGGACTTTCAAACACAAAAGCAAACAAAAAAGGAAATACTTACAATCGACTGCTAAGAGTAACTGCAACACACCTTTCTAAGAACAAAACTTCTTGTATCGTAATGGTAATCGTCCAACACATGAGCGTAAACTTGGATTACAGTTACTATATTATTGCTACTTTAATGTAAGATTTAGGCTACTGGTTACGTCGAGGAATGTAAAAGACTGATTATGCTAATGAAAATAAAGGATAATTGAAAGATAGACAATTTTGTTTGATTGAGTTGGTATTAGACACTTTACTTTGTTGAAATCCTTTACTATTTATAGATCTTCTTGTGGTAGTAATCCAGATGCTTCTTCCTCACGTTCAGTTAATAGCAATCGCTTCAGCACCACTTTAGCCTTCTGGACTCTTATTGGACACTTGTCCCGGTAACCACCTCAACACTGCTTTTTCTCAATCATGTCCTACATTCGAGCTTCTCGGCCACGCTTCGTCTATTGATGACGTGTAGTACTCTAAGCAACACCAATTATAGTTCCGCAACACATGCTCAAAATATCCTCAAATATCTTAGATGTGCTTTATACATCTCATGTAATGACAAGTGTCCTTTTCTAATATGTTGTTACTGAAACAATAAAAATATGGTACAACATTACCCCCCACGTCGCTTCACCTTTGGGTAAAAAGGTGAAAGTGACGGTGGTCTATTGTTCAATGCAATAAATGCGATCGGTCTGCTTTCCACGTGTTAACTCCCTATTGAATCAGCTCGGCTGAGATGAAAACCGAATGATGGTTTTACTTCTTTTTCATGGCCATCATTATGACACATTGCATACAATCGAATTGTGTGATGAGTCATGATTATCCTTTCATTAATGCGCATGTTCCTGACCGATATATACACAATTTTGAATCAGTATTGATTGTTTTTCACTACAACTCTCGCTCTTTACGTTTCTTCTTCTTCTCAAATTCTCTAAGTTTGCCTCTCTTCTTCCATGGCTACTTCTTCATCTTCCAGTCATGTAACCTTCCATCAGGAAGACTTCATAAGAGAGCTAGACGCCCTTTCTTTTGGGATTATGAATGACATCATCTTCACCACCACTGTCAACACAGATAAGGCATATCTTACACTCAAAATAGCATTCAATCATGAGATTATTCACAAACAACTTCAATCGGTGGAACAATTCTTTCTAGGCTGCCTAGGTGAAAAACTTCTGATTCAATCTGATTCTCTTCCAAACTCCACAAACACCTTTAAAGCCTTAAGATCCTAGCCAAGACTCGTGAAAGGATAGTCGAAATGGTATAACCGTATATCCAAATAACATGGCGATATATAGAAACAGGCCAGCATCTACGAATGCATCAATCTTTCTGTGCACGAATATACAACAAACACTTCCCTTCTTGCTGCAACTTCATATTTTTTGGATCTGATCGACCAAAACCTTCCACTTCGGATGTGGTCCCATGAGTCCAACGGTCATAAATATGTTCACTTTCACTCATCTTTTCCCTTTTGGAGATCCAATCTATCCTAGCTTCGTTGAGGACAATGAACAATACTTCGTCCTTTCATACAAGAATGGCAAAGCTTACTCCAATTTTATGCAAATTCAGCGCAATACCCATGCTACCGTTGATTATCAAGAGTACATGATATTTTATTGATGTGAATTTTCTATTATTTACTTTGTGTGAATGTTGTTCATATCACAAAAGTGTATGTCCATCTAGCCAAGGCACTAGCCCAAGGATGACAGGTAGCTTTGGCTTCGTTCGTGCTCGACTATCTATATCGCGGCAAGTATGAAGCAACCTCCAAATATTTTTAGCGCAGTGAAGGGCCTCTTTGGCTTCTTCAAATGTGGTTTTATGTATATTTTCACTCTGCTTTTGTAAATCCTATTACTCCTTCCAATTCTTGTACTTCTTTCGGCCAATGTAACATCTTTTACCCTAAGTCTACTCATTCATTTACAGACTATATAAACTTCTTCTTCTCTCTCAGCCCAAATAAACCCAAGTGTTCTTTTTTATCCCTTTAACAATAAAGAATTTGGTTTAGACTGGTTCATAGAGGAATACAAGACAACCAATGTTGAGATGTTCGAGCTTAGAGAAAAAACTCGGAAGAGTTATCTTATATGTAAAGATCTCCCCTATGATGACATTGTGGAGATAGGTGTTAATGCCAAAGCTGGGGTTAAACAGTACTGTCCCAATTTTCCTTCTCGCCAATCAACCTAGCTCAATGCATTCTTTACCCATTCACTCATATAGCTTATAATCAACCTCCAAACCATCGTTTGCTCGTGGATTCGGTCAGTACTTTCCAAATTCTCCAAAACAACTTTAAATTTATAAATTCTACTTTCCAAATTCCACTCTTCCCCAGCTGTCCTCGTTAGATGCTCACTTTCTGTAATTGGTGATTGAATTATTATGAGGGATTGGTTGTTGAACCCACCGAACTCATAATCGCACGATTCTTTCCTTCTGTAACAAGGATTGAAAAACATGGGACTGAGAATTAGAAACCAGCGACCGAGGGTAATAAAAAGACAATGGTATCGAAATCAAATGTCCCTAGGCCAGAGAATGACACGGTCGCGAAGAATGACATTGACCACTTTGACCATCCCCCTTTGTCAACAATAAAGGTGGTCAACCCAGCATCACCCATGCCAAAGCATCAAAAGGTTACAGTTGTAAGTTATGCCAATATGCAACTACTAGCCCAAACGGCCCTGACATCCACAAATCCTCTCATTCTTAGGAGGATTTCAAATCTAAGACCTATTCTAGGTTACATCCCTAAACCCTCTACTGCTCCAACTATCCAAACAGTTCTTCCACAATGACTTGGGTTAGTCGAGCCATGAGGAAAACTCTATATATTTTTTTACATCTAATATTGTTTCTGCCTTCAAAAAATATTATAATACAAAGTATTGGATGCGAATATCGCTTTCAAAATATTCTTGGGAAATGAAGCAAGTGCATAAAAGACATGTAAAAGCCCACTTCAATTGAGCATGGAATAAATGAGAGAAAACAAAGAAAATGTTGAATGATCCCAACCTTCCTCTTGATTGTTATCTCATACCTTGCAGACCCAATCCACCCCCATTTCCTACCTCTGCTCGTCCTCTTGCGATTACTATCGGCGATTCTACCAAAATTCAATAAATGATCGAATGACACTCCGCTCTTATTGTTTGCTCTAACTTAAGTGGACGTTTTCTATTTGTTTGCTTGATACACTATGCTTTTTCTGACATCTTTTATTTACGTAGTGATAGGGTAAATTTTAGCTGCTGAGAAACAAACCATTTCTACAATACCACAACCTCAACAACTCGAAATAACCATTGTTGTTGCTATACTTGGCAAGCCTACCACACCAATGGAAGAACTTAATATCTCTAATTCTAAGGTGAATATGAGCAATGTCCCTTAACCTGATGATTAAGCTCAAGGGGATATGAAAACTGTCTAATTGGTAGAATATTTGTCCCGGCCCAAACTCGGAAAACGGGCTCACAAAATTTTCGATCGCCGAATCTGGTGCCGACAGCTTCCGTAGTACCCCATTCTCGGCTCCCAGTGCCCATACGCCAGATTCTGATCTTGGGATCCTATAAGAAGGATTTTCAGTATGATTTTTTTTTGTTATGGAGCATAACCACAAGCATAACCAAGTCACAAAACAACATCACCACATATCCACTATATCAAAAACTTTAAGTACAATGCGGAAAGGGAAATACAAGGTGATCAAAAAGCTCTAAAACAATCTGGTACGCGCTCTTGCATCAGCGCTACTGCTGTCCAACGACACCTGCACACAACGGTCGTGCATAAGCTTACAAAAGCTTAGAGGGTGGTGTAAGTGTGTGTGCAAGGCAAGTGCCAAGTATACAATATCAGAGTAATGCGGAAATATGCAGTAAGTCCATGAATGCTGACAGCTGTACCAAAGCTATGTAATGCAAGGCATGAATGTTATTGACCATACCAAGACCATGCGATGCGAGGCCTATGTAGCCAAATGTCATATGCGAGATGCAATACAAGCATGTCAGTATTCATCAAGTATACATATCAGTACAGTTCCTTTCTGGATATCACCAGGGTCTAATACACCTCACATTGACTGCCTCCTCCCTAGCTGCACAGTCAAGCAAGTGGAAGAGACCACATTATGTGCCTAACCAGTAGTCTGCCAATACTTACGAGCTGGTCAAACTCAGCCTAGCTTATAGCCCCCTCACTCGGGCGGATAAGGCCACACCCCTTCCAACCGACCACGACACAGTGGGAGATGCGACTTACTGGTATTCGGCACTCGGGCGCTGTGTATCTACTCGGTCTAGACGTTGGAGCATCTCCTGGTACCAAAAAGGTTCTGAGATTTTCACCCAAGGACATCCTAAGTGCTTACAATGCTAGAGCCAATATTTTCGGTATCCGATACTACCATCCACGATGAGCCTGTGGAGGCCACGACCCTGATGTCACTAGGGCGTGCAGTGATCATGACACATAAATGCGAGATGCATGAATCACACTGTCAAATCATGTAGCAATCCAGCGCGTATCGCCCGATCATGTGAGGCACTCCGTCTTATAAGGAGTCCTGTATATGTCTCAGCCCAACGGCTTATGCTATGATCATACATCCCTCATATCAAGCATATATATGATGCGTATGGGCATGAATCATAGAGTTATACTAAGCATGTTATAAAGTGATGAATTGTTAACAAGTATGGGCCTATCAATGGGCCATAAGGAGAGTTACAATGCGAACATTTAACCAACATTGTACTTACAATGCAGGCGTCAAACCACCATTGTTCCCTAGGCACGGGCTACCATAAATATCATTACATAAACCATGGGAAATCACACATTGCAATGGACCTATATACATCTCTTTGGCCTCGACCCATAGTCCTTAGATACATCAAATGGGCCGCCTCATATGGGCCTTATATAAATCAAGTGGGCCGCATCAATGGGCCTTATGTAAATTGCAATGGGCCATATCCCATGGGCCTTTGAAAACATCACAATGGCCTTGTAACATGGGTCTCCTATATATCAAAGTGGGCCTCGACAACGGGCCACGAATACATCGAATGAGCCTAATCACATGGGCCTTATGTACATCAAGATGGGCCTCAACAATGGGCCACAAAGACATTAAGATGGGCCCACATTACATGGGCCTTATGTATGTCAAATGGGCCACAACAATGGGCCACACCCAAATACAAGTGGTGATGATGATTTCTACCATTAAAATTCCTAAGGCCCACCATAACATGTATTTCCCATCCAACCTGTTCCTAAGTTAACATAGGGATAGATGAAGTGGAACGAATATCAGCTTAATAGGAAACTACTATGGCTCCTTAGAAATTTGAACGGTGGACGTCATTGTCTACTACCTTAGATGGTGGGGTCCACTTGAACTTTAGATCTGACTTATTTTTAGTCTCAAGTTTGTAAGGCAAGCTTGCCAAATGGTTGAACGGTTTGGATGCAACACAAGCATCATGGTGGGGCCCATGAAAGCCCACCATTAGGTACATAAGATAATATACAACACACACACACACACACACACACACACACATACACGCACAACCCCACACGTACACACGCACACACACGCATGCACACACGCACACCCACTGTCCCCTGGACGGTGGGGATAGAACAAATACATCACTGCAGGCTCCACCGTCCAGGAGGATGGTGGAAATAAAACACATATTTCGAGTGGGTCCCACGTGGGGCCCACTGTAATGTTTATAAGCCATCCAATCCGTCCATAAGGTCACGCAGACCTGAATGAAGAGTAAAAACAAATTTCATCTTGATCCAAAACTTCTAGGAACCCAAAAAGGGTTTCAATGACTGACCTTCAATCAACACTGTTTCCTATAATGTGGGCCATCTGAGCATTGGACCGGCCTGATATTTGGAGGGGGCCCACTTCAGGAAGGGGCCCACCCAATGAACGGGTTGGATGACAAATATACATCATGGTGGGGCCCACAGCTGGAGCTGTGGGTCCCTGCCTACACGGTCCCCCGCCCTCCACACGGCAGGCGCTGCCTGCACCTCTGGCAGCAGCAGCGTCTGCTGCCTCTTATATATTTTTTTATTTTTTTTGAAAACCTATTTTCTGAGGTTTTTCGAGTGTGGGGCCCGCATAGGAAGAATTCAACCCCGCTATTGCTTCCCATAGCTCAAGACGAGCCAAACAAGCCCAATATTCGATGTTTTTCGGCGCATAAAAAATGTCAAGGTGACTTTCAACGGTAGAAACCACTATTTTACATGTTATGGCCCGCTTGAAGATCGTATGGACTTCATTTTTCGGCTTAACGCCTAAAACGATCATCTGAATGGGATGGATGGCATGGATTGAATACATACATCAAGGTGGGGCCTATATGAGTGGGCCACCCCACAAACTTGGAAACAAGCTAATATTTGTGTTTTCCCAGTAACGTCCAGTGTCCCTGGACGCTGGACGGTTTAGCACCACGAATTTAAGGTGGGCCCTGCTCTGGTGGATGGTGTGGGTACAACACATATGAAGTAGGCCCACTTATAGATGGCTTGGAAAAAAATATGACTCACGTGTGGGGTCCATCCTGATGGGCCACACAACCACATCATCAACACATGAAAGAAATGAAAAAGAGAGGGAGAGAGAGAGAAAGAGAGTGGGACACACGTGATGGAGGGACCCCGACACTATGGGCCCTCCCTTTCATGATCTACAACATACATCAATTGGGTCTCATTACATGTGGGCCCACCAATCAAAATCAATGGTTGTAACGACCTGTAAATTTCCGTACCTTGGGTCGAGTACCACCTCAGACCAGAAATCACGTAGGATTAAATCCTTTAGAAATTTAACAAAGTTAACTAAGTACTAAACTCGGTTAGCCATGAAATCCGTTGGGATCGCTTTAAATACGATCTGCAAGACCCAAAACTTGCAGAATTAGTGACTCTAGGTTACCCTAAAGTCTAAAACCAAACTCATTACCCGTCTGCTCTCGGGAATGAAACGAAACTTCGTATTAGGTCTAGATCGCACATCGGGAGTCCGATTAATACGAAGCTAAGGAACTAGGACCGCCCCACTGGGCTTGACAATCATCTCAAAAATCAGATGATTCCGATGTCCCACGGCCATTCGTTTCGATCCGGAGCGAGGGAGTGTGAAAAACACTATTCCCATCCTAATAAAAATATCAGGAATAGTGATCTGGCATCATTCGGTTGCGCGTCAGTATTAAGCAACCTGACCGTCAGAATCAGACCAAATTACACCCTCGGATTAAGAAAAATTTCAGGAACATTTACATGTACTTGGAATTTCTAATCGTGGCCCACTGACCGTTGAACTGAAAGTGGTCCGTCACGTGCGATCTGGGAATCCGATCGAGTCGAAAATGTAATTCCACGTAGATCCATAGATGGTGAGCTTAAGTCTGACGTTTGGCTCAAGGAGGGCCACCAGAACCTCCCTTTTGAGCTGGAAAAGTGGCGAAATGCCTATATATGCAGTCACCCTTGAACCTGAGTCTATTTTAGAGATGTTTTTGGCTATAAAAGGGGCTTAGAACAGCCCCTCTCACAGCCATACGAATTTGGGAGAAAAACCCTAGAGAGAGAAAGAAAGAGAGAGAAAAGCTTGGAGTTTGTTGCTGATCTTCCTCCTACTGCTTGGGTTGTCGCACGGCCTACACCGCTCCGTTCTAAGTGTTTTCCCGGCGGTATCCATCCCATTTGAAGGTAAGAAACCCTAACCCTAGGTCTGATTTGAGGTAGGATCGTTGTAGGTTATGAAAAAGCTAATCGATTCCGCTCTTTAGGCTAGAAAACTCCCGTAGACGGAAGCTCTACTACCCTTGCTGATTCGTTGAAATTCCAAGGGCAAGGTGAGGACTTTAAGTGTATAAGTTATGTTTTTCAACGCTTTCAATGTCAGATAATGATAGATTCATGATCTGCATGTAAATGCACAGGTACAAAGTGCTTTCCTTTTCCGGTTTCGATTAACGTTGTAGAATATGGAATTTCACATACTCTAGATATACGTAGAAATACCGTATACGTATTTTTTTTGGGAAAATATTTGATATGTTTATTTAATATATCATTATATAATATATGGATAAATTACTAGTTTGGCGAAAGGAATCGCCAAAATACATGTTCCCTTGTAAATGTCAAGTATGTTGAAATTGTGTATTCTAGAAATACCGCGTATGTGCAATTTTTGGAGATATAATTGTCATGATTATTTGTTGTATGAATATGGTATACGTGGATAAAATAACCGCTTGGCGAAAGAATAGCCCTAATACGCGATTTGCTAACATACGTCATGTATGTTGGAATCGCGTACTCTAAGTGTTTGTGTAATTGCTTGTGTGTGTAAATGCTTGTGTATTAGTGCCCTAGAGAGGTGCTGATATGGAATTCCCGACTCCCTTAGAGACATGTAGGATCCCCTCCATGCGGTGGTTCGCTAGAACCACTCACTTGTAATGTGTATGTAATTGTATCCCTATGTGGATAGTGCTTTACTACATGCTTCACAACATGCTTTCCAACATGCTTTACATCATGTTTTACTTCATGCTTTATAACATGCCTGCTAACATGCTTGTATTGTTTATTTATCATGCTTTACTCCAATGATATTGATGAGAACTGTTTGAGTTTGGGACTATGCCTATAGTCCAAACATTCGGTACCAGACTTGCGGTTGTGGCTGAGATTCATATCGCCACAACGGACGTGTCTGGCGAACCCGAGTCGTACTTCGGTTGGCGATAGTGGTTGGCCACACGGAGAGCTTTTGCGCTCCATATCGTTCAACTTGTGGTGCGCTCGAGCTAGTCAGGCTCGTCAAGTAAACCGAAATGTATTGTGTATTCACCATGTTTGGTCACTACTGCTTGAACCTAGGGTACCAAACTTACCAGTGGCGATCCCGTTTAACCATGGTACCTCGATCCGCTAAGTCGCATGAGCCAGGCATGGTGGTATGGGACACCGTGGTCGAGCTGTCGGCCTACGCTGGGGCCATGTGCCTCCCCGTAGTGACCATTGCGCAACCAAATTCGTGAGCCGAATACGGTGGTATGGGATACTGTATTCGAGCTGTCGATACTTACGGCGAGAGCCGAGTACGGTGAGACCTGTGCTCGTGCTGACGGGCGACGAGTCCTCCGTAGTATCATCGAGTGTACTCCAAGTGTCTGTGATTGGCGACGAGTCTTTCACAGCAACTAGAGTACGAGTTGAGCCGAGTACGGTGAGACCTGTACTCGAGCTGACGGCTAGTGATTGAGCCGAGTACGGTGAGACCTGTACTGAGCTGACGGCCAGCAATTGAGCCGCATACGGTGAGATCTGTATCCGCGCTGACGAGTGACGAACCCTTTGCGATGCCTTCACTACGCTTCTCAAACTATATTATCGTATGAGAATAACTAGGATTGACGACCCTAGAATGGATCATGTCGGGAATGATATAAGGGAGGTACCTTAGTTTCCCAATCCTGCTGGTTGAAATGGACTAATAAAAACTTGGTAATCATGAGCATCATCGCACCGCATGTGCTTTGTAGATGTGGCGCACTGAGAGGTAAGCATTCGCGAACGTAAGATGATGTCGCTTGAGGGTGGTTTGGCAAGGGCATACAGCATCATGTCATATCATTTTGCACTTAACAAGAGTAGTTAGAAATGTTTGATTTGTACTGCTTGATTGATTTGATAACATGTTAACTTATGCTTTATTGTTCCACTGAGTTAGCTACTCACTCCCACGTTACGGGACGGTGTTTGCAACACCCACCAGACTCTGTCGCAGGTGTAGATGGCGCCTTGGTTCAGGAGCCGGAGCCCGACTTCGATGAGGATCAGGAGGAGTTCTCCTTTATGCAGTATTCTGACGGCTTTGCTTAGAGGCCGGCGGCGCGCGGGATTTTCAGGGCCTCTCTTGGGATTGTATTTTGATTTTTGACTTAGAAACAACACATGTATATTGGTCAGTTCAGTTAGTACTCATACTCTGGAGTTCATAAAAATTTTGTTACTTTACATACTTTGAATATAAAATTTAGTCTTCCACTTGCCTTTATACAATTGAACTGGAGTATGAATTACTGTTTTGGTATAATCTCATTCATGTTTATTGCGCTAACTCAGACAACATTTAACCAGCGTTGTGTATGTTGCATAAGTGATGCGTTGGAACTCGGGAGTTGAGTTCATACTCGACTCCCGAATTTCAGGGCGTTACAAGTTGGTATCAGAGCATGATTTTGATTAAACCAGACCTGAGTTATGTCCCCACTACGTACGCTGACGCATTATACTTAGGAGGGTGCGCAAAATTATAGAAACAGTCCTAGGGTCTCCCGATTTCACCGTTCGGTGAAATTCATAAAAACGGACGCGTTGATCGAGTTTGTACTTGATCCTGACCGCACACATGGACTCTAAATCACTCCTAGACCGTCTATTGACGTGTCCAGGTCATTATCCACCCAAAATCAGTCGTTAAAAATCACAAAAAATCAGATTAATTCAGAAAATTCCCGGAACTAACCGTTCTGGAGCCGAACTGAGTTCGTGGGCCCCCCACATAAATCCACTAAGGGTTCCGATCAAACCAGGGTGCATTTGGCACCCTGGACATGTGGGAAACAGATCCCCACCGCGGTGGTGCGGCTCCGACCAAGTCCGGCCGCGGCGGCGCCGCGGCTCGGGCGGCGGACCGGGTCCGGTTGCTTTCCGGCGAGTTTCCAATGGGGGGTGGTCGGTCCAGCACCCTCTACCCCTGGCACGTGCCAAATTGCAAGTGGTTAGGTTTTAAGGGGCTGGAGCACCCTTTCCTCATTTCACCCCCTTTTCCAACACCTCCACACCCATTTTCGATTTTTCTCAAAAACCCATCCTCCAAACCTTCAAATCTTCATTTTCTTCCATAACCCACACACCTCAACCTTCCACAACAGCCCTAGCCTCCTCCTTTTCCCATTTTCTCAAGTTGGAGCTCTCCACCCCTCCTTGGAGCTCAAAATCGGGTAATCTACTAACCCATTCCATTTTCTTCTTGCTTCTCCTTCATTTCCTACCTCTAGTGCCCCTTCCACACCTGTTGGATTGTTGTTTATGGGGATCAAAGAGATTAGCCCCTTGTTCCCCATTTTGACAATTTTTCATGGCCCTCCTTGGTGTGGTGGCTACCATTTTTTCCATTTCCTCCATCCTATCTCTCATCGGAAAGAGGAAAACCGCGGCCGATGACGCCGGCCCAAGTAGGCCAGCCCATTCCCGAAGAAGATCCGATGTTGGGGCCGGCACAAGCACCGTGCGGGAGTTTAGGTCGAAGCGAGACCTGGATCCTGACCATCCCGTCGGAAATGCTTACCCGATAGGCATGGAATATAGGCGCTTCGCGGGCCGCAAGGTTGTGTTTGAAGCTCATGTGGATGAAAGAGTGTTGGGGCTACACCCACTGATGGATTGCCTGGTGGACATCGGATGGAACTCTATGTTTGATGGCGAGTCCCCTACATGTGAGAACACGTTCGCGCTTTCTATGCCCACATCGTGGACGCATCAGTTGAGCCTCTTCAGTTTACTGTGTCTGTGAGGGGCATTAGACGCACGATTACAGTGGATGAAGTGGCTCAGATCACGAAGCTACCGCTTGGTCAGGTACACCCCAGTGATAACTTCTCCAGAAGTGCTCGGGAAAGAGATCGCCGCACGCGATACCTTGGGTCGCCGTGGTGGGTTACTTGGAAGAGAGAGGAAATTGCATTGCGGCGACAAAGATGGCCGAGGACTTCCGTTTACTCCATCACATTTTCACCTACAATGTGTACCCACGGTCGGGTAACCGCACGGAATGTACTCGGTTGATGGTGGACTTTTGTACAAGATGGGACATGGGGACGACATATGCCTACCCACATTCATCCTATCCCAGATAGTTCAGGTTGTTCGTTCTGCAGGAACGATGTGTCGCTCCCATTTGGCCGTCTGATCTGCAGGATGGCTCGTGATGTAGGCTACAGATTGAATATGGAGGATCTTGCACCGGTCCGAGTCATAAGTGAAGCGACACTCAAGAATATGAAGATCGTCCCTCAACAGCGGCAAGCCCGACTCGACGAGTCTGGAGATGAATCGGATAGCGCCGGTGAGGAGAGTGATGAGGGGGTGGTGATGACATACAGGAAGAAGAACTTGAGGCTCAGGACACCGAGGAAAGTTCACCCCCTATGGCTCAGGAGCAAGGTATGGATAGAGATGCTCTGGATGCACGTTTGGCCCGTCTCGAGGAGGGTCAAGCCACCTTGCAGCAAGAGATTGGTCAAGTACGCGCCAAACTTGAAGAGAATGAAGCCTATATGAAGAAGAGTTTTAAGAAGATGTCCCGTACATTGAAGGCCATTCTGTGCTGTGCGCAGGACAAGAATGCTCCTCCTCCACCGCCTGCTTCGGATGCTTAGTCATCCATGTTGTTGTATGTTGTGTTTGCTTTGGTTACCGTGATAGGCGGTTTGTGTTTTCATGCAGATGTTGTATTAGGTAGTAGCATGTTTTAGGTGTTTGATTGTAGTAGATGTGTTGGCTATCATGTGATTTTCTGTCGTGATTCATGTAACTCTGTAGTCCATGTATTATGACAATTTTGGGTAAATGAAAAGCATGTAGCCTCTTTTGTTTTGATGATGTGTGGAATGCTTAAGTGTTTTATGATGTGTGTTGTGCTTTATCTCACAAATAATCTACCCTATGTTGTATAGGGCATGCCGCGCAGCAGTACACGCGGAGCACGGCACATCTACGTCTGACCGGCTCTATGGACCAGACTCCTTCTTGTAGTAGCGGTCCTGCGGACCGTGGGTTAGGATCTGATCAGCCTTCTGTTGGTCCTACTGGTGGGCAGCCACCTTACACGCCCCCGGTCCGTGAGCAGTATCGACCGTCATCTGCTGCGCAGCATGATTCTCAGGCTACTCCACCACTGATAGATTTGAGCAGCTGATGATGATGATGCATCAGCAGCAGATGCAGTAGCAGCAGCAGCAGATGCAGCAGCAGCAGCACCAGGAGCTTATGGCCACTATTGCTGAGGCCTTGTCCCGTGGTGGTAGCGCGACTCCACCTACGACATCTGCGCATCCTAATGAGGATCCTGAGCCTCCTGCTCGGTTTGAGGATGCGCCTCTGCCTACACCGTCGCACCTCCTACGGAGATGTCGGTACTCGTGGTCTACTCGAGCGATTTTTAGCGTTGAGGCCTCCCTCATTTGTGGGTTCTCACAGACTCGAGGAGGCGTTCTGGCTAGACCGCATCTCCAAGATGCTACGGATGTTGCATTGCTCTGAGGCAGAGCAGGTTGAGTTAGCTACCTTAATGTTTGAGAGGGAGGCCAGCTTATGGTGGGACAGTGTACTGCGCGCACGGTCGCAGTGGACTTCGTGTGGACCTGGGAGGCTTTCGAGTCTCAGTTCCACGAGAAGTATTACCGCAGACGTATCGGCATGAGCGGGAGGATGAGTTTCTGCACCTCAGGCAGGGAGGCATGACGGTGACGGAGAGTATGAGCACCGATTTACTGAGTTGGGCCGCTTTGTCTCGACCATCCTCGTCAATGAGCAGATGAGGATGCGACGATTCACTGGGGGCTTGCGACCTGACATACGGTCGAAGCTATGCTGCCACAGTATCCCTACGTATGCAGCGTTGGTCCACATGTCTATGACGACCGAGCAGGATGTGGACCGTTTGGCCGATCAGGTGGTACTATGGTTGCGAGACCGCGGCAGGATTTACAGAGCAGGCCTATCTTAGGCAAGAGACCTCGGGCTGATTCCCCCCCAGGGCCTCAGCGCCAGTTATTCCTATGAGACGCCCGTTGGTGACCTACACGTTTTGCGGGAAACCAGGACACCCTGCTGAGAGCTGCTTCTCGCACATGAGGGCTAGCGGATTTGCGCCACCGCAGAGATTGGGTCGCCCTTATCCACAGGCCATATCAGCTCCGCCGCTACAGACTGTTCCTGCACATCCTTCATTCCGACCTCCTGTGCCACCCTTCAGGCCGCCACAGCGACCCCTGGCTCCTCAGCCGAACCGCCAGCAGCAGGCTCGTATACATACACTTGTTGCTGAGGCACCAGAGACGTCGATATCGACACCGACGGCTTTTGAGGGTACGGCTTATATTCATGATACTCCTGTTTCCTTATTGGTGGACACTGGGTCCACTACTTCTATTATTTCTTATGGGGCGGTGGGTGAAACGTATCTATCTTGGCATACGATTCCCATAAGGGAATGAGACTCACTACGGCCTACCGGACTTGTTCGGATGTCACACGGTTCTGCGAGGGTTGCTCGATAGTTTTGGGTAGCAGCACAGTGCTCGTCGACCTTATGTTGCTCCGCTATGGCACTACGACGCTATACTTGGCATGGATTGGCTCGCCAAGATGAGGGCGGAGATAGATTGCGATGCTCGGATCGTGACTGCCTATGGACCTGACGGCACAGCTTTCACGTTCCCAGTGCAGGTCAGTTGGCCTGTCGAGTTGATTGTTATGCTGCTTTATTGTGCCGATTGATGGTCTGACACTGGAGGGTATGCTAGTGGTTCGGGAGTTTGTTGGAGTCTTTAAGACTATCCCTGGTTTACCTCCTCGGCGTGAGATTGATTTTACGATTGACCTTACGCCTGGTGCGACGCCCATCTCGTTGCCGACTTATCGTATGCCTCCATGTGAGATGGAGGAGCTGCGGAAACAGATTGACGAACTTATAGAGAAAGGTTTTATTCGACCTAGTGTGTCTCCTTGGGGAGCACCTGTGTTGTTCGTAAAGAAGAAGGACGGGTCGCTACGGTTGTGTATTGATTACCGTAGGTTGAACCAGGTCACGGTGAAGAACAAGTATCCTTTGCCCAGGATTGATGATCTGTTTGATCAGTTAAGGGGGCGAAGTATTTCTCGAAGATTGACCTTCAGTCAGGGTACCACCAGTTGCGCGTGAGAGAGGAGGACGTGCAGAAGACAGCCTTCAGGACGTGCTTTGGGCACTATGAGTTCTTGGTGATGTCGTTCGGTCTGACGAACGCACCAGCCGTGTTCATGGATCTGATGAACTGGGTATTTCGGCCCTTCCTTTACCGATTCGTCATCGTCTTTATCGATGACATCTTGATATACTCCACGAGTCGGGAGGAGCACGAGGAGCACCTGCGAGCAGTATTGGGTACGTTGGAGAAGAACCAGTTGTTTGCGCAATACACGAAGTGCGACTTCTGGCAGGAGGAGGAGTCAAGTTCCTGGGACATGTAGTGTCCAAGGATGGGATAGCAGTGGACCTTGCTAAGGTAGTCGCGGTTCAGGATTGGCAGCAGCCTGAGTCGGTTACTGAGGTGAGGAGTTTCCTTGGTCTGGCTGGATATTACAGACGTTTCATTCGGGACTTCTCAAAGATTGCCAGGCCATTGTCTCAGTTGACTCGGAAGGACTTGAAGCTCGCCTGGAATGAGAAGGCGGAGGCAGCTTTTAAGGAGCTGAAGGACAAGTTGACGTCCGCCCCTGTGCTAGTATTGCCAGAGCAAGGGGTGAAGTACACGGTATATACTGACGCGTCTCGCGTTGGTTTGGGTTGTGTTCTGATGCAGAAGGATAGGGTGATTTCGTATGCCTCGAGACAATTAAAGAAGCACGAGGAGAATTACCCTACACATGACCTGGAGTTGGCAGCTGTCATCTTTGCATTGAAGCTCTAGAGACATTACTTCTACGATGAGGAGTTCGAGCTTTTCTAGACCACAAGAGCCTTAAATACATATTCACACAGCGGGATTTGAATATGAGACAGCGCCGATGGATGAAGACCTTGAAGGACTTCAAGTTCGAGGTTTCCTACCATCCTGGCAAGGCGAACCTTGTGGCAGACGCGTTGAGCCGCAAGAAGGCGATTGCATTTGCGGCACCGCTGATGATAGCCGAGTGGGACATGATAGGTTTGTGCGGGACTTCGAGCAGAGACTCACTGTCGAGGAGCCTTTTGAGTGTGTTGCGCACGTTCGGGTGCGGCCACTTATTGACGACAGGATTGTTGAGGCCCAAAGGGCGATATACGGTTGTCTGAGCTTCGAGAGCAGGCTAGCGACGCCATGGACTCCGAGTGGAGAGTTGGTTTTGATGGGGGTTTACGATTCCGTGGCCGCCTATGTGTTCCTGATGTGGCTGACTTGAGACGCGAGCTTCTCGAGTCTGCCCATAACTCGAAGCTTACGATGCATCCTGGTAGCACGAAGATGTACCAGGATTTGAGACGGACTTATTGGTGGGATGATAACATGAAGGCCCACATTGCTGAGTATGTATCTCGATGTCTGACGTGCCAGCAGGTCAAGGCAGAACATCGCCGACCTCCTGGACTACTTCAGCCCATGCCTATAGCGGAGTGGAGTGGGACTTCATCTCCATGGACTTCATATCAGGGCTGCCGAAGACGAGGAAGGGACACGATTCTATTTGGGTGATTGTGGACGGTTGACCAAATCGGCCCATTTCCTCCCTATCAGAGTTACGAACTCTGCAGACGAGCTGGCTAGACTGTACATCAGAGAGATCGTCCGTCTGCATGGAGTTCCCTTAGAGATCGTGTCGGACAGAGACACGCGGTTCACATCCATCTTCTGAACTCGTATCCAGGAGGCGATGGGTGTGAAGTTGAAGTTCAGTACAGCGTTTCATCCTCAGACTGATGGGCAGACAGAGCGGGTGAATCAGATTCTAGAGGATATGTTGCGAGCATGTGTGTTGGACTTCAAGGACAGCTGGATGACTGTCTTCCGTACGCAGAGTTCGCCTACAACAACAGCTTCCAGGCGACTATTGGCATGGCCCCATATGAGGCTCTATATGGTCGACCTTGTAGGGCACCGCACTGTTGGGCAGAGGTTGGCGAGCGTAGCCTGATTGGCCCGGAGTTGGTACAGGACTACGGAGAAGGTAGATATTATCAGGCGTCGATTACTCACAGCGCAGAGCAGGCAGAAGAGTTACGCCGATACGAGGCGGCGACCGCTAGAGTTCGAGGTCGGGGATCATGTGTTCCTTCGAGTTTCCCCTATGAAGGGAGTCCTTCGGTTCGGGAAGAAGGGGAAGCTCACACCGAGGTTTATCGGTCCATTTCAGATACTGGATCGAGTGGGTGATGTGGCGTATCGTCTCGCCGCCTACACCACTTGCTTCTGTACACAACGTATTTCATGTATCTATGCTGAAGAAGTACGTTCCTGATCTTTCGCATATCATCAGATGGGAGCAGGTACAGTTGAGTGAAGATGCTACGTACGAGCTGCGCCCGACACGTATCCTTGATAGGAAGGAGCAGGTACTACGTAGCAAGGTCATCCCACTTGTGAAGGTGCTTTGGACACATCATTCTGAGAGAAGCTACCTGGGAGACTGAGGCCGAGGTCAGAAAGAACTACCCTCAGATTCTCAAGGACTATGAAAAGGTATAAATTCCGAGGACGAAATTTTTTTGTTTAAGGGGGGTAGATTGTAACGACCTGTAAATTTCCGTACTTGGGTCGAGTACCACCTCGACCCAAAATCACGTAGGATTAAATCCTTTAGAAATTTAACAAAGTTAACTAAGTACTAAACTCGGTTAGCCATGAAATCCGTTGGGATCGCTTTAAATACGATCTGCAAGACCCAAAACTTGCAGAATTAGTGACTCTAGGTTACCCTAAAGTTTAGAACCAAACTCATTACCCGTCTGCTCTCGGGAATGAAACGAAACTTCGTATTAGGTCAAGATCGCACATCGGGAGTCCGATTAACACGAAGCTAAGGAACTAGGACCGCTCACTGGGCTTGACAATCATCTCAAAAATCAGATGATTCCGATGTCCCACGGCCATTCGTTTCGATCCGGAGCGAGGGAGTGTGAAAAACACTATTCCCATTCTAATAAAAATATCAGGAATAGTGATCTGGCATCATTCGGTTGCGCGTCAGTATTAAGCAACCTGACCGTTAGAATCAGACAAATTACACCCTCGGATTAAGAAAAATTTCAGGAACATTTACATGTACTTGGAATTTCTGATCATGGCCCACTGACCGTTGAACTGAAAGTGGTCCGCCACGTGCGATCTGGGAATCCGATCGAGTCGAAAACGTAATCCCACGTAGATCCATAGATGGTGAGCTTAAGTCTGACGTTTGGCTCAAGGAGGGCCACCAGAACCTCCCTTTTGAGCTGGAAAAGTGGCGAAATGCCTATATATATGCAGTCACCCTTGAACCTGAGTCTATTTTAGAGATGTTTTTTGCTATAAAAGGGGCTTAGAACAGCCCCTCTCACAGCCATACGAATTTGGGAGAAAAACCCTAGAGAGAGAGAAAGAAAAGAGAGAGAAAAGCTTGGAGTTTGTTGCTGATCTTCCTCCTACTGCTTTGGGTTGTCGCACGGCCTACACTGCTCCGTTCTAGGTGTTTCTCGGCGGGGTATCCATCCCATTTGAAGGTAAGAAACCCTAACCCTAGGTCTGATTTGAGGTAGGATCGTTGTAGGTTATGAAAAAGCTAATCGATTCCGCTCTTTAGGCTAGAAAACTCCCGTAGACGGAAGCTCTACTACCCTTGCTGATTCGTTGGAATTCCAAGGGCCAAGGTGAGGACTTTAAGTGTATAAGTTACGTTTTTCAACACTTTCAATGTCAGATAATGATAGATTCATGATCTGCATGTAAATGCACATGTACAAAGTGCTTTCCGTTTCCTGTTCGATTAACGTTGTAGAATATGGAATTTCACATACTCTAGATATACGTAGAAATACCGTATACGTATTTTTTCGGGAAAAGTTTGATATGTTTATTTATATATGATTATATAATATATGGATAAATTACTAGTTTGGCGAAAGGAATCGCCAAAATACATGTTCCCTTGTAAATGTCAAGTATGTTGAAATTGTGTATTCTAGAAATACCGCGTATGTGCAATTTTGGAGATATAATTGTCATGATTATTTGTTGTATGAATACGGTATACGCGGATAAAATAACCGCTTGGCGAAAGAATAGCCCTAATACGCGATTTGCTAACATACGTCATGTATGTTGGAATCGCGTACTCTAAGTGTTTGTGTAATGCTTGTGTGTGTAAATGCTTGTGTATTAGTGCCCTAGAGAGGTGCTGATATGGAATTCCCGACTCCCTTAGAGACATGTAGGATCCCCTCCATGCGGTGGTTCGTTAGAAACACTCACTTGTAATGTGTATGTAATTGTATCCCTATGTGGATAGTGCTTACTACATGCTTCACAACATGCTTTCCAACATGCTTTACATCATGTTTTACTTCATGCTTTATAACATGCCTGCTAACATGCTTGTATTGTTTGTTTATCTTGCTTTACTCCACATGTTATTGATGAGAACTGTTTGAGTTTGGGACTATGCCTATAGTCCAAACATTCGGTACCAGACTTGCGGTTGTGGCTGAGATTCATATCGCCACAACGGACGTGTCTGGCGAACCCGAGTCGTACTTCGGTTGGCGATAGTGGTTGGCCACACGGAGAGCTTTTGCGCTCCATATCGCTCAACTTGTGGTGCGCTCGAGCTAGTCAGGCTCGTCAAGTAAACCGAAATGTATTTGTGTGTTCACCATGTTTGGTCGCTACTGCTTGAACCTAGGGTACCAAACTTACCAGTGGCGATCCCGTTTAACCATGGTACCTCGATCCGCTAAGTCGCATGAGCCAGGCATGGTGGTATAGGACACCGTGGTCGAGCTGTCGGCCTACGCTGGGGCCATGTGTCTCCCCATAGTGACCATTGCGCAACCAAACTCGTGAGCCGAATACAGTGGTATGGGATACTGTATTCGAGCTGTCGATACTTACGGCGAGAGCCGAGTACGGTGAGACCTGTGCTCGTGCTGACGGGCGACGAGTCCTCCGTAGTATCATCGAGTGTACTCCAAGTGTCTGTGATTGGCGACGAGTCTTTCACAGCAACTAGAGTACGAGTTGAGCCGAGTACGGTGAGACCTGTACTCAAGCTGATGGCTAGTGATTGAGCCGAGTACGGTGAGACCTGTACTTGAGCTGACGGCCAGCAATTGAACCGCATATGGTGAGATCTGTATCCGCGCTGACGAGTGACGAGCCCTTTGCGATGCCTTCACTACGCTTCTCAAACTATATATCGTATGAGAATAACTAGGATTGACGACCCTAGAATGGATCATGTCGGGAATAATATAAGGGAGGTACCTTAGTTTCCCAATCCGCTGGTTGAAATGGACTAATAAAAACTTGGTAATCATGAGCATCATCGCACCGCATGTGCTTTGTAGATGTGGCGCACTGAGGGAGTAAGCATTCGCGAACGTAAGATGATGTCGCTTGAGGGTGGTTTGGCAAGGGCATACAGCATCATGTCATATCATTTTTGCACTTAACAAGAGTAGTTAGAAATGTTTGATTTGTACTACTTGATTGATTTGATAACATGTTAACTTATGCTTTATTGTTCCACTGAGTTAGCTACTCACTCCCACGTTACGGGACGGTGTTTGCAACACCCACCAGACTCTGTCGCAGGTGTAGATGACGCCTTGGTTCAGGAGCCGGAGCCCGACTTCGATGAGGATCAGGAGGAGTTCTCCTTTATGCAGTATTCTGACGGCTTTGCTTAGGCCGGCTGCATCGCGGGATTTTCAGGGCCTCTCTTGAGGATTGTATTTTGATTTTTGACTTAGAAACAATACATGTATATTGGTACTCAGTTAGTACTCATACTCTGGAGTTCATAAAATTTTGTTACTTTACATACTTTGAATATAAAATTTCAGTCTTCCGCTTGCCTTTATACAATTGAACTGGAGTATGAATTACTGTTTTGGTATAATCTCATTCATGTTTATTGCGCTAACTCAGACAACATTTAACCAGCATTGTGTATGTTGCATAAGTGATGCGTTGGAACTCGACATGCAAGGGCGTTACAATGGTGGAGATCCTTTCTCCATCGACATGCAAGGTCTAGATGACCCTATATGTGCAAGAAAATAAACATCATGATGGGGTCCATGGAGAATGGCCCCATCATGGAATGATCATGAGGATCAAGGTGGTCCATCGGCCACATCAAGGGTCCAAAGTGAGATCTAAACCATTGATCGGTTGGCTTCACTTGGCCCATCATAAACACATGAAAATCTAGCCTATAACACACCCACCGTTTGATCTTCTCGGTCCGTTGGAACGCCGGTCTCCATGCGCTTCACTTTGATAGAGAGGATGAGAGTTAAATGGCTAAGATTAAAGATTTTTGGGAGAAGAAGGTGGGCCACCACACTCACTTTTCTCTCTGAGAAAGGCTTAGACGTGAGCTCATTTGGGTGCTTGGAAAATGTGTTAAGAAGAGAGAGAGAGAGAGAGGGTTGTAAGGGAGAGGGAGTGGGGTGATGGAGTGATGGATGCGAGGTGAGTGATGGGTGAGGTGAGAGATGGGTTGACTTTGGTGGTTGCTTAACTTATGGAGAAAGAAAACATGAGTTGCTTTTGTACTTGACATGAAGTGGTTGAGTGATGGATAGATTGATTGATTGATGAGACATGTGTGTAGAGATTCTTTTGGAATTGCAACGCGGAGCGTTTTCTTCAAAATAAACGCCGGCCCGCATCTTCTGGTCAGGGTATTGGATCGGTGCGTAAGACACGGCGTCGGAACTGCAGCGACGGTGCGGTCGTAATGATACAAGTCTCGGATTTAAGCCGACTCGATTCTATAGGATACGACTTAGGGTCGATCGCAAACGTCGGTATCAGTCGCAGATTGCCGGACTTCAACGGGAAAGATCGCGGAAGTCGACGGAATAGTACGAACTAGGATACGAGTCTTACAACCTTTCTATGTTTCCATCCATTCTGAAGCTTCATCAATCACTCTTAATCAAGAAGATGACGATCCCATTGTAGAGACCCCACTGAGTTATCGAAAAACAACATCTTCCCATTCCACTCCTACATCGGCTAGTTGCTCTGCGCCATTCTTGGGACCTACTGAACAAAATGTCCCCGACACAACTACTAGGGGATGTGTACTAATTTTTTATGAAGAAGAAGAAGAACCATATTGGCCATTTGCAACTCCTGTTCGAGTTGCAACTACTGAAACTCTTGTGACCAACAATGTTGTTATTCATTACCTCCTCCGGTAACCAAGAAAAATATTTTCCGTTAAAGAAGTGCTCTCTTCCCTCGGCCAAACTCTCAACAGTGACATTACCATGGCCGAGTCCCCACTACCTTCCTTAGAACTTCATCAACTACAACATGAATTGTGAGCTCTTATACACTTGGGGGCTATTAAAATCATCTCCATAGGGTTAGAAGAGAGACTCGCACTTCTCATTCACCGCTCTCAAGTAATGAAACTATCTTTACCAAAATGCCCATACTTCATAATTCATGGACTTCGTATAAGAGTATCAGGATATCAACACAACGGTTGATAGGATCCAAGCCCAGCATTCGGCTGCAACCCTTGAGGTGACCAAGGTCACTGCTACTGGAGTAAGACTCTCTATTGCACATGCAAAATTGAAAGAGTATGATATGAAAATGATCGATCTTACTGCTTACATCGTAGTGCTAGAGAAAAAAACTAGAGGCATTGAAGAATCTTCATGAGGAGTTGGCGAATATTAAGGAAAAACAAGAAGACGAGGTTAGCTCGTTGGTTACCTTTGTCCCAAAACAAAACTTCTTTTGTCGGCCAGGCTAGGTGTATGGCCTTGAAGACTCAAATAGTTCTCGATTGACAAGAAGTCAGGCAGGTAAAAAATACTAGAGAAAGTGGCTATGTTTTCTTCTTTTGATTTTTTAATTCGTGTGTTGGCATGTATAATAATATTTGAATTTACGGAATTGGCCAGAGTGCCACTTTTGCTTTTCATTGTCTCGACCATTCTCTACTTGGCATTTGTTCTTCTTTTCTATCCCACTTACAGTAAAGAGCATAACTGTCATGGTGACGTGGCATAGAAATGAGAGGTTGATTGTCATTTCCTTAGCCAAAATAAATGCCATTGCGGTTGCACGTCCCAACTTCCTTAGAAGGTGGTACGGGGCCTTACATGCCATTACTACGAGTAATCTTTGCCATGATGCAACAAATGTGGGAACGATCCCTGCCATTTAAGTCCTATTGAAACAACACTTGGCTCACATTCTCTTTATGTTTCTAGATTTCTTTTGCAATCAAACCTTCTTTTTCTTCTAACTCCTGAACAACCATGTCTTTAATTGTTATTTCTTCCTGTCCTTCGCAGGCTAAGGGTTACCTGAAGGAAATTTTCTCTGACGATCTCGCTTTCTACGGTCAATCTGTCCTGCTGTTCGATATTGACGCCTTCATCTAGGACAACAGGGAAGCTACATTCGACCCTGAAAGAGATCTTGGAGGTCCTAAGAGAACTTCACCACCTCATGAACACCTACTTTGAAATGGAATTCGAACTGCAATGCGTCCTATCCTTCTTAAAGAAAAAATATGCTCCTCAAGATGAAGCCCACCTCCAGCCCGAGAAATACAAGGGGGCTTAGAATGAACGCCTTTGTTGGACTTGACAACACCAATTTTGAGAAAACAGTGCTGGGAGTTCTCCAGACTCAGTGCAAGGATCTGATGGACAACATCAAAGAGTTAGATCACTACTACGGTAAAAGAGATCGCACCAATCTGGAGGAACTCCTAACTTTTATGGACTCCCAGATTGGTAGCTCGTAAAAGGGAGATAGAGAATAACGTCGTTGTCCTTGGCTGTTGCGTGGACAAAGTTGTGTGCTTCATCGAGTAGGTTGTTGTAACATCCCGAATTTTTGCCAACCTGGGATTAGAAGTCCTTAGGCAATGGGTCGATCCTAACACCTTATTAACTTGTCAGAACTCAATCCCAAAGTCTAAAATCGCTCCTTAACTCATTTCCTTCACAAATCTCACCCTTCACCACCTGTTCTTTTAATTTTTCTAAGTACTTTCACCCTAGACGCTATCTTAAACTAGCTAAGTAGTATAACTTGGATCACTTTATATACAAACTACAAAGGCCCAGGTACCACCTCAAATAGAAATTACTCAGGACTAAATCCTTTAGAAATTAGGTGAGAATTAGCCAGTGTTAAGTTAGAGTGCCTGTGAAATTAGCACCAATCGCTTTAAATACGATCTGCAAGACCCAAAACTTGTAGAATCATTGACGCTAGGTTACCCTAAAATCTAGGATCAATCTCATTACCCGGCTGCTCTCGGGAGCATCTTGAAACTCCGTATCAGATCTAGACCGCACGTCGGAAGTCCGATTAACACGAAGTTAAGGAATTGGGACCGCCTTGCTGGGCTTGACAACCATCTCGGAAATCAAATCCAGATAGTGTCCCAGCGCTATTCGCTTGAGCTCGGAGTGAAGAGTGTGAGAAATGTGAAATTAATTCAAAATAAAATATCTTGAATAGTAATCTGGCACGTGTTGCTTGTGGATCAGTTTTAAGCAACCAGACCGTCAGAATCATACCAAATTACACCCTCAGATCAGGAGAAATTTCATACACATTTACATGTACTCGGAATCTTCGATCGAGATCTGCTGACCATTGAACTGAAACTGGTCCGCCATGCGTGATCTGGAATCTCGACCGAAACGAAAACTTAATAGTACGTAGATCTAGTGTTGGTGAGCTTAAGTCCGACCTTTGGCTCAAGGAGGCCCGCCAGAAGTCCTCTGTTGAGCTAGAAAAGGTCCGCTTTGGTTATAACATAAGTAAACCTTGTCCAGAAATCTAATTCGGTGAGTTTTTAGACTATATAAGGACCTTAAACCCTCTCTCATTGCAGCCATAAGAATTTGAGAGAAACCCTAGAGAGAGAAGAGAGAAAAGAGAGAGAAAGTGTGGAAGATGTGGGAGGATCTCCCTGATGTTCTTCCTTGCCGCTCCATGAGTTCCACAACTCCGTTCTAATTGCTTTCCCGACGATTCCAGCTCCGTTTCTAGGTAAGAAACCCTAACCCTAATCTGTTTTGGGGTTTTGATAGTTGTAGGTTATGAAATAGCTAACCTATTTCGTTCTATAGGTTGCCAAACTGCCGAATACGGAAGCTTAGCAAACCTATTGGATTCGTTACGATTCTACGATAAAAGGTGCGGACTTTAGGTGTATAGGTTATGGTTTTCAATGCTTTCAATGTCAGATAATGATAGATTCATGATCTGCATGCAATTGCACATGTACAAAGTGCTGTCTGTTTTTCGTTTCAATTAATGATGAAAAATATGGAATTCTACATACGCTAGGTATTTGTAGAAAGTGCCGTATACGTACAAATTTTGGAAATGTGTTTGACATGATTAATTGTTGTATGAATATATTATATGTGGATAAATTACTTGTTTGACGAAAGGATTCGCCCTATACATGTTTTGCTCATATACACTATGTATGTTGAAATTGTGTATTCTAGAAAGTACCGTATACGTATAAATTTTGAAGATGTATTTGCCATGATTATTTGCTGTATGAATACATTATACATGGATAAAATACTTGCTTGGCGAAAGGGTAGCCCTAATACATGTTTTGCTAACATACACTATGTATGTTGTAATAGTGTATTCTAAGTGTTTGTGAACATGACTGAATGAGTATAGAATTCTCATTCATACTCGCCATGACTAATTGTCATGGATATATGATTGTTGTATTGGCGATACCCCTTTGACGAAAGGATTTGCCCTGAATCATGCCACGGCCACTATACGCTATATATGTTGAAATGTGTAGCCCAAGTGTTTGTGAAAATGTTCAAATGAATATGGAACGTAGATTCCTACTTTCCATGACTATCCGTCGTGGGTGTACGCGTGTTATGATTGGGGCAACTCCCTAGTGAAAGGATTTGGCCTAATGCTTATGTGATCAACATATGTCATGTATGTTGATGTATGTATTTTAAAGTGTTTGTTGAAATGTCTGAATGAGTAGTAGTTAGTAAATTGTAATGTATAAGGGTGTTGAGATATGATTCTCAACTCCTCTAACTATGTGTATGATTTCCTTGGATAGCTGTGTGATTAGGAATTGAATATGTACAAACTCATGCTTGTGTTGTGCTTCATAACATGCTCAACTGCTTTTATGATTTTATCTATGTGATGCATATGTTTAAATTCATGTTTACGTTGTATGATCTGTCATGGGTGATGGGGGAGTGGAGCAACGAGTGTGTGCAACAGCCCTGGCAGCCCTAAACGGATAATATCAGGCCTTCATTGTATGATTTGAATCTTGATCCATTACTGCTTTAACTATTTGGAATTGATTGTGTTTGGGGCTATGATTATAGTCCAGGCAATCGGAAACAAAAATGAATGCATGGCTGAGATTCATTTGCCACGTGAGATGTGTTCAACGAACCCGAGTCGTACTTCGGTTGGTGATAGTGGTTGGCCACACGAAGTGCTTATGCGCTTCATATCGTTCAACTTGTTGTGCGCTCGAGCTAGCCGAGCTCGTCAAACAACCCGATCTGTCTTATGTATGTTCACCATGTTTGGACGCTACCGCTTGAACCTAGGGTACCAAACTTACCAGTAAAATCCATTTTAACTATGGTACCTCGATCCGCTAAGACTCATGAGCCGGGCATGGTGGTATGGGACACCGTGGTCGAGCTGTCGGCCTACGCTGGGCCACGTGCCTCCCCGTAGTGACCAGTGAGCAACCAGACTCGTGAGCTGATTATGGTGGTATGAGACACTATATTCGAGCTGTCGACACCTACGGCGAGAGCCAAATACGGTGAGACCCGTAATCGTGCTGATGGGCGACGAGCCCTCCGTAGTATTTTCGAGTATACTTTAAGGTCTGTGATTGGCGACGAGCCCTTCACAGCAACTAGAGCATGAGTTGAGCGAGTACGGTGAGATCTGTATTCGAGCTGACGGCCAGTGATTGAGTCGAGTACGGTGAGACCTGTATTCGAGTTGACGGCCAGCAATTGAGCTGCATACGGTGAGATCTGTATCCGTGCTGACGGGTGACGAGCTCTTTGTGATGCCTTCGCTATGCCTCTCAAACCATAATATCGTATGAGATTAACTAGGACTGACGACCCTATAATGGATCATGTTTGAGAATTATACAAGGGAGGTACCTTAGTTTTCCAATACTGCGGTTTGAAATGGACTAATAATTACTAGGTAATCATGCTCATCATCGCACTGCATGTGCCTGGTAGATGTGGAGCACTGAGGGATGAACGCATTCGCGAACGTAAGATGGTGTCGCATGAGGATGGTTTGGCAAGGGCATACATTATGTCATTTCATACTTGCATTCAATAAGAGTAGTTAGAATTGCTTGATTGTACTGCTTTATCATTACTACTTGACTGAATTGATAACATGTTAACTTATGCTTTATTGTTCCACTGAGTTGATCACTCACTCTCACGTTACGGGATGGTGTTGTACACACCAACCAAATTTGTTGAGTTTCAGGTGATGGTGATGCTTACGAAGCAGAGCCGGACTACTATGATGTGGAGGAGGAGTTCTCCTACTTGTAGCTCTCTGACAGGTCTATGAAGACCTGGTATTGTATTGACGGGGCTATGGTACTTGGAATAGAAGACATTACACTTACACATTTGGTATATTTTAGAAATGTACTTGAAATTTATTAACCTGGTAATGTTATCACACTTTGGAGACTCACCACAGTTTTTATATATTTTATATATCTATCACAGTCTTCCGCTTGTAATTTAACTGTCTCTGGAGTATGATATGCTGTTTTGGCTTAATCTCACTCATGTTCAATACACTAATGCAGACAACGTTTAATCATCATTATCTATGTTACATAAGTGATGTTCTGGAACTCGGGTGTTGAGTTTATGCTCGACCCCCGATTTTTCGGGATGTTACAGTTGTGGCCGAAGGAAGATCCTAAAAGGACATGAAGCATCAGGTGGAGGAGACCAAGGCTTGTGCGCAACGAGAGTTCGAACAACTTAAGGAAACACATGCCTAAAATGTCAACTTGATCTGGTCTTTGTTTATATTTATCTTTTTGTTGCGTTTTTTTTTTTTTTTTTTTAAAATTTTTTTTATAATTTTTTTAATCGACTAGGGCCCATATTATGTTCATTCCTTTCCACATTAATAAAAGATTTCATTCTTTTTCATATTTTTTTATAAAGCCCGTTCCCACACAGCACATGATATTGTCTGTTTTGTCAAAGCTCACGGATTTAAAAAGCGCTATACCTGTTAAGGAAGGAACCCAACTTATAGTTACCACAACTTCGGACGACGCTTCTGATATAGGACAAAGTTTCACCTTCATCGTGTGCACAATAGCCTACCAGCCACTTAGGGGCCCGCCCACATGTAACCACAGTGACATGACGTCACAATATCCCCCACCGAGGGCAGAGCCGTCCTCGGCTTTGATACCACTTGTAAGGCCCGCCCCCACAACGTATGATATTATCCACTTTGCTGAAACTCACAAATTTAAAACGCGTCATGACTGTTAAGGAAAGAACCCAACTTATAGTCACTATAACTTTGGATGACGCTTCCGATGTGGGACAAAGTTCCACCTTTACTGTGTACACAGTAGCCTCCTAGCCACACAGTAGCCTGCCAACTATCTTGGGGCCTGCCCACATGTGTGCCCACCCACATGTGACCACAGTGACGGGGCATCACGTTTTTCTATCTCGATTTTGTTTAATTTCGGTCTATCCGTGGTTAGCGGTAGGGATTTATTGCTATCAATAAATACTTACTTGCCCTAGCTTTGCATTACTTCCCATAAACTGGGATAATAGGCCTTCAGAAAGTTTTCATTAATTAGAGCTTTCGTGATATTTCCTTGCATGTTACGAAGAATGTAGGATCCTCCTCGGAGAACTTGGACAATTGTGAATGGTTCATCCCAGGTAGGTGACCATTTCTGAGAAGCATCATCCCTTGACCCTAGTGGCAACACCACTTTCCTTGAGTAATTATGGCAGTGATACCAATACTTGATTCGATGCTTATTTTTTTAAGCATTAAAACTGAGGACACTGTCAAATATAAGTGGGGCCCACTATGATATATGTGGCTTATACATACCATCCGTTATCCTAGCTAAAATTAGGGCATGACCAAAAAGTTGAGGGAGATCATCTAGCTCAAGTGGACCACACCACCAGATTTAGGGAATCAAATGCCTACCTTTAAAAACTTCTTGGGGCCACTGTTTCCTTTGGTGTGGGTCACTTGAATGTTGGATTTGTCTCATTTTTTGGCTCATGCCTTAAAATGTTATGCTAGAACGGATGAACAACGTAGATACATCATATATATCATGGTGGGGCCCACAAATTTAAACTCATCCTTTTGGACCGGTTTTGCAAGCATAAATACAAGTGAATTTTCAAATGGGACGCAAGAGTAATCATTACTTATTCACAGTGCATTTACATTGTATTTGAAAAATCAAACAAGCCCTTAGAGAATCCAACGGAAGGTATGGGGAAGTAAAATAACTAAATTAATGAGGTACCTAGATGAAAAGCAGTTTAAAATAGGTACACAAATGTGAACTCCAAAATTAATGAGGTAGCTTTTTATAATAATTACTTTTCTTGGGAGGTTTTTGTCTTCTGTAGAAATGATATTGAAAATTAATGCATATTTTATTGTCAGTTAAAATTAAATCAAAATGGTGTGCACTTCAGTCTTCTGATACTTGCTTGTATGACAAACAAAATACTAACTTATCTTGAGCTATTTGGACAAGGTTTAACAAACAACTAAATAGCTTATCTAGACATATGTGTGTAGACAGGCCTAATCCAAACATAGGCTAGCCTATTTTGAACATATCTATCCATGTCAGCTCATCTGAGCAGAACTTTGAAGGTAAGCAAATAACACATTTTGAAGAACCTGGATTTTGTAATAGTCAGCGAACAGGCTGAGTATGTGATGCAAAAGGGAGGGTGCTGAATCCATGGTGTGGCCTCTGACTATAAGGGATTTGAATTCAATAAGCAATTCGATCATAGATCAACATGATAGAGTGATACAAAAGGTGCAGTTTGAATGTCGGAAAAATCTTCAAGTTCTAAAGGGATTATGGGTAATCAGGTTGCAGGGGTTGATTGGATAACTGCATTTGCTCTTTAAGGCTTTGTAAGTTAAAAACACATTAACTTTTAGCTGTAAACATGGTTATGTTTCATGTTACAGGTAAAATTTTTACAACAAAAAAACATTTTATATAATAAAACACAATGGTTTATACACACTCAAGATACGTGGGGCCCAATGTAATGTATGATATATCAAATTTATCCATCATATACTTCCATTGATGCTCTCCTATAGCTCCTAAAAAACAGCTTGATTGATCATCAAATGACCCACACTATAAGAAAGGATGAGACGTCCATCATTTAAAACTTCTACATTACATTTGGAGCTACTGTCCATCTAGTGCATACATGCTCTGATGCTCTCCTAATGCTCCAAAAAAATCTAGTCCTTTTTATGTCATTTACCACCCCAAGTTTTATGTGGTCTGAATTCTGACTTCATACATTATAAACACTTTACAAATTAAGCAAACATATAATTTATTGGGTCCTTGCTCTTGCTCCAGTGGTAGACTCTTAGGAGTTTCAACACCTGGTCAAGGGTAGGGTTCGAGTACCCATAGGTGGTGAAATCCCACTACGGTGTGAGTGTGTGGTAGTGTATGTGCATGTGTAAAAAATAAAAAAAAACAATAAAAAAAAGCATATAATTTATTTATATGTAAATAGATTACAATTTAAAAGCCATAAGGAATACCACGTAAATAATTTATCGTTGCAATTTTTTTAGATGAAGAGTGTTTACGACTTAAAAATTTGCTGGCATCCAAGCTACTTAATTTCAACAAAATAGTAAGAGAAAGGAAAATTTCCCAACCTTTTGTTATCCTGTCTGTCCCTCCTTGGAGGAGAAAAGAATCGAATTTCATTTTAACGGTCTGTGCCGCCTCTCTTCGTGGGCCTCTCAGTTGGCTGGGTTTGCCTGTGTTGTATTGGTGGGCTGGACTTGGACAAACCTTAGCCAGGCCCATTGACAGCCTTTACCAAAAGTGTAAGTAATCGTTCGTCTCTGTTTTTGCCAACACTGGCGTGGGCAGCAGCAGCAGCATTCAAAACCATCTCTTCTATCCCGTCATGGACTCTTTTCCCTCTTCTCATCCCACTTCTCATCCCACTTCTCCTCCACCACCTAAGAAGCTGAAAATGTCCACCACCACATCCGACGACGACGACGCTCCCAATCCCTCCTCCGACGCAAACAAACCCAAGCGCTTCAAGCGCCGCAAGATCGCTATCTTCCTTGCCTACTGCGGCTTCGGCTACCAAGGCATGCAGAAGAACCCTGGCGCGAAGACCATCGAATCCGATCTCGAAGACGCTCTCTTCCTCTCCGGCGCCGTCCCCGAACCTGACCGCCACTGCCCTAAGCGCTTTGACTGGGCCCGTGCTGCTCGCACTGACAAGGGCGTCTCAGCCGTCGCCCAGGTCGTCTCTGGTCGCTTCTATATCGACCCTCCTGGACTCGTCGACCGCCTCAACTCCAATCTCTCTCCTCAGATACGCATCTTCGGATACAAGCGAGTCACGGGCTCTTTCAATGCCAAGAAGTTCTGTGATCGCCGCAGGTACGTTTACCTCCTCCCTGTCTTTGCTCTCGATCCCAACTCTCACCCCGACCGTGAGAGCGTGCTGGCCAGCGTTGGCTCTGACAACGAGCTTCTCAAGTGCTTCGAGTGCTCAGAGCGTGGCCGCAAAGTCATTGGTCTTGTGGGCCGCCGGGGTGCCAATGAGCATTCAGGAACAACGGCAGAGAGTGGTGGAAATACGGTTTTTTCTGAGGCTGAGAGAGCGGAAGAAACTGAAATAATGGAACCGGGGCTTGTCAGATGCAGTAATGGAGAATTCAAAGAAAATGAAAAAACTGAAGAACCCAGAACTGAAATAAATGAAGAAATTGAACAAATGGAAGAATCCAAAACTGAAACAGCTGGGAAGAATGAAAAATGTGAAGAAACCGGAACAGTAATGGCCGAAACCGGTGAAAGAACTGAACCTGGATTGGGTGGATTCAATAATGGAGAGCCCAAAACAGAAATAACTGAAAATAATGAAGAATCTGAAGAAACTGGAACCAAAATGGTCGAAACTGCTAAAAAAAGGGAACCTGGGTTGGTTGGATTTAGTAATGGAGAGCAGACGGTGACACCAGCTGTGAAGGGTAGCGATTTTTATTATGGAGAGAAGGAGAGAGAGAGGTTTAATGGGATACTAAAGCATTATGTTGGGACGCACAACTTCCATAACTTCACTACACGGACCAAAGCTGAAGACCCATCTGCTCGGCGTTACATCATTTCGTTCTCCGCTGACACCGTTGTCACTGTTGAAGGGATGGATTTTGTCCGGTGCGAGGTTGTTGGGCAGAGCTTCATGCTTCATCAGATACGAAAATTGATTGGGCTCGCAGTCGCTGTCATGAGGAATTGCACGCCGGAGTCATTAATACAGACCGCATTGAGAAAGTAAGTGGTCGTGTGCTCTGTTCATGTTTGAAGCAGTTCCATGTTTGAATGCAAAATCTTGAATTGTTGAATGGAAATTTTCAGGGATATAAATGTCAATGTCCCAACAGCTCCTGAGGTTGGGTTGTATCTGGATGAATGCATGTTTTCTTCATATAACCAGAAATGGAAAGATTCACATGAAGAACTGTCTATGAAACAGTATATGGAAGAGGCTGAGGAGTTCAGAATGAAGTATATTTATTCTCACATTGCATCCATGGAACAGAAGGAAGGAGTTGTGGGCCTCTGGCTGCACTCCTTAAACCACCGTAATTATCCTGACTTGCGTTCGGTCGAGGTCAATGGAGCTTGTGCCGATGTGGAATGTGTTCAAGACGTCAATGTGGGAAAGTAGTTTTTTATTTTATTTATTGAAGGAAACGGTATTCGTATCTGGATTGCAGGATCTTTGGCTATTCTCATCTCCTGTCTTGAACAATTTTCTGAGGAAATGGCTGCCAAAAACTGCTTTCCATGCAATGTATGCATCTTTTATTTATCTTTGAATGCCGATTCTCCCATATAAAAACTTCCTTATGACTTGTTTCTTTTCTTTTTTCTTGGGGAAAAGATTATATCTTGTTTTTGGAACTTGGACATTCACCATGCTGTTGGAATTTGGGTACTTTAGTTTTTAACTTCTAAATCTAATCACTCTAAAACTGCCAAGTGCCAAGATCATGTTAGTTATTCCATCGGAGTAGGTATCGTGAAGTTAACAGTACTCGAATACTTGCAATTATTTTTGCACAATTTCTAAACTACAATATGAGGTGCTGAAAGGCGTGTGTCTTCTCTTATTTATTTTATAGCACAAGTGATTTACAGATCTTCTTCTCCTGTTATGCACAGGTTTCACAGTTGAAACTCATGCATACACAGGTAAATCAGATTAGACTCAATTAGATTATAGCATATTACATTAATGTTGTAGATTAGAATAGTGTAGAGTTGAACAAAATGGATAAGATAGAATAAAAAAAAATTTTGTTGCACTTATTTTATTCTTTTGTTGTCTTTTCACTTAGTCGTTAAGGTATTTACTAAAATACCATATAACCTTTCAAGTATATTTAACTCTTAGAACAGTCTCATTTTTAGATAGGTTCCATTCAGTTTTATCATGATACCAGAGTATGTTCCCATGGATTTTTTGTATATCCATGAGGGATTCAACTTCCAAGCTGCTGACCTCTATTCGATTGTGTATTTTGTTATATTGCACTCTATTTTGTTCTATTTGCATCATATTGATCATGTTATGTACTTATGTTATATAATGTAGTATTCCATTGCATTATGTTTTATTATTTTATTAATGGGCATCTCTTAACAATCTTGTCCTCCTAGTGAATGCTTAAAAAGGTTAAAATTGACTTAAAAGTGGTGGTTGATGTTTTGATCATTGCCGACCCCTTGAGGCTACTCCTTGACTCCCATGCTTTCTGATATGAGTAGATGGGTTAACTCCCATATACTAAGACTAGGCTGAGTCATTTGAGAGCAAGGTGTTCTGTAATGGTAACGGTGGCTGTAACGGCCACCACCGTTACCTTTATGATACAGGTCATAACGGCTATTACGGCCCCCATAACGGCCGTTACGATCTCTTTTTTTATTGAAAAAAAATCCTGAAAAACTTGTATTTGCCCCATAATGTTGATTAAAAAGTATGGAAAACCTGTATCTGCCCCATAATAGACAAATACGGGGTTGTTATGGCCTTTATAGGGGACGTAACGTACCATTAACGGCAATTATTAGTCATTTTTTTTTTCCCATAACGGCTGTTACGACTGTTACGACCCCGTAACGCATAACGGTTGCCACCATTACCTTTACATAACAGCATTTACGGCCCCGTAACGGCCTTTACGATACACCATGTTTGAGAGAGTCTTGTGATTTGTTGGCTTGTCACAACTTGTGTCACATGACTCTCTAGCAATCATGGTATGTAAAAGTGGTTATGGTAACGATTGTAACCATTACGCATTACAAGGCTGAAGTTGTCGTTATAGAAAAAAATGGCTTGTAACGGCCCTATAATGGTCCTATAATGGGGCCGAAATAGTTTTTTTAAGGCTGTAATGTAATAGTAACGACGATGGCCATTATGACCACCATTACCATTATGGAATACCTTGCTAGCAACATTTTCAATATCGATATCCATGGATCTATGACACTCGTGGGATATGGAAACATATTGGCTATCGCATGGGAAATATTGGATTTCATGAGTAATGTTTCATTGTTTTTGGAAAACATTGGGAAATTAGATCAATTATTCAATGAAACTTCAGGGGATGTTAAAAAAGATATAATCACAAACTTAGAAATCAAAAGATCACAAAATCAAGTGCATATAATAAGTTTCCTTGTATAAGGTCCTAAACTATGCCTTGGTTGACATAAGTGATGCAACTATGTTCAAAATCAATTTATATCATTTATAAATCTAAGAAATGGATTAGAAGTGGAAGATTTGACAAAAATGAAATTTTATAAGTTTTTTTAATGATTTTTTTTTTTTTTTTTTTTTTTTTTTTTTTTTTTTTTTTTTAAATTTTGGTTTTTAAGGAAAACCCAAGTTTCGTTGTCGGTGTTGATGTTTCGACGATACAATGTGATACATTGCGATAATATCGTCGATATCCAAAAGTGCCTGGACTTCCCGTGGGTTTCGTATCACTAAGGTGCGATTTGATAATATCAGCTGATATTATTGATATCGCAAACATTGCTCTTTAGAGTTTGGTATCTTGTTTTAAGGTATAAATTTAATAATTGGCAAAGTTGTCTTTTTCTTCACCCCTAACCATGTCTGTGGCGGTGCATTCCAAAACTTTCCCATTTTTCTACTGTTAAAAGTATTGTGGGTTGACACGTTTTGGGCGTTGGGCCACTTTGGGCTTTGGTTTGTTTGTTGGGTTTAGTTTAGGCATGAGTTTGGGCCCATATGAATGTGTTTTAGTTAGTCCTTAAGTAAGGACGAAAATTTTGTAATTTCAGCTATAATGAATGCAACCCTAATAAAATAAGATGGGAAAAAGGTGAGGAGGTTAGCATGTGAGTAGCCATTCTTCCTCTAGTTTTTTCTTCACCTTTTCTTCTATTTTGTCACCTTTCTCTTTTCTTCTCTCTAGTTTCTGTTAAAACCATTATTCTTTCCCCATTTCATATGGTATCAGAGGCAAGTTGGTTGCCAAGGGATATACACAAGTTTATGGAGTAGATTATCTAGACACGTTTTCTTCGGTGGCCAAGCTCAATTCAGTTCGAGTTGTTATATTCGTTGTTGCAAATCGTGATTGGGTTCTCTTTCAACTAGATGTTAAGAATGCATTTCTGCACGGAGAATTGCATGAATAAGTTTTATATGGAGCAACCTTCTGGGTATGTTGCTCAGGGGGAGACATCTAAAGTGTCCAAGTTAAAGAAGTCTATGTATGGATTGGAACAATCACCGCCGGCCTGGTTTGAGAAGTTCAGTGGTGTGGTGGTATCGTATGGTTGAAGAGTGTGGTAGATCACTCAATATTCTTAAAAGCGTACAACATCTGACAACATTATCCTTGTTGTGTATGTGGATGATATTATAGTGATAGGTGATGACTTGGAAGGTATCGAGAAGTTGAAGTTGTATCTTCAATCTCAGTTTCAAATCAAAGATCTTGGTATTCTTCGATATTTTGTGGGCATTGAAGTGGCTGGGCCTAAAGTTGGAATAAATTTATGTCAGCGAAAATATGCCTTGGACTTACTGGAAGAGACGGGTATGCTAGGTGCCAAGCAGGCAGATACGTTGATGGATTCTTAACTTAGACTTGAGCCTGAAGAAGGAGAGGTATTGGCAGACCCTGTCATGTTTAGAAGGCTTATTAGTAAGCTCATCTATTTTACCATTACAAGACCTAATATTTCCTTCTTTATTAGCGTTATTAGTAAATTTATGAAAAGTCCAAGAACCTCATATTTAGCTATAGTCATGAGAATTCTTAGGTACTTGAAGGGTAAACCTGAGAAATGTATCTTGTATATCATGGCCATCTCTAGATAGCCGGTTATTCTAATGCAGATTATGCAGGGTCAATATATGACAAGCGATCAACTACAAGTTATTGTACCTTGGTAGAAATGTGGTTACTTGGAAAAGTAAGTAGCGAAATGTGGTTACTAGGTCAAGTGTTAAGGAAGGATATAGATCAATGGCCCACACCACTTGCGAGCTTATTTGGCTTAAATCCCTCCTTGAAGAATTGGGGTTTGTTGTCCAAGGTCCAATGCCTCTGCATTGTGACAATCAAGCTGCTTTCCATGTTGCCAACAATCTGGTCTTTCATGAGAGAATGAAGTATGTAGAGGTCGATTGTCACTTCATTTGAGATAAGGCCTCTTAGAAGGAAATTTGCCCTCTGTATATCTCCTCACAAAAGCTCTTGGAAGGTCTCAATTTTTAAAGTTCGTATCCAAGTTGGACATGTATGATATCTATGCTCCAGCTTGAGGGGGAGCGTTATAAGTATTGTGGCTTGACACGTTTTGGGCACAGGGCCACTTTGGGCTTTGGTTTGTTTATTGGGTTGAGTTTAGGCCTAAGTTTGGGCCCATATGAGTTTGTTTTAGTTAGTCCTTAAGCAAGGAGGACAATTTTATAATTTCAGCTGTAATGACTGTAGCCATCTGCAACCCTAATAAAATAAGATGGGAAAAATGTGAGAAGGCTAGCATGCGAACAACCGTCCTCGTCTCTTCTTTTCTTCTATGTTGTCATCTTTTTCTCTTCTTCTTTCTGGTTGCTGTTAAAACCATTCTTCTTTCCATATTTCACACCTACCAAAAGAGAGCTCTAGACGAAAAACCTTCTAATTGACAGGTGGAAAAACAACATTTTTTTAGGAAAGGTGATGCTTTTCTTGAAACACTAGGCTCTCAAGTTTTATTTCAATTTGCGTTGATGCCTAGATCTTGTCTTATTGTAAGTTGGGTTCGTGAAGTCTTTACAACAAGGTATTCCATAACGATTATGACCACCGCCATTGCTGTCATAATATGGGGCTTAGCGGCCATTACGTTATATATATATATATATATATATATATATATATTATATATATATATATATATATATATATATATATATATATATATATATATATATATAATATATATATATATATAAACCTATTTCAAACCCATAAGGGACTGTTATGAGGCCAATATGGCCGTTAAAGAATTGTTACGGATCATTTTTTTTTTTTTTGGTAACAGCCATTACAACCATGTAACATAATGGCCATTACTTAACCGTTTTGGGATACCTTGCTTTGTAACCTGCACATGTTTGGTAGTGTTCCTCTTGGGGGAAGTAGAGATCCATCGAAAGCTGGCTTACCTTAAAACAGGGATTTCTATTATGGGTCATTTGGATGCATGGATCTTTTTTTTTTTTTTTTGTTAGCTTTGTTAGTACACCGACTGTCAGTTCACACTTCACAGTTAGCCACCCCCACTAGGGAATTGATACCAAAACCTCAGTGTTGAAACGAGGTATTTTCACTCAGTCTACCACTTGAGCTATGGATCAGGGTGAGCTATGGATCTTGTCTTACTGTTAGGGGATGACAATTGGCTGAGCTAAGGCCAGGTCAGGGATATTCCTAGCACAACCCTTCCCTAGCCCTAGCCCTAGTCCATCCTAGGCCCTAATGGGCTGAAAATGCTTTGGCCCACCACTAGCACTAATAGGCTGGGCCAGGGCAGGGCCTGCTCGATAAAGAAAATAGTTAAGTGATCAAAGGTTTTTTCCATTTTTTGGGGGATATCCTTCATCCACAATACATCCTGCACATAAATGTTTGGATCGGGGAAACATGACATTGTATCCAATGATTATAATTAAACTACCTGTGTACATCTATGGTGAACTGTTAACAAGTGTCTCCAAATGATTATAATGGTGACCCACTTGATGATTGGATTGGGCCAACGGGCTAGGCTTGGCCATTCATCATTGGCCCCAGTCCCAAGCCTAGCCTTTAGGCCAAGTTTAGGGGCCCAAATCCTAGATTTACAAGGTCGGGTTGCTTGGGCCAGGCTGGGAAATCCTGCCCATTGCCACCCTTACTTACCGTAAGTTGGGTTCTGCAAGTTTTTGTTATCTTCAAATGTTTGGAGAGTTCTGCCCAGGGGAAGAAGTGATCTTAAGGAAGGCAGCTTACCCAAAAGTGGGAAGTCTCACCCTTAGCAAGAAGGTGGGATGTAGAGTTCCATGCATCTTGACTTTCCGCTTTCCTTAATTTGACTTGCATAGAAAAGCTTTGAGTTTGGCCGAGTGGGGTTTTTGACACCCAAGCACAAAAGCTTACATATATGGCACACAAGTAACTCAAATTAGTTTGTTCAACTCATGGGCTGCAATTTAGATAGATTGTAGACAAAAATTGATGCTAATTTCACTTCTAAGTTGGTAGACTGGTGGATGTTTAATGGATGCCATGTTTGCAATTTCTGAATGCCTATGGATGAAGAATCACACTCCGCCAGACTCTCAAATAACTCTTCCTTCCACCTTTTCTCACAGGTATCATGCTTCGCAATATACAGTGTTTACATACAACACATTTGTGCAATCGGGCTAGCCATCCTTGTCCCACATAATGAATGGCCTATATTAGGGGTTCAGATTATCCCACATGAGATGTCTAGGTCATGATACACATGAATCATCTGGAAGATGGTGAATTTATTTTTAAAAAAAAACAAAGAAGGCTTGGCTAATATTTGTTGTACATGTGCGGCCCACATGTTCACAGTGAGACCTACCCCTTAAATAGCTCCAATATTTTACATGTGTGCTGTATCTTGCATGCGTGAAAACTGATCTATCATTTGACATCCAAACACAATCTGGAGTTCTGTGTAACTCTGGAGTTGTCATCTGAATAATTGTCATTTGGCTTCATGGAAGTCTCCTTCCTTGAAGTTGAGTTACATCGATACTGACTTTCATCAGCAACCAAACTTCCTCACATCCAAACAGCTCCTTTGCTTACCCTTGGGGGTGTCCAGCTTGAAAGTTGAGTTGGTTAGTGCATGCCTTCTCTAGAGAGAAGACTGAGATCAATTCCCCTTTTGGGGGTTTGAGCACGGAAACCCATTCCAAAAAGAAGAAGAAGAAGAAGAAGAAGAAAGGAGATTGATTGAAGATGCAAGACCTTTTTTTTTTTCCTGATACTATTGGCTTTTGGAATTATATTTAGTTGTACTTTAAAAAAAAATATTAATAATTGTTTCTGTTGAAATAGGAAAAAAGAAGGGGAGAGATCATCTATTTTCTCTTCCTCTAGAATCTTTTATTTATACTCTCTTGGCTATAAAGATAATCTTCTACTTATACAAAGAGGTAATTTTCAAAATAACCAAAAGATATTTAAAAGACAAGCGCAAAGTGGTTGGCTGCTCCCACTTGGTTCACGTCCTTTCCTGAGTACTTTTCCCCATCTCTGTTGCACCTTACATATATGGCTGGGTAGCTTCCTCAAACTCAGTTTCGAGCTACAGGGCACTGAGAAACCATAGCCTAAGCTAGCTTCCTTGCCGTATCCATAGTTGCAGTTAGAGTTGGGTAGAATTCGACCCGATCCGTCCTGATCCGATCCAAACCGAATGCCAGGATCGGGTCGGTTCAAGTAGGCCCACTCAGATCCGAACATACATCGAGTTGAGTTTGGATCAGTGGCCAATCCGGACCGATCCGATCCGGGATCCGATCTGATCCGATTCGGTCGGGTACGATATAATCAATATTTACTTTTTTATTTTCACTTTTTTACTACTCGCCTCACCCGAACGAAGCCCTAATCCCTCCCTTCTATTTCTCTACCTGAATGAGCGGCGCCACACCCACCCATCTCTCCTCCTTTCTCTCCCGATTTCCCTCCTCTCCTTCTTTCTCTCCTAATTTCCCACATCTCCTTTCTTTCTCTCCTCCTTTCTCTCCCTCTCTCTCCCGATCTTGATTCAGCCCAATCCGAATCGACTGGATACACAAAACTCGATCCGACTTGATTCGGTTTCCCAGACCAAGTCGGACTCGGTTCGGGTCAGGCCAACAAGGATTCAGATCGGATCGAGTCAGCCCTGCTGGACTTGGTCCCAGATCGGATCCAGTTCGGGTCAAGTTCTTGAAAAATCAGATCGAGTTGAGTTGGACCCAATCCGGTCCGACTCGACTCGATGCCCACCTCTAATTGCAGTCTCTGCTTTCCCGCCTGGTACTTTGAATTTCATATTCAGTAGAAATGTCTTCATGAGCTTATTCATGAAGGGACATCGAGTGCTAAAGGATAATAACTAAGAGATATACATTAATATGGTGTTCATCAGGAACACACATGACAATGTACACCATCATTATGGTGCTATGCATGTACACACATAGCTGTATACTTTAACACTCCCCCTCAAGCTGAAGCATGTATATCATGCATGCCCAGCTTGTCAATGAGTTTGGGAGCTGAGGGAGAGATGGATTGCACTTTCATTGACTCCGGGATGTGAATGGCATGTCTGGTGGCTACAAGAGGATCTAGCAGCACTTTGTTGGTTGCGACTTAAATTTTTGGCTCTTCCGGTGGCTATGACTTAAATTGTTGGCTCCTTCAGTGGCTGCGATACTTCCCGTTTTGGAGATTTTTGTCAATGGCTCTTCTAGTGGCTTGATAATGAATCAACAACAAATTAGCAATGGCACTGGTTTTGACTAGAAGCCTGATAGATCAAAATCAGAGTAATTTTCTAATGATTTAATAGTAATGACAGTCGTAAAGGAGGGTATAGGGTCTAGAAGAGAGGGATGGATGGTGGACTCTCAAAATAGAAAAGAAATATCAGCCAAGAGGCTTTGATACCATGTAGAAATAGGAAAAAGAAGAGGAGAGAACATTTATATTCTCCTCCTCTAGAATCCTTTATCTATAATCTCCTGATGACAAAGATAATCTTCAGTTTACAAAGAAATAGTTACCAAAACAATTCAAATAGCCAAAAGATATTTAAAAGATAATAATGGATAATAACTAAGAGATATACATCAATATGGTGTTTATCAGGAACACACTAGACTGGAAAAAATGAAAAGAAAAAGGAACACACTAAACTGTGTACAACATTACTATGGTTCTCCACAGGTACAAACAGATCTGTGTACTCGAATGGCTTATTTCAAAGTCTACTTAGTTCTATTGATTTCTTTCAATTATTTAATGAACATGATGGAAATCAATAAATATCTAATTTTTTAATTTCTTATTTGCCCATTATTTCATTATGTTCTTCTAGTTTTTCTCTTTTTACTCTTTAATTTGCTCACTCAGTCCTCCCTTTTTTCTTTTCATTTGTTTCTCCTTTTTCTTATGTTCAATTTCTGTTACTTCGGTTGTTTGATGATTGGTCTTTAATATTACCTAGTTTTCAACTTTTCGTTGATATATCATATTGTTCATCTTAGTTAACTTTATGTTGTGAATATTCTGACTTGTGAATGAAGTATGGATGAATCATTACAGACACTTCTGACTTATTTTTTCCTTTAACTGATCCACCCATTACAGTTTCCTTTTTTATCTTCTCTTTTATGTATTTTAGAAACTAAAACTAGTGGCATGACTCTCCAAACTCCCCAAGCCACAGAGCTGCACCTGATTTAAGAGTCTCCAAGTTGTCTCGTAGTTCAACATGGCGTAGTTTTCCAACAACTTTAATCTTAGTCTAGTTCTTGAAGAAGTTAGTTGCATGGCTTGATTTCAAGGAAAAGATAGACACAAATATAGAAATTATAGGAAATAAGATATACTAGGACACAGCTGGACTTTAAAGCTTGATATGCGTGTTGGTTCACATTTCATGTGTCATTGTGTCTAGGATGCACTGTATGTATCAAAACACCTTTAGATGGACCAGGAACCATTTAATTTTGCTCTTGGATTTTGGGAATTTTGCTATTTGGGCTGGTCGCAGGACCCACCTATCTCTGTTGTTGTACTTCCCTAGAACATAATTACTATGATGTCATCCTAGGGGTGACATCACCCTACCCTACCCCTAGCCCTAACTCCTTACAAGAAACCACCCCTTCCCTTTTCCCCATAAGTCAAACTCATTAATTGCCATCACCTCTCTCTCTCTCCTATCTCTCTCTCCCTCCCTCTTTCTTTTTCATTTTTCCTCCATTGTTGCAAGCTTGGGACGTCTAAGTAACTCAAAAATCTAGCCATCTCCCATCCAATCTCCCTACTAATCCAGCTCACCTAACCCCATCTCGACCATTAAATCAACCTCCTTGGAGCTCTAAGACTTATTGGAGGAAGGAGGAGTTCAATATCTTGAAGTGGGTGCTTCTCTCTCTCTCTCTCCTTCCTTTATTTTGTGGCCCATTTAGTAATTGTATGCGGTGTCCAAACCGTCCATCAAATGTATCCCATAACTGTCCAAACATGGGGACCAACCCGCCTTGCTACCCCATTGGAGGGTCCGGATGATGGGAAAACACAAGAATTTGATTGGTTCCGATTAGGTGGGCCACGTTCATGTGGGACCCACCTTGATGTGTGGGCCACGTCCATGTGGGACCCACCACAATGATGTGTTTATCCATGCCGTCTAGCGTCCTGGACGCTGGACAGGGTGTGGTGGCTAACATGGAGTGCGTGGACTGACATGGGAATGTACTAACGAGCTATAAAAAAAGAAGATTTATATTCGTTTGGGGTGGGCCACCCATGTAGGCTCCACCTTGATGTATGGGGCTGATCCACACCGTCCATTCCATTCCTCAGCCCATTTTAGGCGTTGAACCGAAAAATGACGCCAATTCGACCTTCTGGTGGGCCATAACATAGAGAATAGTACGGTTACCGTTGAAATACCCTCTGATGTTTCTGTCCACCAAAACCCATCAAATATTGGGCTTGATAGGTCCGTCTTGAGCAGTAAAAATCAATGGGTGGGGTGGATTTTGTTAATGTGGTCCCCACCTAGGAGAAACCCCAAAAAAAATTTATAGTAACAATAAGGCAGCAGCACACTGACGACGCAGCAGCGTCTGTGTGGACGCTAAGATCCACGGCCCCAGCTATGGACCCCACTGTGATGTTTTTTGGACATCAACATCGTCCATTGATGGGCCCCCCTTCTAACTGTGGGTCGCCCCAAACATCAGCCGCAGGTGGATCTGAAGTGGCCCACACGGCTGGAAATAGTGAGGATTGAACGTCTGCCATTGAAACCATTTTTGGGTAACCGAAGTTTTGGATTATTATGAAATTTATTTTCCTCTCCATTCAGGGTCCGTGGGACCCATCCACGCCGTCCCTCCATTCTGATGGGCCACACCTTCATGTATGTGTTGTGTCCACCGTCCCTGGACGGGGGGACCCACCCCCACGTGTGGGGTCTCCCTTGATGTATGTGCAAGTCCAGGCCGTCCAGGGCCTGGATGCTGCATGTTTATTTAACATGATATTAATATATTATATTAAATTAATATATTATATATTATATTAAAATATTATATAATAACAATATTAACTGAGAAGGGTGGGCCCTACGTGGGACCCACCTCTGCTCTCCTTTAATGCAGCAATGGCTGCATGTACGACAGCTATATAGCTGCCTATTGACGTCTGCAACTTGTGGGTCCCACCAGGTATGTGTTATATCTAACCGTCCATCCATTCATCTGGCGAGCTGCCTTAGGTGGGCCACGTGGGTAGACCCCACCCCTGATGTATTTTCCATCCATGTCGTCTATCCATGGGACCCACCATGATGCACGTGTTGTATTCAAACCGTCCAACCACTTGAGATATCATTTTACTGCATGAGCAAGAGAATGGGTCAGATCTAAAGTTCAAGCAGACCCCCACCATTAAAATTTAATGTGGATAGTGACATCCACCGTCCAAACTTCTAAGGGCTATAGTAGTTTCCACTCAAGCCTATATTTTTGGTTTTCACTTCATCTATCACTATGTTAACTTATGGATAGGTTGGATTTCAAATACATCCGGGCGGACAACACTGTGATGTGACCAGCTCATTGGTCAAGTGGACCACACCGCAAGGAAATAGTGGGATTTGAACGCCTACCATTGAAACCCTTTGGGGCCATGGAAGTTTTGGATCAATATGGGATTTGTTTTCCCTCTTAATCCAGGTCTTTAAAACCTTATGATTGGATTGGGTGGAAAATAAACTTTATGGTGGGCCCCGTGAATTGTTTTAACATTGAAATTTTTTATCTCCACTGTCACTAGAGGCATGATCCAAATGAACCTTCAATATGACTCATTTTTGGGAATTTATAAGGTCCATTATTGAGGCCCATTGATGCAGCCCACGTAATGTAATTGGCCCATTGGTACGGTCCATATGATGCGGCCCACTTGACGTATATTGGCCTATTGGTGCAGACCATGTGATGCGGCCCATTTGATGTATATGAGATCCATGTATTACGGCCCATTGTGATGTATGTGAGGCCCATATGACGAGGCCTGATGTGATGTAATCATGGTCCATGTGCTGAGGCCCATTGTGATGAGTATTTGGCCCATGAGTGAGACCCATAGTGATGTGTATTAGGTCCTTGTATGAGGCCATGGGCCTACGATACGTTTGGTTCTATGAGGGCCACTCCTTGGGAGCAACAATGGTTAAATGTCCACATTGAGGGGCAGTGATGGTTAAATGTCCACATTGTGACCTTTCCTTAGGCCTGGTTAAACTCATTCTCATCATTCTCTAGTGGGTTAACCCAAACGAATGGGCCCCATTGATATTGATTGGTCCAATATCGGTCATCCATCTATGGACCATGCCTTGTGTCGAGATCGATTACCAATTCCGATTGTCGAGGTCGAGTATTGAGGCCGATTCCGATTTGTCGAGGCTGATTGTTGTGGCCGATTGCCGATTCCGATTAACGTGACTGATTTGCCGACTCTGATTATCAATCGATCCCGATTGTCGTGACTGATTTGTCAATTCTGATTATCGATCAATCCCGATTGTCGTGGCCAATTGTCGATTTCGATTGACGTGACCGATTTGCAGACTTTGATTATCGATCGATCCCGATTATCGTGACCGATTTGCAGATTCTGATTATCGATCGATTCAGATTGTCGTGGCCGATTGTCGATTTCGATTGACGTGACCGAATTGGCGATTCTGATTATCAATTGATCCCGATTGTCGAGGCTAAGTATCGAGGCCGATTATCGAGACCTATATGGTGTATATGCGACTCGTAGTTGAGGCCCATTGTGACGTATATTCGGCCCGTGTTTTAAGCCTAATGTGATGAATATGAGGTCTATGTGATGAGGCCCGTTGTGATGTATTTAAGGGTCAGGCGATGGAGCCCATTGTGATGTATGTTAGGCCCATGTGAAAGGCCCATCGTGATGTGTATTAAGCTCTTGAGTGGGACCCATGGGGTTGTATATTTGGCCCTTGTGTGAGGTCATGGGTCCACTATATGTTAGGATTTATGAGGGTCATTCCTCGAGGGTGTCGATGCCGATTGTCGATGCCGGTTATTGGTACCGATTATGAGTATGTGACAACATAGCATCATGATACATGCCCATACACTTTATCTGCATGTTTGTTATGAGATGTGGTTGATCATTGTATATGTCATTAAGCATGTTGTTATGAGACTCCCTGATAGGCGGAGGTTATCTCACATGAGCGCACGGTATGTGCAGGATTGATACATGACTGGATTGTATGACTCATGCATCTTATATTATGATTACTGTATGCCCTAGCGACATTAGGGCCGTAGCCTCCACAGGCATATCGTGGATGGCCAGACGGGATACCGAAAATTTGTTCTAGCATCGAGCTGCCATAAATGGCCCTGGGTGAAAATTCTTAAACCCTCTTGGTACCAGAGGACACCCCAACGTCGAGACCGAGTAGATACATGAGCGCCTGAGTGCCGAATACTAGGAGGCCGCGTCTCCCACTGTGTCATGGTCAGTTGGGAGGGGGTGTGGCCTTACCCGCCCGAGTGTAAGGGGCATTACTTGGCTGAGTCGAACCAGCTAGAGGAATGGGTCCGCTATCGACGTGCTGAATAGGTATTGGCAGACTATTGGCAAGGCGGATAGTCAGGTTTCTTATGCTCACTTGGATTGTGCTGTTGGGAGAGCAGCAGTGCCATTAAGAGTGTACTAAACCCCGGTGATGATCCCAGAGATGAACCGTACTGATATGTGGACTTATTGCGCAGGATTTGCATACTCATTCATTCACTATCCACTCGGGCTGGTGGTGCGCAACTATTTAATATGTGAACTTTCGCAATGGCTAGGATTTCAGTTGGGGTGCGTGACTAACCTGAGATTAAGAGTTTACCACATTGAGTCTGACTATCCAAATTTAGGTATGGGACTGGTTTGATAGAAGTTCTTTGTGATGGACCCCATAGCCTGTGATACTACGTACTATCATCCCGACTTCACACTCCAGCATGGTCATTTCATTTGCACCACATATTGTATTACATTCGCGGCATATGGCATTTTGGGTTACCTATGTTTCTGCATTTATATGGTTTAGATACGACATCTGATATTTGACTCTTTATGACTCCTCATTTGGGTACCTCGCGGTAATGCTGAAATTTTTCTTAATCCGAGGGTGTAATTTGGTCTGATTCCGACGGTCAGGTTGCTTAATACTGACGCGCAACCGAAAGGTGCCAGATCACTATTCCAGATATTCTCTTGGATGGAAATAGTGTTTTTCACACTCCCTCGCTCCGGAGTGAAAATAATGGCCGTGGGACATCGGAATCATCTGATTTTTGAGATGATTGTCAAGCCCAGTGGGGTGGTCCTGGTTCCTTAGCTTCGTGTTAATCGGACTCCCGATGTGCGATCTAGACCTCATACGAAGTTTCGTTTCAGTCCCGAGAGCAGACGGGTAATGAGTTTGGCTCTAGACTTTAGGATAACCTAGAGTCACCAATTCTGCAAGTTTTGGGTCTTGCAGATCGTATTTAAAGCGATCCCAACGGATTTCATGATTTACCGAGTTTAGTACTTAGTTAACTTTGTTAAATTTCTAAAGGATTTAATCCTATGTGATTTCTGGTTGAGGTGGTACTCGGCCCAATGTACGGAAATTTTCAAGTCGTTACATTCCGGCAACTCTCGACCTGTATCCGATGTTTGCGGGCGATCCTAAACTGAGTTCTGCATGTCATGGTCGGCTTAACCCAAAACTTGTATCTTAGCGACCGTACCATCGCCGCGACTCACGGACTAATCCGATACCCAGGCTAGAAGATGTAGGCCCGCGTTCATTTCGAAGAAAACGCCGCGCGTTGCAAACTTCGAGGGAATCTCTACAACATGTCCCATCAATCAATCAATCAATGTCAAGTACAAGCCATACGCCAAGTACAACAACCCATCCCTCCTTTTTCACAAGTCAACTCTCTCTCTCCCTTAACCATCCCTCTTTTTACAAAAAAATCAAACTCACCCATACATCCCATCCCCTTCTTTATAATACCCATCCTTATCACCCCATCACTTCCTTCTCTCATATCCCAAAACCTCCCAAGCAACAAATTCCAACGTCTAAGCATTTCCAAGAGCAAACAAGTGTGGCCCATTTTCCCACCCTCTCATCTCTCATCCCCACCATCACAACTCGATCAATCACCATCAAAAGTAAAGGCAAGGAGCATAGGAGTCCAAGGGATCAAGGAGAAGGCTTAGAGGTGGGTGATCCACCGTTGATTCTGTTTTAATGGGCCCACTTGTGATGGGACCCACTTTGATGTATGTGTTATAATCTAGAGGGGCCCATAGTGGCGGGACCCCCTCCATCTCGTCTCTCTATCTCTCTCTTTCTTTCTCTCTCTATCTCTCTTGTATGGTGATGGTGTGTTTGTGTGTGTGGCCCACCATGAAGTATGTAACCTATCTACGCCATCCACCTTCATGGAACTCACCTGATGGATGTGTTTGATCTACACCGTCCAACCGTTACCAAGCCTAAACGAAAGGAAAACACAAATATCAGATTGATCAAAATCAGGTGGGCCACGTCCACGTGGGACCCACCTCGATTTAATTCATGTACATAGGCCGTCCAGCGTCCCTGGACACTAGACGTGTCCACTGAAGCATGAACAAACAACGGGTGTACTAACAACAGCAATAAAAAAAGTGGTTTTTGCGTTGGCCACTTAAGCAGGCCCCACCTTGATGTATCAATCCAATCCACGCCGTCCATTTCATTCCTTAGCTCATTTTAGGCGTTGAGCCAAAAAATGAAGCCCATCCGACTATCTGGCAGGCCATAGCATCGGAAACAATGGTTTTCACCGTTAAAACCCACCCTGATGTTTCGATACGCCAAAATATACCGAATATTGGGCTTGTTCGATCCATCTTGAGTCCCAGAATCCAATGGATGGAGTGGATCTACCTGATACGGGCCCTACCACAGAAAAATCTTTGAAAAACCCAAAAAAAAAAAAGCAGCACTGCTGCTGCTGATGCGTAGCAGCGTCCTGTGCTGCTTCTGTGGGCGGTAAACGGGCAAGGACCGTTGGGTCCCAGCCATGGGCCCCACCATGATGTGTGTTGAATATCCTCACCATGCATCTGTTAGGCCCCTTTGGGGCGGTAGGCCACCCCAAAAATCAACCGTATGTGAGACTCAGGTGGCCCACATGACAGGAAACAGTGGGATTGAACGGCTGCTATTGAAACCCTTTTGGGTATCACAGAAGTTTTGGATTAGATATGAAATTTGTTTTTCCTCTTCAGCTGGGTATGCGTGACCTTATCAACAGATTAGATGGAATAAAACGTTATGGTGGACCCCACGTGGGACCCACTATGGTGTATGTGTTTTACCCACACCGTCCACACCATTGGACGGTGGGACCACGATGACATGTGTTTTATTTATGTCGTCCACCCCTTTTGACTGGGCTGCTAGACGATTAGCGGACCCCACCATAATGCATGTGTTGCATCCAAACCGTCCAACCATTTTTTTTGAAAGATAATTTTAAGGCTTGAGACTAAAAATAAGATAGATTTAGGATCAGGTGGACCACATTATAGGAACCAGTGGGTTTGAACGTCCGCCATTAAAAAACTCTTGGGGTTACCAAGTTTGGACCAAAATGATATTTGTTTTTCCTCTAGATCCAGGCCTTTGTGACCTTATGAATAGGTGGGATGGGAAATAAACCCTATGAGGGGACCCACTGGAATTTAATTGTGGAAAATCGTTATATCCACTGATAGTTATTGTATGGTCCAGTTGATCTTTTGATATGATTCATTTTATATATATTGATTTCAAAAAAATAGATAAGTTGGGTTCGGCCTATTTGAACTCGGCCCATTCGACTTGGCCCAGTTGATTCGGCCCTTTGTTTCGACCCATTTGATTAGGCCCAATGTGATATATGAGGCCCGATGTTGAGGCCCACCTGGATATATATGAGGCCCATGTGATGCGGCCCATTTGATGCATTTGGAGCCCTTGGGTCGAGGCCCAACAGGATATACATAAGGCCCATTGCAATGTGTGATTCCACCATGGTTTATGTAATGATGTTTTGGCGACCATGCCTTGGGAGCAATGATGGTTTGATGTCCACATTGTAAGGATGATGTTGGTTAAATGTGTCACGCCCCAAACTTGGAAACCGGGCTCACAAAATTCCCGATCGCTGAATCCGATGCCGACAGCCTCCGTAGTACCCTATTCTCGGCTCCCAGCGTCCATGCGCCGGATTCCAATTCTGGGATCCAACAAGGAGGATTTTCCAATGTACATTTAACTCGTAATAAGCATAACTACAAGTTTACCCAAATCACAAAGGCAACATCATCATCACATATCCATTAATATAATCGTTTGAGTACAATGTTGAAAGGGAAATACATAAATAAAAAATCTTGCTCCAGATGATCGTTGTACGCTCAAAGCTCAACACTGCTGCAACCTAACATCACCTGCACGCTTCTGTCGTGCATAAGCTTATAGAAAGCTTAGAGGGTGGTGTAAGTGTGTGCACAAGGTAAGTGTCAAGTATTCAATGCAATGTCATATCATCATACAATACTGGAAATACTGGTAATCCATAAATTGTACAAAATCGGAATAAGTAGAAATACTGACAAGATCATGAATCATACAATAACATAGTAAGCGGAAATACGGACAAGTCCATGAGTCATTCAATATCAGAATACAGAATATAGAACAGCTATGCAAATGAGGAGTTATAAAGAGTCAAATATCAGATGCCGAGGATACGATGCAATAAGCAATTCCTGATGAGTTCACGAATAGCGTCAACCGTATCTAGACCATATAAATGCAGAAACACCGTAACCCAGAATGCTATATGCCGCGAATGTAATGCAATATGCGGTGCGAATGGAATGACCATGCTGGAGTGTGAAGTTGAGATGATAGTACGTAGTATTGCAGGCTATGGGGTCCATCACAAGAGACTTCTATTCAAACCAATCCCATACCTAAATTTGGATAGTCAGACTCAATGTGGTAAACTCCTGATCTCAGGTTAATTGCGCGCCCCAACCAAAATCTTAGCCATTGCAAAGGTACACGTAACAAATAGTGCGCACCACCAGCCCGAGCGGATAATGAATGAATGAGTGTGCAACTCCTGCTCAATAAGTCCACATATCAGTACGGTTTCTCTCTGGGATCATCACCGGGGTCTATTACACTCAACGCCAGCTTGTCGCCCCTATCCGAGCGCACGACTGGGTAAGTGGAAGAGACCTCATAATTCTCCTACCAATATCGGGCCTGGCTCGCCGATAGCGGACCCATTCCTCAAGCTGGTCAAACTCAACCTAGACATTGCCCCCTCACTCAGGCGGGTAAGGTCACACCCCCTCCCAACCGACCACGACACAATGGGAGACGCGACCTACTGGTATACGGCCCTCATGCGCTCATATATATCCACTCGGTCTCGACGTTGGGGCGTCTCCTGACCACGAAGGTTTAGGGATTTTCACCCAGGGACATCTATAACGCCCGTATGCTAGAACCAAACATTTCCAGTGTCCCATCTGGCCATCCACGATATGCCTGTGGAGGCTACAACCCTAATATCACTAGGGCTTACAGTAGTCATATCACAAAATACGTGATACATGAGTCATACAATCCAGTCATACATCAATCCTGTGCATGTTGTGCGCTCATGTGAGATAACCTCCGCCTACCAAGGAGTCTCATATTAACCTGCCTAATGACATATGCAATGGTCAATCACATCTCATAACAAACATGCGGATGATGCGTATGGGCATGTATCATGATGCTATGCTGTCACATACTCATAATCGGTATTAATAACCAGCATCAACAATCGGCCTCGACAATGTGGACATTTAACCAACATTGCCGCCAAGGAATGGCTCACATAGAGCCTAACATATAGTGGACCCATGACCTCGCACAAGGGCCAAATATACAACACCATGGGTCTCACTCAAGAACTTAATACACATCATGATGGGCCTTTCAATGGGCCTAACATACATCACAATGGGCTACATCGCCTAGCCCTCAAATGCATCACAATGGGCCTCATATACATCACATTGGGCCTTCAACACGGGCTGAATACACATCACAATAGGCCTCAAATGCCGGCCGTATATACATCACATTGGGCCTCAAACACGGGCCGAATGCACATCATGCAGGCCGAATACACATCACAATGGGCCTCAACTACAGGTCGCATATACATCATATAGGTCTCGACAATCGGCCTCGATAATTGAAATCAGCTTCGATAATCGAAATCGACCTCAACAATCGGAATCATAATAATCAGAATCGAAATTGACCTCAACAATTGGAATCGACACTCGGAATCGGCCTCGACAATCAGAATCGGCCTCGATACTCGGCCTCGACAATCGGAATCGATCGATAATCAGAATCGGCAATTCGGTCACGTCAATCTAAATCGGCAATCGGTCACGATAATCGGAATCGGCAATCAGTCACGACACTCGGGATCGATCGATAATTAGGATCGACAAATCAATCATGTCAATCGAAATCGGTAATCGGCCACGACAATCGAGATCGATCGATAATCAGAATCGACAATTCGGTCACGTCAATCGGAATTGGCAATCAGTCACGACAATCAAAATCGATCGATAATCAAAATCGATAAATCGGTCACGATAATCGGGATCGATCGATTATCAGAATTAGCAAATCGGTCATATCAATCGGAATCGACAATCGATCACGACAATCGACCTCGATCGCTAATCGACAATCGGCCACGACAAATCAGAATCGGCCATTGACCTCGACAATCGGCCTAACAAAGAGCCTAAAGGAAGGTCACAATGTAGACATTAACTCATCATTGCCCATTAATGTGGCCATTAAACCATCATTGCTCCCAAGGCATGGCCCGTCATAACCATCATTACTTACATCAGGGAGCAATCACACATCGCAATAGATCTCATATACATCACGTTCAGTCCCATACAAAGGCCCCACATACGTCTCATTGGGCCTCACTCATGGCCCTATATTCATTACATTGGGCCTCAACCCATGGGCCATCAAATACATCAAGTGGATCGCATCCACGGGCCGCAGCAATGGGCCTCATATATATCGAGTCGGCCATATCACATGGGCCACACCAATGGGCCTCATATACATCAAGTGGAAGGTATCCATGGGCCATACCAATGGGCCTATATACATCAAATTGGCTATGCGCATCTAGCAGGTGGGCCTCATGAATCTCAGAATGGGCCCCGCCAGCCGGATATACAACGCATACATTACGGTGGGACCCATGAATGGACTGTATAGATGAAACACATATATCATGTGGAATCACACTACAATGGGCCTTATGTATGCCTTATTGGGCCTCGACCCATGGGCCTTGAATACATCATAATGGGCCTCATAACATGGGTTTCATATATATCAAAGTGGGCCTTAGTGTGCAGGCCACAAATACATTAAGATGGGCCTCAACAATGGCCTTAAAATAATCTCCGAAATGGTTGGACGGTTTGGATGAAACTCATGCATCCTGGTAGGTCCCATAGGGATGGAAGGCATAGATAAATCACATACTCCTTGGTGGAGGTCCACATTGATGAAAGGTGTGGACACAATACATACATAAGTGGGTCCTAAGTAGGACCCACCATAATGTTTATTTTCCACCCAACCTAGGGCCCAACATAATGTTTATTTTCCATCCAAACTGTTCATAGGGTCACATGGGCCTAGGGCCCACTGTAATGTTTATTTGCAATCCAACTGTTCATAAGGTCACGTGGACCAGGGTAGGGCCCATTGTAATATTTATTTGCAATCCAATCTATTCATAAGGTCACGTGGACCTTGGGCCCACCGTGATATTTATTTATCATCCAACCTGTTGGTGAGATCACACGGACCAGGGGCCCACCGTACTGTTTATTTACATCCAATCTGTTGATAAGGGCACGTGGACCAGGGAAAAACTGGGGCCCACTGGAATGTTTATTTTCCATACAACCCGTTGATAGGGTCACACGGCCATGAGGCCCACTGTAATGTTCATTTGCCACCCAACTATTTGTAAGGTCACACACGTCAGGGGGCCCACCGTAATATTTATTTTTCACCCAATCTGTTGATTGGGTCATGTGGACAGGGAGCCCACCGTGATGTGGTTAATAAATCCATCCCACCCATTATGTGCGTCCCACTTGGCTGAGGGTTCAGACCAGGTTTCAGCTGCATCAAAATTTCAGGTAGGCCCCACCGAATGATTTTATATGTTTTAGGCATGTCCTCACATGATTTTAGATGGTATGGCCCACCTGAGTTCCGTATACGGCTGATTTTTAGCAGGGGGGCCACTACCCTAAGGGCCCACCCAATGCACGACGTTGATGTTCGAAACGCATCACGGTGGGGGCCCACAGCTGGGGCCATGAGGCCTAGCCCACCCGTCCGTCCGCCCGCCCACGCAGCCGCAGGCGCTGCCTGCGTCTGTTGCTGCTGCTGTTTTATTTTTATATTTATTTTTTTGAAAACTGAAGTCCGATGGTTTTTGGTAGGTGGAGCCCACCTCAGACGAATCCAACCCAGCCATTGGTCCCTGTGGCTCGATACAATCCCAACGAGTCCAATATTGGACAGGTTTTGGCATACCAAAACATCCGATGATATTTCAATGGTGGGAAGTTTATCATCCAAACTATGGCCCGCCAAGAAGTCGGATCAGCCTCATTTTTCGGCTCAACGCCTAAAATGATCTGGGAAATGGGATAGACGGCTTGGATTAAGTACACGCATCAAGGTGGGGTCTACATGAGCAGCCCACCCAAACACTTTATATATTATTATATTCTATTATTTTTTTATAAAGCTTGTTAGTACACTACCATGTCAGTACACGCACTCCAGGTTAGCCACACTCGTATCACTTCCAGCGTCCAGAGACGCTGGATGGCATGGCTAAACGCATCATCGTGGTGGGTCCCATATGGACGTGGCCCACACATCAAGGTGGGTCCCACATGAACGTGGCATATCGGTTGGATCAACATGATATTTGTGTCTTCCTTCATTTTGGTCGTCTAACGGACCCACTACAAGGTGGGCCTCACGATCGGGCGGCCAAGATCGCCTTGCACATGGTGGCCACAAGACATCACACAAACAAGGAAAGAAGAGAAGAGAGAGAGAGAGAGAAGAGAGAGAGAGAGAGAGGAGAGAGAGAGAGAGAGAGAGAGAGAGAGAGAGAGAGAGAGAAATGAGTGGTGTAGATGGAGGGACCCCGCCACTATGGGTCCCTCATATGATTGCAGCACATACATCAAATTGGGTCCCACATAAATCATGAAATCAACGGTAGAAACTCAAGGATCACTCACCTCTAGGCCTTCTCCTTACTCCTTTGGTCTTCTAAGCTCCTTATCTTCACTTTTGATTGTGGTAGATGATGAATGAACAGTTGAGATGGGAGATGAGAAGGTGGGCCACACTTGGATTGGGAGAAGGAGCTTGGACGTATGGAATTGTTGCTTGGGAGAGTGAAGGGATGGAATGAGAGAGAGAATAATAAAAGAGATGGGATGATGTAAGGAAGGAGATGGATGGGTATGGGTGAGTTTTGAAAATTTGTAAAAGGAGTATGGTTATGTTTGAAAATTGTAAAAAGGAGGAATGGTGAGGGGAGAGAGAGGTTTGACTTGTGGGAAAAGGGAGAGAGGCCACTTGTACTTGTTGTTGGGTGAGGTGGCATGGAGGTAAGGTGGTGTACTTGACTTGATTTGATGTGACATTTCGTAGAGATTCCCTCGAAGTTCGCAACGCGCGGCATTTTTCCTCAAAATGAACGTGGGCTGACATCTTCTATCCTGGGTATCAGTTCGGTGCGCGAGTCACGGCATCGGAACAGCGGCGACGACGCGGTGCTAGGGTACAAGTCTCGGATTGAGCTAACTCTGAAAAAGGGATATGACTCAGGGTTACGCGTAAATGCCGATAACAGATCGCGGGTCGCCGGAATTTGACTGGGAGGACCGCGGAAGTCTATGGAACAGTACGGGCTAGGATACGGGTCTGAAAAAATGTCCACATTGTCACTCTCCCTAGGGCCCATTGATAGGCCCATACTTGCATTGTGTAGGCCGTCTAGGCCCATCTTCGTTATGAGCAGAGTCCATTTCATGTTCAGTATGATTCCATGATTTATGCTCATACACATCATATGTATGCTTGATATGAGGAGTGACTAATGATAGCATATGCCTTTGGGCAGATTGTTTATAGGCTCCCTGATAGGCGGAGTTACCCTACATGAGGGCGCGGTACGCGCAGGATTGCTGCATGACTGGTAGTATGATTCATGCACTTCGCATTTGTACGATATGATTACTGCAAGCCCTAGCGACATCAGGGTTTTGGCCTCCACAGGCACATCGTGGATGATAGGATTGGACACCGAAAATACTGTTTCTAGCATCGGGGCGCTATAGATGTCCCCGGGTGAAAATTTCTAAACCCGATAGTACCAGAGGATGACTCCAACGTCGAGATCGAGTGGATATATGAGCGCGCAAGGGCCAAATACCAGGAGGCTGCATCTCCCACTGTGTTGTAGTCGGTTGGAAAGAGGTGTGGCCTTACTCACCCAAGGGTAGGGGACATTACTAGGCTGAGTTTGACCAGCTCGTGAATGGGCCTGCTATCGACATGCCGGATAGGTATTGACAGACTATTGGCTAAGCGGATTGTGAGGTTTCTTATGCTCACTTGGATTGTGCGGCTGGGAGAGGGGCAGTGCCATTTGGAGTGTATTAAATTTTAGTAATTATCTAGAATGAGAACTGTACTGATATTTAATGAGCTGTATGAGGATTGGTATGCTTGAGTTGCATCCCGCATCGCATGGTCTTGATACAACCGATAGCATTCATATCCTACACTGCATAGCCTTGGTACGACTGATTGCATTCATGTACTCATCAGTATGATTCCACATTACTCTGACCTTGCATTCTGAGCACGCTCATATTGTGCACACACTTACACAGCCCTCAAAGCTTTCTATAAGCTTATGCACGATTGATGCGTGTAGGTGATGCCCGGACGCAGCTGTAGCCTCATCACAGTTGGAGTGTGCAGTCGAGTTTTTTGGAGTTTCTGTTATTATCATTATCTTGTATTTTCCCTTCATACGTATTGTACTCAAGTTTTTTATCATAGTAGATTTTGTGATGGTGTTCTTGTGGTTATTGTTCATGGGTTATGCTTATGGTTATGCTTATTACGAATCAAATTGATATTAGAAATCCTCCTTGTAGGATCCCAGGATCGGAACCTGGTAAATGGGTGCTGGGAGCCGAGAATGGGGTTCTACGGAGGCTATCGGCGCCGAATTCGGTGATATAAAATTTTGTGAGCCAGGTTTCCAAGTTCGGGGTGTGACAGAAGTTGGTATCAGAACATAACTTAAGAATAACCGAGAACAACATCACATGTTTGCTATGAGTTTGGGACGATTAGGTTCCGAGTGAGTAACCTTCCGATTGAGTTCCCTAACGTGATTCTCAATGTTGATTGACGTCTTTATTCTTCCTATAGGACATGCTGCCCAGGAGAGTGACTCGAGCGAATCCCGCTCTACCACCCGATGCTCCAGCTTTACCACCTGCGACTCCTACTCCACCCTCAGAGATCCCTGCTCCCCATCCTGAGGATGTCATTCCTCCACCTAAGACCGGTGCGGATCCGACCATGCCTGTGAGTGCCTCTCAGTTACAGCAGATATTGCAGGCCGTGATGGCTGCGCTTCAGGGACAGGGTAGGTGCCCAATTATTTCTCCAACCCAGGCAGAGCAGGAGCACTTGAGTGCCCTTCTTCGAGAGTTCAGACAGCTCAATCCTCCGCGTTTCCAGGGCGAGCCAGATCCGACTGCAGTCGAGAGATGGCGCTTCGATGTAGAGAAGATCTTCGATACTATGGCATGTACGACCCAACAGCGAGTCCGATTGGCCGTATTTCTTCTCCAGGGAGAGGCCAAGCACTGGTGGACCTCCATTACCCGTGTTGCAGGGCCTGATTATGTCTGGACACGGGAGGATTTCATTGATCGATTTGAGCAGCAGTACTTCCCTGAACATATTCGTCGTCAGAGAGCACTAGATTTCGAGACCCTGGTACAGGGAGACATGTTAGTAGCACAGTACGCGACTCGTTTTGTGGCGCTATCAAGGTTTGCGCCGTATTTGATTGATGATGAGGGGCGGAAGGCCTGCCATTTCGAGAACGGCTTACGTTACGGTCTTCGAGACCGTGTTATTGGACATGAGCTTTCGACCTTTCAGGCGGTAGTACGGAGGGCCCAGATTTACGAGACTGAGTGGGCCGGCTCACAGACCAATCGAGATCAGAGGAGAGGCCGAGAGAGGCAGGCCCCCTCCAGTAGCTCTCAGTAGCATCAACGACCGTAGAGATACAAGAGTCACCCATCCACCAAAGCACCAGTAGCACCATCAGCACCTCCGGCTGCACCACCTCAGAGACAGCTTTCTGATACCTGCTATGGATGCGGTGGGATAGGACACCATAGGTGGGAGTGTCCTCGACCTCAGCACCAACAACTGAGAGCACCACAGTAGCCTCCACAGCAGCAGCCTCCAGTGCAGCAATGAGCACAGCAGCAGCAACCACAGCTACCTCAGCTGTCGAGGCCCCAGCCACAGCAGAGACAATAGTACAGGCTGCCGTAGAGGCAGCAGCAGCACCAGGGACCTCAAAGGAGACAAACACCTCCCCAGCTAGCTCAAGCTAGATTCTATGCGGTTCAGCAGGACCCGCAGTCATCCGAAGGAGTCATTGAGGGTATACTTCCAGTCTTTGCATGCATCGCCCGAGTATTGTTTAATTCTGGTGCTTCGCACTCATTCATGTCTGAGGATTTCTGCCGATCAACTGGATTGCCTACAAAATCTGCTAGTGAGGGATTGATTGTGTCGACGCCCTTGGGGAAGACTACAATATTAGGCCGCTTCTGTTTATCTTGCCCCATGTTAGTGGGAGAGATTTTCTTACCTGCCGACTTTACGTGCTGCCGATGTCAAACTTCGATGTTATCATGGGCATGGATTGACTTGCCGACTACCACGTCATCTTAGACTATTCCGTGAGGACAGTCACGTTTTGCATACTAGGCTTGTCGCAGTTTTAGTTTGTCGCCGAGCTTAAAGGAGAGCCGTTGTCATGTTTGATGTCCTGCGCCGTTGAGGAGCTGTTGCAGCATGTATTGACCAGTTGCCGATTGTTTGTGATTTCTCTGACGTGTTCCACGAGATTTTGGGATTACCTCCACGCCGTCATATTAAGTTCCGGATCGACCTCGTGCCTGGTATCGTGCCTATCTCAAAGGCCCCGTACCGTATGGCACCAATGGATTTACGTGAGCTGCAGGGTCAATTGGATGAGTTTCGCATCACCCCTGTACCTTATTATCATATTTTAATAAGGCTCTTAAGGCTAAGGGATAATCAAAACAAGGTTTACCTGTTAAGCCATGATCATTTAGAGGCTTATGGTTATCTTGGGTTAAGGGTTAAGGTCACTAAGGCACCTCATATACATATTATTTGCTCATTGATGCTTATGTCAACTTGTGTCAACGGTCTTCAGCTTCCAAGGGCTTGACTGACTATCCGACACAATAACTCGCATATTGACAAATAAAGTGCACAAATCAGTGTACTAATAGGACCCAATACAAGTTCTTTCTAGAGGTCCATTTTGTTTTATACATTGTGTTGTCCCTCGAATGTAGAATTCAGTCACATGTGGTATTTACGGGCGTGCCAAAATTTACTATGTAGTTTAATTTCAACCGAACAACTTTGACCCCAAGCTCCAAGATAGGTAGATATGTTAGCATTGACAATATATGACTGAGATGTGAGAAGACCGATCACCAATTTAACCACTTGCAAGATGTTGTTAAAAATGATCAGGCGATTATCGAAGGGTAGGGTCCATTCTACGAAAGGACTTTCAAACACAAAAGCAAACAAAAAAGGAAATACTTACAATCGACTGCTAAGAGTAACTGCAACACACCTTTCTAAGAACAAAACTTCTTGTATCGTAATGGTAATCGTCCAACACATGAGCGTAAACTTGGATTACAGTTACTATATTATTGCTACTTTAATGTAAGATTTAGGCTACTGGTTACGTCGAGGAATGTAAAAGACTGATTATGCTAATGAAAATAAAGGATAATTGAAAGATAGACAATTTTGTTTGATTGAGTTGGTATTAGACACTTTGCTTTGTTGAAATCCTTTGCTATTTATAGATCTTCTTGTGGTAGTAATCCAGATGCTTCTTCCTCACGTTCAGTTAATAGCAATCGCTTCAGCACCACTTTAGCCTTCTGGACTCTTATTGGACACTTGTCCCGGTAACCACCTCAACACTGCTTTTTCTCAATCATGTCCTACATTCGAGCTTCTCGGCCACGCTTCGTCTATTGATGACGTGTAGTACTCTAAGCAATACCAATTATAGTTCCGCAACACATGCTCAAAATATCCTCAAATATCGTAGATGTGCTTTATACATCTCATGTAATGACAAGTGTCCTTTTCTAATATGTTGTTACTGAAACAGTAAAAATATGGTACAACATTACCCCCCACGTCGCTTCACCTTTGGGTAAAAAGGTGAAAGTGACGGTGGTCTATTGTTCAATGCAATAAATGCGATCGGTCTGCTTTCCACGTGTTAACTCCCTATTGAATCAGCTCGGCTGAGATGAAAACCGAATGATGGTTTTGCTTCTTTTTCATGGCCATCATTATGACACATTGCATACAATCGAATTGTGTGATGAGTCATGATTATCCTTTCATTAATGCGCATGTTCCTGACCGATATATACACAATTTTGAATCAGTATTGATTGTTTTTCACTACAACTCTCGCTCTTTACGTTTCTTCTTCTTCTCAAATTCTCTAAGTTTGCCTCTCTTCTTCCATGGCTACTTCTTCATCTTCCAGTCATGTAACCTTCCATCAGGAAGACTTCATAAGAGAGCTAGACGCCCTTTCTTTTGGGATTATGAATGACATCATCTTCACCACCACTGTCAACACAGATAAGGCATATCTTACACTCAAAATAGCATTCAATCATGAGATTATTCACAAACAACTTCAATCGGTGGAACAATTCTTTCTAGGCTGCCTAGGTGAAAAACTTCTGATTCAATCTGATTCTCTTCCAAACTCCACAAACACCTTTAAAGCCTTAAGATCCTAGCCAAGACTCGTGAAAGGATAGTCGAAATGGTATAACCGTATATCCAAATAACATGGCGATATATAGAAACAGGCCAGCATTTACGAATGCATCAATCTTTCTGTGCACGAATATACAACAAACACTTCCCTTCTTGCTGCAACTTCATATTTTTTGGATCTGATCGAGCAAAACCTTCCACTTCGGATGTGGTCCCATGAGTCCAACGGTCATAAATATGTTCACTTTCACTCATCTTTTCCCTTTTGGAGATCCAATCTATCCTAGCTTCGTTGAGGACAATGAACAATACTTCGTCCTTTCATACAAGAATGGCAAAGCTTCCTCCAATTTTATGCAAATTCAGCGCAATACCCATGCTACCGTTGATTATCAAGAGTACATGATATTTTATTGATGTGAATTTTCTATTATTTACTTTGTGTGAATGTTGTTCATATCACAAAAGTGTATGTCCATCTAGCCAAGGCACTAGCCCAAGGATGACAGGTAGCTTTGGCTTCGTTCGTGCTCGACTATCTATATCGCGGCAAGTATGAAGCAACCTCCAAATATTTTTAGTGTAGTGAAGGGCCTCTTTGGCTTCTTCAAATGTGGTTTTATGTATATTTTCACTCTGCTTTTGTAAATCCTATTAGTCCTTCCAATTCTTGTACTTCTTTCGGCCAATGTAACATCTTTTACCCTAAGTCTACTCATTCATTTACAGACTATATAAACTTCTTCTTCTCTCTCAGCCCAAATAAACCCAAGTGTTCTTTTTTATCCCTTTAACAATAAAGAATTTGGTTTAGACTGGTTCATAGAGGAATACAAGACAACCAATGTTGAGATGTTCGAGCTTAGAGAAAAAACTTGGAAGAGTTATCTTATATGCAAAGATCTCCCCTATGATGACATTGTGGAGATAGGTGTTAATGCCAAAGCTGGGGTTAAACAGTACTGTCCCAATTTTCCTTCTCGCCAATCAACCTAGCTCAATGCATTCTTTACCCATTCACTCATATAGCTTATAATCAACCTCCAAACCATCGTTTGCTCGTGGATTCGGTCAGTACTTTCCAAATTCTCCAAAACAACTTTAAATTTATAAATTCTACTTTCCAAATTCCACTCTTCCCCAGCTGTCCTCGTTAGATGCTCACTTTCTGTAATTGGTGATTGAATTATTATGAGGGATTGGTTGCTGAACCCACCGAACTCATAATCGCACGATTCTTTCCTTCTGTAACAAGGATTGAAAAACATGGGACTGAGAATTAGAAACCAGCGACCGAGGGTAATAAAAAGACAATGGTATCGAAATCAAATGTCCCTAGGCCAGAGAATGACACGGTCGCGAAGAATGACATTGACCACTTTGACCATCCCCCTTTGTCAACAATAAAGGTGGTCAACCCAGCATCACCCATGCCAAAGCATCAAAAGGTTACAGTTGTAAGTTATGCCAATATGCAACTACTAGCCCAAATGGCCCTGACATCCACAAATCCTCTCATTCTTAGGAGGATTTCAAATCTAAGACCTATTCTAGGTTACATCCCTAAACCCTCTACTGCTCCAACTATCCAAACAGTTCTTCCACAATGACTTGGGTTGGTCGAGCCATGAGGAAAACTCTATATATTTTTTTACATCTAATATTGTTTCTGCCTTCAAAAAATATTATAATACAAAGTATTGGATGCGAATATCGCTTTCGAAATATTCTTGGGAAATGAAGCAAGTGCATAAAAGACATGTAAAAGCCCACTTCAATCGAGCATGGAATAAATGAGAGAAAACAAAGAAAATGTTGAATGATCCCAACCTTCCTCTTGATTGTTATCTCATACCTTGCAGACCCAATCCACCCCCATTTCCTACCTCTGCTCGTCCTCTTGCGATTACTATCGGCGATTCTACCAAAATTCAATAAATGATCGAATGACACTCCGCTCTTATTGTTTGCTCTAACTTAAGTGGACGTTTTCTATTTGTTTGCTTGATACACTATGCTTTTTCTGACATCTTTTATTTACGTAGTGATAGGGTAAATTTTGGCTACTGAGAAACAAACCATTTCTATAATACCACAACCTCAACAACTCGAAATAACCACTGTTGTTGCTATACTTGGCAAGCCTACCACACCAATGGAAGAACTTAATATCTCTAATTCTAAGGCGAATATGAGCAATGTCCCTTAACCTGATGATTAAGCTCAAGGGGATACGAAAACTGTCTAATTGGTAGAATATTTGTCCCGGCCCAAACTCGGAAAACGGGCTCACAAAATTTCCGATCGCCGAATCTGGTGCTGACAGCTTCCGTAGTACCCCATTCTCGGCTCCCAGTGCCCATACGCCAGATTCTGATCTTGGGATCCTATAAGAAGGATTTTCAGTATGATTTTTTTTTATTATTATGGAGCATAACCACAAGCATAACCAAGTCACAAAACAACATCACCACATATCCACTATATCAAAAACTTTAAGTACAATGCGGAAAGGGAAATACAAGGTGATCAAAAAGCTCTAAAACAATCTGTACGCGCTCTTGCATCAGCGCTGTTGCTGTCCAACGACACCTACACACAACGGTCGTGCATAAGCTTACAAAATCTTAGAGGGTGGTGTAGGTGTGTGCGCAAGGCAAGTGCCAAGTATACAATATCAGAGTAATGCGGAAATATGCGGTAAGTCCATGAATGCTGACAGCTGTACCAAAGCTATGTAATGCAAGGCATGAATGTTATTGACCATACCAAGGCCATGCGATGCGAGGCCTATGTAGCCAAATGTCATATGCGAGATGCAATACAAGCATGTCAGTATTCATCAAGTATACATATCAGTACAGTTCCATTCTGGATATCACCAGGGTCTAATACACCTCACACTGACTGCCTCCTCCCTAGCTACACAGTCAAGCAAGTGGAAGAGACCACATTATCTGCCTGACCAGTAGTCTGCCAATACTTACCCGGCTCGTCGATAGCTGACTCATTTACGAGCTGGTCAAACTCAGCCTAGCTTATAGCCCCCTCACTCGGGCGGATAAGGCCACACCCCTTCCAACCGACCATGACACAGTGGGAGATGCGGCTTATTGGTATTCGGCACTCGGGCGCTGTGTATCTACTCGGTCTAGACGTTGGAGCATCTCCTGGTACCCAAAAGGTTCTGAGATTTTCACCCAAGGACATCCTAAGTGCTTACAATGCTAGAGCCAATATTTTCGGTATCCGATACTACCATCCACGATGAGCCTGTGGAGGCCACGACCCTGATGTCACTAGGGCGTGCAGTGATCATGACACATAAATGCGAGATGCATGAATCACATTGTCAAATCATGCAGCAATCCAGCGCGTATCGCCCGATCATGTGAGGCACTCCGTCTCATAAGGAGTCCTGTATATGTCTCAGCCCAACGGCTTATGCTATGATCATACATCCCTCATATCAAGCATATATATGATGCGTATGGGCATGAATCATAGAGTTATACTAAGCATGTTATAAAGTGATGAATTGTTAACAAGTATGGGCCTATCAATGGGCCATAAGGAGAGTTACAATACGAACATTTAACCAACATTGTACTTACAATGCAGGCGTCAAACCACCATTGTTCCCTAGGCACAGGCTACCATAAATATCATTACATAAACCATGGGAAATCACACATTGCAATGGACCTATATACATCTCTTTGGCCTCGACCCATAGTCCTTAGATACATCAAATGGGCCGCCTCATATGGGCCTTATATAAATCAAGTGGGCCGCATCAATGGGCCTTATGTAAATTGCAATGGGCCATATCCTATGGGCCTTTGAAAACATCACAATGGCCTTGTAACATGGGTCTCCTATATATCAAAGTGGGCCTCGACAACGGGCCACGAATACATCGAATGAGCCTAATCACATGGGCCTTATGTACATCAAGGTGGGCCTCAACAATGGGCCACAAAGACATTAAGATGGGCCCACATTACATGGGCCTTATGTATGTCAAATGGGCCACAACAATGGGCCACACCCAAATACAAGTGGTGATGATGATTTCCACCATTAAAATTCCTAAGGCCCACCATAACATGTATTTCCCATCCAACCTGTTCCTAAGTTAACATAGGGATAGATGAAGTGGAACGAATATCAGCTTAATAGGAAACTACTATGGCTCCTTAGAAATTTGAACGGTGGACGTCATTGTCTACTACCTTAGATGGTGGGGTCCACTTGAACTTTAGATCTGACTTATTTTTAGTCTCAAGTTTGTAAGGCAAGCTTGCCAAATGGTTGAACGGTTTGGATGCAACACAAGCATCATGGTGGGGCCCATGAAAGCCCACCATTAGGTACATAAGATAATATACACACACACACACACACACACACACACACACACACATACACGCACAGCCCCACACGTACACACGCACACACACGCATGCACACACGCACACCCACTGTCCCCTGGACGGTGGGGATAGAACAAATACATCACTGCGGGCTCCACCGTCCAGGAGGATGGTGGAAATAAAACACATATTTCGAGTGGATCCCACGTGGGGCCCACTATAATGTTTATAAGCCATCCAATCCGTCCATAAGGTCACGCAGACCTGAATGAAGAGTAAAAACAAATTTCATCTTGATCCAAAACTTCTGAGAACCCAAAAAGGGTTTCAATGACTGACCTTCAATCAACACTGTTTCCTATAATGTGGGCCACCTGAGCATTGGACCGGCCTGATATTTGGAGGGGGCCCACTTCAGGAAGGGGCCCACCCAAGGAATGGGTTGGATGACAAATATACATCATGGTGGGGCCCACAGCTGGAGCTGTGGGTCCCTGCCTACACGGTCCCCCGCCCTCCACGCGGCAGTCGCTGCCTGCGCCTCTGGCAGCAACAGCGTCTGCTGCCTCTTATATTTTTTTTATTTTTTTTGAAAACATATTTTCTGAGGTTTTTCGAGTGTGGGGCCCGCATAGGAAGAATTCAACCCCGCTATTGCTTCCCATAGCTCAAGACGAGCCAAACAAGCCCAATATTCGATGTTTTTCGACACATAAAAAATGTCAAGGTGACTTTCAACGGTAGAAACCACTATTTTACATGTTATGGCCGCTTGAAGATCGTATGGACTTCATTTTTCGACTTAACGCCTAAAACGATCATCTGAATGGGATAGATGGCATGGATTGAATACATACATCAAGGTGGGGCCTATATGAGTGGGCCACCCCACAAACTTGGAAACAAGCTAATATTTGTGTTTTCCCAGTAACGTCCAGTGTCCCTGGACGCTGGACGGTTTAGCACCACGAATTTAAGGTGGGCCCTGCTCTGGTGGATGGTGTGGGTACAACACATATGAAGTAGGCCCACTTATAGATGGCTTGGAAAAAAATATATGACTCACGGTGGGGTCCATCCTGATGGGCCACACAACCACATCATCAACACATGAAAAGAAAATGAAAAAGAGAGGGAGAGAGAGAGAAAGAGAGTGGGACACACGTGATGGAGGGACCCCGACACTATGGGCCCTCCCTTTCATGATCTACAACATACATCAATTGGGTCTCATTACATGTGGGCCCACCAATCAAAATCAATGGTTGTAACGACCTGTAAATTTCCGTACCTTGGGTCGAGTACCACCTCAGACCAGAAATCACGTAGGATTAAATCCTTTAGAAATTTAACAAAGTTAACTAAGTACTAAACTCGGTTAGCCATGAAATCCGTTGGGATCGCTTTAAATACGATCTGCAAGACCCAAAACTTGCAGAATTAGTGACTCTAGGTTACCCTAAAGTCTAAAACCAAACTCATTACCCGTCTGCTCTCGGGAATGAAACGAAACTTCGTATTAGGTCTAGATCGCACATCGGGAGTCCGATTAATACGAAGCTAAGGAACTAGGACCGCCCCACTGGGCTTGACAATCATCTCAAAAATCAGATGATTCCGATGTCCCACGGCCATTCGTTTCGATCCGGAGCGAGGGAGTGTGAAAAACACTATTCCCATCCTAATAAAAATATCAGGAATAGTGATCTGGCATCATTCGGTTGCGCGTCAGTATTAAGCAACCTGACCGTCAGAATCAGACCAAATTACACCCTCGGATTAAGAAAAATTTCAGGAACATTTACATGTACTTGGAATTTCTAATCGTGGCCCACTGACCGTTGAACTGAAAGTGGTCCGTCACGTGCGATCTGGGAATCCGATCGAGTCGAAAATGTAATTCCACGTAGATCCATAGATGGTGAGCTTAAGTCTGACGTTTGGCTCAAGGAGGGCCACCAGAACCTCCCTTTTGAGCTGGAAAAGTGGCGAAATGCCTATATATGCAGTCACCCTTGAACCTGAGTCTATTTTAGAGATGTTTTTGGCTATAAAAGGGGCTTAGAACAGCCCCTCTCACAGCCATACGAATTTGGGAGAAAAACCCTAGAGAGAGAAAGAAAGAGAGAGAAAAGCTTGGAGTTTGTTGCTGATCTTCCTCCTACTGCTTGGGTTGTCGCACGGCCTACACCGCTCCGTTCTAAGTGTTTTCCCGGCGGTATCCATCCCATTTGAAGGTAAGAAACCCTAACCCTAGGTCTGATTTGAGGTAGGATCGTTGTAGGTTATGAAAAAGCTAATCGATTCCGCTCTTTAGGCTAGAAAACTCCCGTAGACGGAAGCTCTACTACCCTTGCTGATTCGTTGAAATTCCAAGGGCAAGGTGAGGACTTTAAGTGTATAAGTTATGTTTTTCAACGCTTTCAATGTCAGATAATGATAGATTCATGATCTGCATGTAAATGCACAGGTACAAAGTGCTTTCCTTTTCCGGTTTCGATTAACGTTGTAGAATATGGAATTTCACATACTCTAGATATACGTAGAAATACCGTATACGTATTTTTTTTGGGAAAATATTTGATATGTTTATTTAATATATCATTATATAATATATGGATAAATTACTAGTTTGGCGAAAGGAATCGCCAAAATACATGTTCCTTGTAAATGTCAAGTATGTTGAAATTGTGTATTCTAGAAATACCGCGTATGTGCAATTTTTGGAGATATAATTGTCATGATTATTTGTTGTATGAATATGGTATACGTGGATAAAATAACCGCTTGGCGAAAGAATAGCCCTAATACGCGATTTGCTAACATACGTCATGTATGTTGGAATCGCGTACTCTAAGTGTTTGTGTAATTGCTTGTGTGTGTAAATGCTTGTGTATTAGTGCCCTAGAGAGGTGCTGATATGGAATTCCCGACTCCCTTAGAGACATGTAGGATCCCCTCCATGCGGTGGTTCGCTAGAACCACTCACTTGTAATGTGTATGTAATTGTATCCCTATGTGGATAGTGCTTTACTACATGCTTCACAACATGCTTTCCAACATGCTTTACATCATGTTTTACTTCATGCTTTATAACATGCCTGCTAACATGCTTGTATTGTTTATTTATCATGCTTTACTCCAATGATATTGATGAGAACTGTTTGAGTTTGGGACTATGCCTATAGTCCAAACATTCGGTACCAGACTTGCGGTTGTGGCTGAGATTCATATCGCCACAACGGACGTGTCTGGCGAACCCGAGTCGTACTTCGGTTGGCGATAGTGGTTGGCCACACGGAGAGCTTTTGCGCTCCATATCGTTCAACTTGTGGTGCGCTCGAGCTAGTCAGGCTCGTCAAGTAAACCGAAATGTATTGTGTATTCACCATGTTTGGTCACTACTGCTTGAACCTAGGGTACCAAACTTACCAGTGGCGATCCCGTTTAACCATGGTACCTCGATCCGCTAAGTCGCATGAGCCAGGCATGGTGGTATGGGACACCGTGGTCGAGCTGTCGGCCTACGCTGGGGCCATGTGCCTCCCCGTAGTGACCATTGCGCAACCAAATTCGTGAGCCGAATACGGTGGTATGGGATACTGTATTCGAGCTGTCGATACTTACGGCGAGAGCCGAGTACGGTGAGACCTGTGCTCGTGCTGACGGGCGACGAGTCCTCCGTAGTATCATCGAGTGTACTCCAAGTGTCTGTGATTGGCGACGAGTCTTTCACAGCAACTAGAGTACGAGTTGAGCCGAGTACGGTGAGACCTGTACTCAAGCTGACGGCTAGTGATTGAGCCGAGTACGGTGAGACCTGTACTTGAGCTGACGGCCAGCAATTGAGCCGCATACAGTGAGATCTGTATCCGCGCTGACGAGTGACGAACCCTTTGCGATGCCTTCACTACGCTTCTCAAACTATATTATCGTATGAGAATAACTAGGATTGACGACCCTAGAATGGATCATGTCGGGAATGATATAAGGGAGGTACCTTAGTTTCCCAATCCTGCTGGTTGAAATGGACTAATAAAAACTTGGTAATCATGAGCATCATCGCACCGCATGTGCTTTGTAGATGTGGCGCACTGAGAGAGTAAGCATTCGCGAACGTAAGATGATGTCGCTTGAGGGTGGTTTGGCAAGGGCATACAGCATCATGTCATATCATTTTTGCACTTAACAAGAGTAGTTAGAAATGTTTGATTTGTACTGCTTGATTGATTTGATAACATGTTAACTTATGCTTTATTGTTCCACTGAGTTAGCTACTCACTCCCACGTTACGGGACGGTGTTTGCAACACCCACCAGACTCTGTCGCAGGTGTAGATGGCGCCTTGGTTCAGGAGCCGGAGCCCGACTTCGATGAGGATCAGGAGGAGTTCTCCTTTATGCAGTATTCTGACGGCTTTGCTTAGAGGCCGGCGGCGCGCGGGATTTTCAGGGCCTCTCTTGGGATTGTATTTTGATTTTTGACTTAGAAACAACACATGTATATTGGTCAGTTCAGTTAGTACTCATACTCTGGAGTTCATAAAATTTTGTTACTTTACATACTTTGAATATAAAATTTAGTCTTCCACTTGCCTTTATACAATTGAACTAGAGTATGAATTACTGTTTTGGTATAATCTCATTCATGTTTATTGCGCTAACTCAGACAACATTTAACCAGCGTTGTGTATGTTGCATAAGTGATGCGTTGGAACTCGGGAGTTGAGTTCATACTCGACTCCCGAATTTCAGGGCGTTACAAGTTGGTATCAGAGCATGATTTTGATTAAACCAGACCTGAGTTATGTCCCCACTATGTACGCTGACGCATTATACTTAGGAGGGTGCGCAAAATTATAGAAACAGTCCTAGGGTCTCCCGATTTCACCGTTCGGTGAAATTCATAAAAACGGACGCGTTGATCGAGTTTGTACTTGATCCTGACCGCACACATGGACTCTAAATCACTCCTAGACCGTCTATTGACGTGTCCAGGTCATTATCCACCCAAAATCAGCCGTTAAAAATCACAAAAAATCAGATTAATTCAGAAAATTCCCGGAACTAACCGTTCTGGAGCCGAACTGAGTTCGTGGGCCCCCCACATAAATCCACTAAGGGTTCCGATCAAACCAGGGTGCATTTGGCACCCTGGACATGTGGGAAACAGATCCCCACCGCGGTGGTGCGGCTCCGACCAAGTCCGGCCGCGGCGGCGCCGCGGCTCGGGCGGCGGACCGGGTCCGGTTGCTTTCCGGCGAGTTTCCAATGGGGGGTGGTCGGTCCAGCACCCTCTACCCCTGGCACGTGCCAAATTGCAAGTGGTTAGGTTTTAAGGGGCTGGAGCACCCTTTCCTCATTTCACCCCCTTTTCCAACACCTCCACACCCATTTTCGATTTTTCTCAAAAACCCATCCTCCAAACCTTCAAATCTTCATTTTCTTCCATAACCCACACACCTCAACCTTCCACAACAGCCCTAGCCTCCTCCTTTTCCCATTTTCTCAAGTTGGAGCTCTCCACCCCTCCTTGGAGCTCAAAATCGGGTAATCTACTAACCCATTCCATTTTCTTCTTGCTTCTCCTTCATTTCCTACCTCTAGTGCCCCTTCCACACCTGTTGGATTGTTGTTTATGGGGATCAAAGAGATTAGCCCCTTGTTCCCCATTTTGACAATTTTTCATGGCCCTCCTTGGTGTGGTGGCTACCATTTTTTCCATTTCCTCCATCCTATCTCTCATCGGAAAGAGGAAAACCGCGGCCGATGACGCCGGCCCAAGTAGGCCAGCCCATTCCCGAAGAAGATCCGATGTTGGGGCCGGCACAAGCACCGTGCGGGAGTTTAGGTCGAAGCGAGACCTGGATCCTGACCATCCCGTCGGAAATGCTTACCCGATAGGCATGGAATATAGGCGCTTCGCGGGCCGCAAGGTTGTGTTTGAAGCTCATGTGGATGAAAGAGTGTTGGGGCTACACCCACTGATGGATTGCCTGGTGGACATCGGATGGAACTCTATGTTTGATGGCGAGTCCCCTACATGTGAGAACACGTTCGCGCTTTCTATGCCCACATCGTGGACGCATCAGTTGAGCCTCTTCAGTTTACTGTGTCTGTGAGGGGCATTAGACGCACGATTACAGTGGATGAAGTGGCTCAGATCACGAAGCTACCGCTTGGTCAGGTACACCCCAGTGATAACTTCTCCAGAAGTGCTCGGGAAAGAGATCGCCGCACGCGATACCTTGGGTCGCCGTGGTGGGTTACTTGGAAGAGAGAGGAAATTGCATTGCGGCGACAAAGATGGCCGAGGACTTCCGTTTACTCCATCACATTTTCACCTACAATGTGTACCCACGGTCGGGTAACCGCACGGAATGTACTCGGTTGATGGTGGACTTTTGTACAAGATGGGACATGGGGACGACATATGCCTACCCACATTCATCCTATCCCAGATAGTTCAGGTTGTTCGTTCTGCAGGAACGATGTGTCGCTCCCATTTGGCCGTCTGATCTGCAGGATGGCTCGTGATGTAGGCTACAGATTGAATATGGAGGATCTTGCACCGGTCCGAGTCATAAGTGAAGCGACACTCAAGAATATGAAGATCGTCCCTCAACAGCGGCAAGCCCGACTCGACGAGTCTGGAGATGAATCGGATAGCGCCGGTGAGGAGAGTGATGAGGGGGTGGTGATGACATACAGGAAGAAGAACTTGAGGCTCAGGACACCGAGGAAAGTTCACCCCCTATGGCTCAGGAGCAAGGTATGGATAGAGATGCTCTGGATGCACGTTTGGCCCGTCTCGAGGAGGGTCAAGCCACCTTGCAGCAAGAGATTGGTCAAGTACGCGCCAAACTTGAAGAGAATGAAGCCTATATGAAGAAGAGTTTTAAGAAGATGTCCCGTACATTGAAGGCCATTCTGTGCTGTGCGCAGGACAAGAATGCTCCTCCTCCACCGCCTGCTTCGGATGCTTAGTCATCCATGTTGTTGTATGTTGTGTTTGCTTTGGTTACCGTGATAGGCGGTTTGTGTTTTCATGCAGATGTTGTATTAGGTAGTAGCATGTTTTAGGTGTTTGATGTAGTAGATGTGTTGGCTATCATGTGATTTTCTGTCGTAATTCATGTAACTCTGTAGTCCATGTATTATGACAATTTTGGGTAAATGAAAAGCATGTAGCCTCTTTTGTTTTGATGATGTGTGGAATGCTTAAGTGTTTTATGATGTGTGTTGTGCTTTGTCTCACAAATAATCTACCCTATGTTGTATAGGGCATGCCGCGGCAGTACACGCGGAGCACGGCACATCTACGTCTGACCGGCTCTATGGACCAGACTCCTTCTTGTAGTAGCGGTCCTGCGGACCGTGGGTTAGGATCTGATCAGCCTTCTGTTGGTCCTACTGGTGGGCAGCCACCTTACACGCCCCCGGTCCGTGAGCAGTATCGACCGTCATCTGCTGCGCAGCATGATTCTCAGGCTACTCCACCACTGATAGATTTGAGCAGCTGATGATGATGATGCATCAGCAGCAGATGCAGTAGCAGCAGCAGCAGATGCAGCAGCAGCAGCACCAGGAGCTTATGGCCACTATTGCTGAGGCCTTGTCCCGTGGTGGTAGCGCGACTCCACCTACGACATCTGCGCATCCTAATGAGGATCCTGAGCCTCCTGCTCGGTTTGAGGATGCGCCTCTGCCTACACCGTCGCACCTCCTACGGAGATGTCGGTACTCGTGGTCTACTCGAGCGATTTTTAGCGTTGAGGCCTCCCTCATTTGTGGGTTCTCACAGACTCGAGGAGGCGTTCTGGCTAGACCGCATCTCCAAGATGCTACGGATGTTGCATTGCTCTGAGGCAGAGCAGGTTGAGTTAGCTACCTTAATGTTTGAGAGGGAGGCCAGCTTATGGTGGGACAGTGTACTGCGCACGGTCGCAGTGGACTTCGTGTGGACCTGGGAGGCTTTCGAGTCTCAGTTCCACGAGAAGTATTACCCGCAGACGTATCGGCATGAGCGGGAGGATGAGTTTCTGCACCTCAGGCAGGGAGGCATGACGGTGACGGAGTATGAGCACCGATTTACTGAGTTGGGCCGCTTTGTCTCGACCATCCTCGTCAATGAGCAGATGAGGATGCGACGATTCACTGGGGGGCTTGCGACCTGACATACGGTCGAAGCTATGCTGCCACAGTATCCCTACGTATGCAGCGTTGGTCCACATGTCTATGACGACCGAGCAGGATGTGGACCGTTTGGCCCGATCAGGTGGTACTATGGTTGCGAGACCGCGGCAGGATTTACAGAGCAGGCCTATCTTAGGCAAGAGACCTCGGGCTGATTCCCCCCAGGGCCTCAGCGCCAGTTATTCCTATGAGACGCCCGTTGGTGACCTACACGTTTTGCGGGAAACCAGGACACCCTGCTGAGAGCTGCTTCTCGCACATGAGGGCTAGCGGATTTGCGCCACCGCAGAGATTGGGTCGCCTTATCCACAGGCCATATCAGCTCCGCCGCTACAGACTGTTCCTGCACATCCTTCATTCCGACCTCCTGTGCCACCCTTCAGGCCGCCACAGCGACCCCTGGCTCCTCAGCCGAACCGCCAGCAGCAGGCTCGTATACATACACTTGTTGCTGAGGCACCAGAGACGTCGATATCGACACCGACGGCTTTTGAGGGTACGGCTTATATTCATGATACTCCTGTTTCCTTATTGGTGGACACTGGGTCCACTACTTCTATTATTTCTTATGGGGCGGTGGGTGAAACGTATCTATCTTGGCATACGATTCCCATAAGGGAATGAGACTCACTACGGCCTACCGGACTTGTTCGGATGTCACACGGTTCTGCGAGGGTTGCTCGATAGTTTTGGGTAGCAGCACAGTGCTCGTCGACCTTATGTTGCTCCGCTATGGCACTACGACGCTATACTTGGCATGGATTGGCTCGCCAAGATGAGGGCGGAGATAGATTGCGATGCTCGGATCGTGACTGCCTATGGACCTGACGGCACAGCTTTCACGTTCCCAGTGCAGGTCAGTTGGCCTGTCGAGTTGATTGTTATGCTGCTTTATTGTGCCGATTGATGGTCTGACACTGGAGGGTATGCTAGTGGTTCGGGAGTTTGTTGGAGTCTTTAAGACTATCCCTGGTTTACCTCCTCGGCGTGAGATTGATTTTACGATTGACCTTACGCCTGGTGCGACGCCCATCTCGTTGCCGACTTATCGTATGCCTCCATGTGAGATGGAGGAGCTGCGGAAACAGATTGACGAACTTATAGAGAAAGGTTTTATTCGACCTAGTGTGTCTCCTTGGGGAGCACCTGTGTTGTTCGTAAAGAAGAAGGACGGGTCGCTACGGTTGTGTATTGATTACCGTAGGTTGAACCAGGTCACGGTGAAGAACAAGTATCCTTTGCCCAGGATTGATGATCTGTTTGATCAGTTAAGGGGGGCGAAGTATTTCTCGAAGATTGACCTTCAGTCAGGGTACCACCAGTTGCGCGTGAGAGAGGAGGACGTGCAGAAGACAGCCTTCAGGACGTGCTTTGGGCACTATGAGTTCTTGGTGATGTCGTTCGGTCTGACGAACGCACCAGCCGTGTTCATGGATCTGATGAACTGGGTATTTCGGCCCTTCCTTTACCGATTCGTCATCGTCTTTATCGATGACATCTTGATATACTCCACGAGTCGGGAGGAGCACGAGGAGCACCTGCGAGCAGTATTGGGTACGTTGGAGAAGAACCAGTTGTTTGCGCAATACACGAAGTGCGACTTCTGGCAGGAGGAGGAGTCAAGTTCCTGGGACATGTAGTGTCCAAGGATGGGATAGCAGTGGACCTTGCTAAGGTAGTCGCGGTTCAGGATTGGCAGCAGCCTGAGTCGGTTACTGAGGTGAGGAGTTTCCTTGGTCCGGCTGGATATTACAGACGTTTCATTCGGGACTTCTCAAAGATTGCCAGGCCATTGTCTCAGTTGACTCGGAAGGACTTGAAGCTCGCCTGGAATGAGAAGGCGGAGGCAACTTTTAAGGAGCTGAAGGACAAGTTGACGTCCGCCCCTGTGCTAGTATTGCCAGAGCAAGGGGTGAAGTACACGGTATATACTGACGCGTCTCGCATTGGTTTGGGTTGTGTTCTGATGCAGAAGGATAGGGTGATTTCGTATGCCTCGAGACAATTAAAGAAGCACGAGGAGAATTACCCTACACATGACCTGGAGTTGGCAGCTGTCATCTTTGCATTGAAGCTCTAGAGACATTACTTCTACGATGAGGAGTTCGAGCTTTTCTACGACCACAAGGGCCTTAAATACATATTCACACAGCGGGATTTGAATATGAGACAGCGCCGATGGATGAAGACCTTGAAGGACTTCAAGTTCGAGGTTTCCTACCATCCTGGCAAGGCGAACCTTGTGGCAGACGCGTTGAGCCGCAAGAAGGCGATTGTATTTGCGGCACAGCTGATGATAGCCGAGTGGGACATGATAGAGTTTGTGCGGGACTTCGAGCAGAGACTCACTGTCGAGGAGCCTTTTGAGTGTGTTGCGCACGTTCGGGTGCGGCCACTTATTGACGACAGGATTGTTGAGGCCCAAAAGGGCGATATACGGTTGTCTGAGCTTCGAGAGCAGGCTAGCGACGCCATGAACTCCGAGTGGAGAGTTGGTTTTGATGGGGGTTTACGATTCCGTGGCCGCCTATGTGTTCCTGATGTGGCTGACTTGAGACGCGAGCTTCTCGAGTCTGCCCATAACTCGAAGCTTACGATGCATCCTGGTAGCACGAAGATGTACCAGGATTGAGACGGACTTATTGGTGGGATAACATGAAGGCCCACATTGCTGAGTATGTATCTCGATGTCTGACGTGCCAGCAGGTCAAGGCAGAACATCGCCGACCTCCTGGGCTACTTCAGCCCATGCCTATAGCGGAGTGGAAGTGGGACTTCATCTCCATGGACTTCATATCAGGGCTGCCGAAGACGAGGAAGGGACACGATTCTATTTGGGTGATTGTGGACCGGTTGACCAAATCGGCCCATTTCCTCCCTATCAGAGTTACGAACTCTGCAGACGAGCTGGCTAGACTGTACATCAGAGAGATCGTCCGTCTGCATGGAGTTCCCTTAGAGATCGTGTCGGACAGAGACACGCGGTTGACATCCATCTTCTGAACTCGTATCCAGGAGGCGATGGGTGTGAAGTTGAAGTTCAGTACAGCGTTTCATCCTCAACTGATGGCAGACAGCAGAGCGGGTGAATCAGATTCTAGAGGATATGTTGCGAGCATGTGTGTTGGACTTCAAGGATAGCTGGTATGACTGTCTTCCGTACGCAGAGTTCGCCTACAACAACAGCTTCCAGGCGACTATTGGCATGGCCCCATATGAGGCTCTATATGGTCGACCTTGTAGGGCACCGCACTGTTGGGCAGAGGTTGGCGAGCGTAGCCTGATTGGCCCGGAGTTGGTACAGGCGACTACGGAGAAGGTAGATATTATCAGGCGTCGATTACTCACAGCGCAGAGCAGGCAGAAGAGTTATAGCCGATACGAGGCGGCGACCGCTAGAGTTCGAGAGGTCGGGGATCATGTGTTCCTTCGAGTTTCCCTATGAAGGGAGTCCTTCGGTTCGGAAGAAGGGGAAGCTCACACCGAGGTTTATCGGTCCATTTCAGATACTGGATCGAGTGGGTGATGTGGCGTATCGTCTCGCCTTGCCTACACCACTTGCTTCTGTACACAACGTATTTCATGTATCTATGCTGAAGAAGTACGTTCCTGATCTTTCGCATATCATCAGATGGGAGCAGGTACAGTTGAGTGAAGATGCTACGTACGAGCTGCGCCCGACACGTATCCTTGATAGGAAGGAGCAGGTACTACGTAGCAAGGTCATCCCACTTGTGAAGGTGCTTTGGACACATCATTCTGAGGAAGAAGTTACCTGGGAGACTGAGGCCGAGGTCAGAAAGAACTACCCTCAGATTCTCAAGGACTATGAAAAGGTATAAATTCCGAGGACGAAATTTTTTGTTTAAGGGGGGTAGATTGTAACGACCTGTAAATTTCCGTACCTTGGGTCGAGTACCACCTCGACCAAAAATCACGTAGGATTAAATCCTTTAGAAATTTAACAAAGTTAATTAAGTACTAAACTCGGTTAGCCATGAAATCCGTTGGGATCACTTTAAATATGATCTGCAAGACCCAAAACTTGCAGAATTAGTGACTCTACGTTACCCTAAAGTCTAGAACCAAACTTATTACCCGTCTGCTCTCGGGAATGAAACGAAACTTCGTATTAGGTCAAGATCGCACATCGGGAGTCCGATTAACACGAAGCTAAGGAACTAGGACCGCCTCACTGGGCTTGACAATCATCTCAAAAATCAGATGATTCCGATGTCCCACGGCCATTCGTTTCAATCCGGAGCGAGGGAGTGTGAAAAACACTATTCCCATTCTAATAAAAATATCAGGAATAGTGATCTGGCATCATTCGGTTGCGCGTCAGTATTAAGCAACCTGACCGTTAGAATTAGACCAAATTACACCCTCGGATTAAGAAAAATTTCAGGAACATTTACATGTACTTGGAATTTCTGATCATGGCCCACTGACCGTTGAACTGAAAGTGGTCCGCCACGTGCGATCTGGGAATCCGATCGAGTCGAAAACGTAATCCCACGTAGATCCATAGATGGTGAGCTTAAGTCTGACGTTTGGCTCAAGGAGGGCCACCAGAACCTCCCTTTTGAGCTGGAAAAGTGGCGAAATGCTATATATGCAGTCACCCTTGAACCTGAGTCTATTTTAGAGATGTTTTTTGCTATAAAAGGGGCTTAGAACAGCCCCTCTCACAGCCATACGAATTTGGGAGAAAAACCCTAGAGAGAGAGAAAGAAAAGAGAGAGAAAAGCTTGGAGTTTGTTGCTGATCTTCCTCCTACTGCTTTGGGTTGTCGCACGGCCTACACTGCTCCGTTCTAGGTGTTTTCTCGGCGGTATCCATCCCATTTGAAGGTAAGAAACCCTAACCCTAGGTCTGATTTGAGGTAGGATCGTTGTAGGTTATGAAAAAGCTAATCGATTCCGCTCTTTAGGCTAGAAAACTCCCGTAGACGGAAGCTCTACTACCCTTGCTGATTCGTTGGAATTCCAAGGGCCAAGGTGAGGACTTTAAGTGTATAAGTACGTTTTTCAACACTTTCAATGTCAGATAATGATAGATTCATGATCTGCATGTAAATGCACATGTACAAAGTGCTTTCCGTTTCCTGTTCGATTAACGTTGTAGAATATGGAATTTCACATACTCTAGATATACGTAGAAATACCGTATACGTATTTTTTTCGGGAAAATGTTTGATATGTTTATTTAATATATGATTATATAATATATGGATAAATTACTAGTTTGGCGAAAGGAATCGCCAAAATACATGTTCCCTTGTAAATGTCAAGTATGTTGAAATTGTGTATTCTAGAAATACCGCGTATGTGCAATTTTTGGAGATATAATTGTCATGATTATTTGTTGTATGAATACGGTATACGCGGATAAAATAACCGCTTGGCGAAAGAATAGCCCTAATACGCGATTTGCTAACATACGTCATGTATGTTGGAATCGCGTACTCTAAGTGTTTGTGTAATTGCTTGTGTGTGTAAATGCTTGTGTATTAGTGCCCTAGAGAGGTGCTGATATGGAATTCCCGACTCCCTTAGAGACATGTAGGATCCCCTCCATGCGGTGGTTCGTTAGAACCACTCACTTGTAATGTGTATGTAATTGTATCCCTATGTGGATAGTGCTTTACTACATGCTTCACAACATGCTTTCCAACATGCTTTACATCATGTTTTACTTCATGCTTTATAACATGCCTGCTAACATGCTTGTATTGTTTGTTTATCTTGCTTTACTCCACATGTTATTGATGAGAACTGTTTGAGTTTGGGACTATGCCTATAGTCCAAACATTCGGTACCAGACTTGCGGTTGTGGCTGAGATTCATATCGCCACAACGGACGTGTCTGGCGAACCCGAGTCGTACTTCGGTTGGCGATAGTGGTTGGCCACACGGAGAGCTTTTGCGCTCCATATCGCTCAACTTGTGGTGCGCTCGAGCTAGTCAGGCTCGTCAAGTAAACCGAAATGTATTGTGTGTTCACCATGTTTGGTCGCTACTGCTTGAACCTAGGGTACCAAACTTACCAGTGGCGATCCCGTTTAACCATGGTACCTCGATCCGCTAAGTCGCATGAGCCAGGCATGGTGGTATAGGACACCGTGGTCGAGCTGTCGGCCTACGCTGGGGCCATGTGTCTCCCCATAGTGACCATTGCGCAACCAAACTCGTGAGCCGAATACAGTGGTATGGGATACTGTATTCGAGCTGTCGATACTTACGGCGAGAGCCGAGTACGGTGAGACCTGTGCTCGTGCTGACGGGCGACGAGTCCTCCGTAGTATCATCGAGTGTACTCCAAGTGTCTGTGATTGGCGACGAGTCTTTCACAGCAACTAGAGTACGAGTTGAGCGAGTACGGTGAGACCTGTACTCGAGCTGATGGCTAGTGATTGAGCCGAGTACGGTGAGACCTGTACTTGAGCTGACGGCCAGCAATTGAACCGCATACGGTGAGATCTGTATCCGCGCTGACGAGTGACGAGCCCTTTGCGATGCCTTCACTACGCTTCTCAAACTATATATCGTATGAGAATAACTAGGATTGACGACCCTAGAATGGATCATGTCGGGAATAATATAAGGGAGGTACCTTAGTTTCCCAATCCGCTGTGGTTGAAATGGACTAATAAAAACTTGGTAATCATGAGCATCATCGCACCGCATGTGCTTTGTAGATGTGGCGCACTGAGGGAGTAAGCATTCGCGAACGTAAGATGATGTCGCTTGAGGGTGGTTTGGCAAGGGCATACAGCATCATGTCATATCATTTTTGCACTTAACAAGAGTAGTTAGAAATGTTTGATTTGTACTACTTGATTGATTTGATAACATGTTAACTTATGCTTTATTGTTCCACTGAGTTAGCTACTCACTCCCACGTTACGGGACGGTGTTTGCAACACCCACCAGACTCTGTCGCAGGTGTAGATGACGCCTTGGTTCAGGAGCCGGAGCCCGACTTCGATGAGGATCAGGAGGAGTTCTCCTTTATGCAGTATTCTGACGGCTTTGCTTAGGCCGGCTGCATCGCGGGATTTTCAGGCCTCTCTTGAGGATTGTATTTTGATTTTTGACTTAGAAACAATACATGTATATTGGTACTCAGTTAGTACTCATACTCTGGAGTTCATAAAATTTTGTTACTTTACATACTTTGAATATAAAATTTCAGTCTTCCGCTTGCCTTTATACAATTGAACTGGAGTATGAATTACTGTTTTGGTATAATCTCATTCATGTTTATTGCGCTAACTCAGACAACATTTAACCAGCATTGTGTATGTTGCATAAGTGATGCGTTGGAACTCGACATGCAAGGGCGTTACAATGGTGGAGATCCTTTCTCCATCGACATGCAAGGTCTAGATGACCCTATATGTGCAAGAAAATAACATCATGATGGGGTCCATGGAGAATGGCCCCATCATGGAATGATCATGAGGATCAGGTGGTCCATCGGCCACATCAAGGGTCCAAAGTGAGATCTAAACATTGATCGGTTGGCTTCACTTGGCCCATCATAACACATGAAAATCTAGCCTATAACACACCCACGTTTGATCTTCTCGGTCCGTTGGAACGCCGGTCTCCATGCGCTTCACTTTGATAGAGAGGATGAGAGTTAAATGGCTAAGATTAAAGATTTTTGGGAGAAGAAGGTGGGCCACACACTCACTTTTCTCTCTTGAGAAAGGCTTAGACGTGAGCTCATTTGGGTGCTTGGAAAATGTGTTAAGAAAGAGAGAGAGAGAGAGAGGGTTGTAAGGGAGAGGGAGTGATGGGTGATGGAGTGATGGATGCGAGGTGAGTGATGGGTGAGGTGAGAGATGGGTTGACTTTGGTGGTTGCTTAACTTATGGAGAAAGAAAACATGAGTTGCTTTTGTACTTGACATGAAGTGGTTGAGTGATGGATAGATTGATTGATTGATGAGACATGTTGTAGAGATTCTTTTGGAATTGCAACGCGGAGCGTTTTCTTCAAAATAAACGCCGGCCCGCATCTTCTGGTCAGGGTATTGGATCGGTGCGTAAGACACGGCGTCGGAACTGCAGCGACGGTGCGGTCGTAATGATACAAGTCTCGGATTAAGCCGACTCGATTCTATAGGATACGACTTAGGGTCGATCGCAAACGTCGGTTATCAGTCGCAGATTGCCGGACTTCAACGGGAAAGATCGCGGAAGTCGACGGAATAGTACGAACTAGGATACGAGTCTTACAACCTTTCTATGTTTCCATCCATTCTGAAGCTTCATCAATCACTCTTAATCAAGAAGATGACGATCCCATTGTAGAGACCCCACTGAGTTATCGAAAAACAACATCTTCCCATTCCACTCCTACATCGGCTAGTTGCTCTGCGCCATTCTTGGGACTACTGAACAAAATGTCCCCGACACAACTACTAGGGGATGTGTACTAATTTTTTATGAAGAAGAAGAAGAACCATATTGGCCATTTGCAACTCCTGTTCGAGTTGCAACTACTGAAACTCTTGTGACCAACAATGTTGTTATTCATTACCTCTCGGTAACGGTAAGAAAAATATTTTCCGTTAAAGAAGTGCTCTCTTCCCTCGGCCAAACTCTCAACAGTGACATTACCATGGCCGAGTCCCCACTACCTTCCTTAGAACTTCATCAACTACAACATGAATTGTGAGCTCTTATACACTTGGGGGCTATTAAAATCATCTCCATAGGGTTAGAAGAGAGACTCGCACTTCTCATTCACCGCTCTCAAGTAATGAAACTATCTTTACCAAAATGCCCATACTTCATAATTCATGGACTTCGTATAAGAGTATCAGGATATCAACACAACGGTTGATAGGATCCAAGCCCAGCATTCGGCTGCAACCCTTGAGGTGACCAAGGTCACTGCTACTGGAGTAAGACTCTCTATTGCACATGCAAAATTGAAAGAGTATGATATGAAAATGATCGATCTTACTGCTTACATCGTAGTGCTAGAGAGAAAAAAACTAGAGGCATTGAAGAATCTTCATGAGGAGTTGGCGAATATTAAGGAAAAACAAGAAGACGAGGTTAGCTCGTTGGTTACCTTTGTCCAAAACAAAACTTCTTTTGTCGGCCAGGCTAGGTGTATGGCCTTGAAGACTCAAATAGTTCTCGATTGACAAGAAGTCAGGCAGGTAAAAATACTAGAGAAAGTGGCTATGTTTTCTTCTTTTGATTTTTAATTCGTGTGTTGGCATGTATAATAATATTTGAATTTACGGAATTGGCCAGAGTGCCACTTTTGCTTTTCATTATCTCGACCATTCTCTACTTGGCATTTGTTCTTCTTTTCTATCCCACTTACAGTAAAGAGCATAACTGTCATGGTGACGTGGCATAGAAATGAGAGGTTGATTGTCATTTCCTTAGCCAAAATAAATGCCATTGCGGTTGCACGTCCCAACTTCCTTAGAAGGTGGTACGGGGCCTTACATGCCATTACTACGAGTAATCTTTGCCATGATGCAACAAATGTGGGAACGATCCCTGCCATTTAAGTCCTATTGAAACAACACTTGGCTCACTTCTCTTTATGTTTCTAGATTTCTTTTGCAATCAAACCTTCTTTTTCTTCTAACTCCTGAACAACCATGTCTTTAATTGTTATTTCTTTCTGTCCTTCGCAGGCTAAGGGTTACCTGAAGGAAATTTTCTCTGACGATCTCGCTTTCTACGGTCAATCTGTCCTGCTGTTCGATATTGACGCCTTCATCTAGGACCACAGGGAAGCTACATTCGACCCTGAAAGAGATCTTGGAGGTCCTAAGAGAACTTTACCACCTCATGAACACCTACTTTGAAATGGAATTCGAACTGCAATGCGTCCTATCCTTCTTAAAGAAAAAATATGCTCCTCAAGATGAAGCCCACCTCCAGCCCGAGAAATACAAGGGGGCTTGGAATGAACGCCTTTGTTGGACTTGGCAACACCAATTTTGAGAAAACAGTGCTGGGAGTTCTCCAGACTCAGTGCAAGGATCTGATGGACGACATCAAAGAGTTAGATCACTACTACGGTGAAAGAGATCGCACCAATCTGGAGGAACTCCTAACTTTTATGGACTCCCAGATTGGTAGCTCGTAAAAGGGAGATAGAGAATAACGTCGTTGTCCTTGGCTGTTGCGTGGACAAAGTTGTGTGCTTCATCGAGTAGGTTGTTGTAACATCCCGAATTTTTGCCAACCTGGGATTAGAAGTCCTTAGGCAATGGGTCGATCCTAACACCTTATTAACTTGTCAGAACTCAATCCCAAAGTCTAAAATCGCTCCTTAACTCATTTCCTTCACAAATCTCACCCTTCACCACCTTGTTCTTTTAATTTTTCTAAGTACTTTCACCCTAGACGCTATCTTAAACTAGCTAAGTAGTATAACTTGGATCACTTTATATACAAACTACAAAGGCCTAGGTACCACCTCAAATAGAAATTACTCAGGACTAAATCCTTTAGAAATTAGGTGAGAATTAGCCAGTGTTAAGTTAGAGTGCCTGTGAAATTAACACCAATCGCTTTAAATACGATCTGCAAGACCCAAAACTTGTAGAATCATTGACGCTAGGTTACCCTAAAATCTAGGATCAATCTCATTACCCGGCTGCTCTCGGGAGCATCTTGAAACTCCGTATCAGATCTAGACCGCACGTCGGAAGTCCGATTAACACGAAGTTAAGGAATTAGGACCGCCTTGCTGGGCTTGACAACCATCTCGGAAATCAAATCCAGATAGTGTCCCAGCGCTATTTGCTTGAGCTCGGAGTGAAGAGTGTGAGAAATGTGAAATTAATTCAAAATAAAATATCTTGAATAGTAATCTGGCACGTGTTGCTTGTGGATCAGTTTTAAGCAACTAGACCGTCAGAATCATACCAAATTACACCCTCGGATCAGGAGAAATTTCATACACATTTACATGTACTCGGAATCTTCGATCGAGATCTGCTGACCATTGAACTGAAACTGGTCCGCCATGCGTGATCTGGAATCTCGACCGAAACGAAAACTTAATAGTACGTAGATCTAGTGTTGGTGAGCTTAAGTCCGACCTTTGGCTCAAGGAGGCCCGCCAGAAGTCCTCTGTTGGGCTGGAAAAGGTCCGCTTTGGTTATAACATAAGTAAACCTTGTCCAGAAATCTAATTCGGTGAGTTTTTAGACTATATAAGGACCTTAAACCCTCTCTCATTGCAGCCATAAGAATTTGAGAGAAACCCTAGAGAGAGAAGAGAGAAAAGAGAGAGAAAGTGTGGAAGATGTGGGAGGATCTCCCTGATGTTCTTCCCTGCCGCTCCATGAGTTCCACAACTCCGTTCTAATCGCTTTCCTGGCGATTCCAGCTCCGTTTCTAGGTAAGAAACCCTAACCCTAATCTGTTTTGGGGTTTTGATAGTTGTAGGTTATGAAATAGCTAACCTATTTCGTTCTATAGGTTGCCAAACTGCCGAATACAGAAGCTTAGCAAACCTATTGGATTCGTTACGATTCTACGATAAAAGGTGCGGACTTTAGGTGTATAGGTTATGGTTTTCAACGCTTTCAATGTCAGATAATGATAGATTCATGATCTGCATGCAATTGCACATGTACAAAGTGCTGTCTGTTTTTCGTTTCAATTAATGATGAAAAATATGGAATTCTACATACGCTAGGTATTTGTAGAAAGTGCCGTATACGTACAAATTTTGGAAATGTGTTTGACATGATTAATTGTTGTATGAATATATTATATGTGGATAAATTACTTGTTTGACGAAAGGATTCGCCCTATACATGTTTTGCTCATATACACTATGTATGTTGAAATTGTGTATTCTAGAAAGTACCGTATACGTATAAATTTTGAAGATGTATTTGCCATGATTATTTGCTGTATGAATACATTATACATGGATAAAATACTTGCTTGGCGAAAGGGTAGCCCTAATACATGTTTTGCTAACATACACTATGTATGTTGTAATAGTGTATTCTAAGTGTTTGTGAACATGACTGAATGAGTATAGAATTCTCATTCATACTCGCCATGACTAATTGTCATGGATATATGATTGTTGTATTGGCGATACCCCTTTGACGAAAGGATTTGCCCTGAATCATGCCACGGCCACTATACGCTATATATGTTGAAATGTGTAGCCCAAGTGTTTGTGAAAATGTTCAAATGAATATGGAACGTAGATTCCTACTTTCCATGACTATCCGTCGTGGGTGTACGCGTGTTATGATTGGGGCAACTCCCTAGTGAAAGGATTTGGCCTAATGCTTATGTGATCAACATATGTCATGTATGTTGATGTATGTATTTTAAAGTGTTTGTTGAAATGTCTGAATGAGTAGTAGTTAGTAAATTGTAATGTATAAGGGTGTTGAGATATGATTCTCAACTCCTCTAACTATGTGTATGATTTCCTTGGATAGCTGTGTGATTAGGAATTGAATATGTACAAACTCATGCTTGTGTTGTGCTTCATAACATGCTCAACTGCTTTTATGATTTTATCTATGTGATGCATATGTTTAAATTCATGTTGACGTTGTATGATCTGTCATGGGTGATGGGGGAGTGGAGCAACGAGTGTGTGAAACAGCCCTGGCAGCCCTAAACGGATAATATCAGGCCTTCATTGTATGATTTGAATCTTGATCCATTATTGCTTTAACTATCTGGAATTGATTGTGTTTGGGGCTATGATTATAGTCCAGGCAATCGGAAACAAAAATGAATGCGTGGCTGAGATTCATTTGCCACGTGAGATGTGTTCAACGAACCCGAGTCGTACTTCGGTTGGCGATAGTGGTTGGCCACACGAAGTGCTTATGCGCTTCATATCGTTCAACTTGTTGTGCGCTCGAGCTAGCCGAGCTCGTCAAACAACCCGATCTGTCTTATGTATGTTCACCATGTTTGGACGCTACCGCTTGAACCTAGGGTACCAAACTTACCAGTGAAATTCCTTTTAACTATGGTATCTCGATCCGCTAAGACTCATGAGCCGGGCATTGTGGTATGGGACACCGTGGTCGAGCTGTCGGCCTACGCTGGGCCACGTGCCTCCCCGTAGTGACCAGTGAGCAACCAGACTCGTGAGCTGATTATGGTGGTATGAGACACTATATTCGAGCTGTCGACACCTACGGCGAGAGCTAAATACGGTGAGACCCGTAATCGTGCTGACGGGCGACGAGCCCTCCGTAGTATTTTCGAATATACTTTAAGGTCTGTGATTGACGACGAGCCCTTCACAGCAACTAGAGCATGAGTTGAGCGAGTACGGTGAGATCTGTATTCGAGTTGACGGCTAGTGATTGAGTCGAGTACGGTGAGACCTGCATTCGAGCTGACGGCCAGCAATTGAGCCGCATACGGTGAGATCTGTATCTGTGCTGACGGGTGACGAGCTCTTTGTGATGCCTTCGCTATGCCTCTCAAACCATAATATCGTATGAGATTAACTAGGACTGACGACCCTAGAATGGATCATGTTTGAGAATTATACAAGGGAGGTACCTTAGTTTTCCAATACTGCGGTTTGAAATGAACTAATAATTACTCGGTAATCATGCTCATCATCGCACTGCATGTGCCTGGTAGATGTGAAGCACTGAGGGATGAACGCATTCGCGAACGTAAGATGGTGTCGCATGAGGGTGGTTTGGCAAGGGCATACATTATGTCATTTCATACTTACATTCAATAAGAGTAGTTAGAATTGCTTGATTGTACTGCTTTATCATTACTGCTTGACTGAATTGATAACATGTTAACTTATGCTTTATTGTTCCACTGAGTTGATCACTCACTCCCACGTTACGGGATGGTGTTGTACACACCAACCAGATTTGTTGAGTTTCAGGTGATGGTGATGCTTATGAAGCAGAGCCGGACTACTATGATGTGGAGGAAGAGTTCTCCTACTTGTAGCTCTCTGACAGGTCTATGAAGACCTGATATTGTATTGACGGGGCTATGGTACTTGGAATAGAAGACATTACACTTACACATTTGGTATATTTTAGAAACGTACTTGAAATTTATTAACCTGGTAATGTTATCACACTTTGGAGACTCACCAGAGTTTTTATATATTTTATATATCTATCACAGTCTTCCGCTTGTAATTTAACTGTCTCTGGAGTATGATATGCTGTTTTGGCTTAATCTCACTCATGTTCAATAAACTAATGCAGACAACGTTTAATCATCATTATCTATGTTACATAAGTGATGTTCTGGAACTCGGGTGTTGAGTTTATGCTCGACCCCCGATTTTTCGGGATGTTACAGTTGTGGCCGAAGGAAGATCCTAAAAGGACATGAAGCATCAGGTGGAGGAGACCAAGGCTTGTGCGCAACGAGAGTTCGAACAACTTAAGGAAACACATGCCTAAAATGTCAACTTGATCTGGTCTTTGTTTATATTTATCTTTTTGTTGCGTTTTTTTATTTATTTATTTATTTATTTTTTAATTTTTTTAATCGACTAGGGCCCATATTATGTTCATTCCTTTCCACATTAATAAAAGATTTCATTCTTTTTCATATTTTTTTATAAAGCCCGTTCCCACATAGCACATGATATTGTCCGTTTTGTCAAAGCTCACGGATTTAAAAAGCGCTATACCTGTTAAGGAAGGAACCCAACTTATAGTTACCACAACTTCGGACGACACTTCTGATATAAGACAAAGTTTCACCTTCACCGTGTGCACAATAGCCTACCAGCCACCTAGGGGCCCGCCCACATGTAACCACAGTGACATGACGTCACAATATCCCCCACCGAGGGCAGAGCCGTCCTCGGCTTTGATACCACTTGTAAGGCCCGCCCCCACAACGTATGATATTATCCACTTTGCTGAAACTCACAAATTTAAAACGCGTCATGACTATTAAGGAAAGAACCCAATTTATAGTCACTATAACTTTGGATGACGCTTCCGATGTGGGATAAAGTTCCACCTTTACTGTGTACACAGTAGCCTCCTAGCCACACAGTAGCCTGCCAACTATCTTGGGGCCTGCCCACATGTGTGCCCACCCACATGTGACCACAGTGACGGGGCATCACGTTTTTCTATCTCGATTTTGTTTAATTTCGGTCTATCCGTGGTTAGCGGTAGGGATTTATTGCTATCAATAAATACTTACTTGCCCTAGCTTTGCATTACTTCCCATAAACTGGG
>JAJHSJ010000006.1:56729473-56781193 GCA_021015155.1 Magnolia officinalis
CCGAGGTTTATTGGTCCGTTTCAGGTACTGGGATCGAGTGGGTGATGTGGCGTATCGTTTCGCTTTGCCCACGCCACTTGCAGCTGTACACCAACGTATTTCATGTATCTATGCTGAAGAAGTACGTTCCTGATCCTTCACATATCATCAGATGGGAGCAGGTACAGCTGAGCGAGGATGCTATGTATGAGTTGCGCCCAACGCGTATCCTTGACAGGAAGGAACAGGTACTGCGTAGCAAGGTCATTCCACTTGTGAAGGTACTATGGACACATCATTCAGATGAGGAAGCTACTTGGGAGACTGAGGCCGAAGTAAGAAAGAACTGCCCTCAGATTCTCGAGGAATACGAAAAGGTACAATTTCGAGGACAAAATTTTTGTTTAAGGGGGTAGATTGTAACGACCCGTAAATTTTCGTACTATGGCTCGAGTTCCACCTCGACCAGAAATCATTTAGGATTAAATCCTTTAGAAATTAACAAAGTTAACTAAGTGCTAAACTCGATTAGCTATGAATCCGTTGAAATCGCTTTAAATACAATCTGCAAGACCCAAAACTTGCAAAATTATTGACTCTAAGTTACCCTAAAGTTTAGGATCAAACTTATTACCCGACTGCTCTCGGGAATGAATTGAAACTCCGTATCAGGTCTAGGCCGCACATCGGAAGTCCGATTAACACGAAGTTAAGGAACTAGGACCGCCTCACTGGGCTTGACAACCATCTCGGAAATCAAGTCCAGACGATGTCCGACGGCCATTCGCTCGAGTCTGGAGCGAGGGAGTGTGAAAACCATTCTTTTCTTTACAAAATAATATCTTAAATAGTGATCTGGCACCACTCGCATGCGGATCAGTGTTAAGCAACCAGACCGTCAGAATCAGACCAAATTAACACCCTCAGATCAGGAAAAATTTTAGGAACATTTACATGTACTTGGAATTTCGGATCGTGACCCATTGACCGTTGAACTGAAAATGGTCCGCCACGCGTGATCTGGGAATTCGACCGAGACGAAAACATAACCCCACATAGATCCATGGATTGTGAGCTTAAGTCCGACGTTTGGCTCAAGGAGGGCCGCCAGAAACCTCTTTTGAGTTGGAACAACGCCGATTTGCTTACAATGTAAGTAAACCTTGAACATAAGTCTATTCCGGAGAGTTTTTAGGCTATATAAGGGCCTTAGAACAGCCCCTCTCACAGCCATACGATTTGGGATAAAACCCTAAGGAGTGAGAGGAAAGAGGGAGAGAAAGCTTGAGGTTTGTGGGAGAATCTTCCTCCTACTGCTTACGATCACCACACGGGCTGCACCACCTCTTCCTAGACGTTTTCCCGGCGATACCACCGACTCCGTTTTAAGGTGAGAAACCCTAACCCTAGATCTATTTGGGTGAGTGAAGGTTATAGGTTATGAAATAGCTAACCGGTTTCACTCTCTAGGCGATAAAACTGCCGAATACGGAAGCCCTTCGAACCTTGCTGATTTGTTGTGATTCCAAGGTGCAAGGTGAGGACTTTAGGTGTATAGGTTAGGGTTTTCAACGCTTTCAATGTCAGATAATGATAGATTCATGATCTGCATGTAATTTCACATGTACAAAGTGCTTTCCATTTCCTGTTTCGGTTAAAGATGCAAAATATGGAATTTTACATACTCTAGGTATACGTAGAAATACCGTTTACATACACATTTTGGAAATGTGTTTGCCATGATTAATTGTTGTATGATTATATAGTATATGGATAAAATACCTATTTGGCGAAAGGAATCGCCGTAATACATGTTCCTTTGTATACACTATGTATGTTGAAATTGTGTATCCTAGAAAATACCGCATAAGTATAAATTTTGGCGATGTAATTGTCATGATTATTTGTTGTATGAATATTATATATACGTATAAAATATTAGTTTGGTAAAAGGACAGCCCTAATACACATTCCTCTAACATACGTCATGTATGTTGAAATAAGTGCACTCTAAGTGTTTGTGAAATTGTTTGTGGGTGTAAGTGCTTAAGTGTTAGCGCCTTAGGTAGGTGCTGAGATGGGGTTCTCAAATACCTTAGAGTCACGTATGATGCCCTCCATGTGGTTGTTCACTTTACCACTCACTTATGAAATATATGTAGTTATATCCTTATTTGTATAATGCTCTATAACATGCTTTTTTATATGCTTTGTAACTTGTTTCATAACATGCTTTATAATATGTTTTATGACATGATTGCTAGTGTGCTTGAATTACTTTGTTTATCATGCTTTACTTCACATGTTATGGTTGAAATTGATTGAGCTTGGGACTATGTCCATAGTCCAGACATCCGGTACCAGACTTGGAATCGTGGTTGAGATTCATCTCGCCACACATGATGTGTTTGGCGAACCCGTGTCGTACTTCGGTTTGGCGATAGTGGTTGGCCACACGAAGTGCTTCTGCGCTTCATATCGCTCAACTTGTTGTGCGCTCGAGCTAGCCGAGCACGTCAAGTAACCCGTGTGTCTTATGTATGTTCACTATGTTTGGTCGCCGATGCTTGAACCTAGGGTACCAAACTTACCAGTGAGAATCCTGTTAACCATGGTACCGTACCGATCGATCCGCTAAGACTCATGAGCCGGGCATGGTGGTATGGACACTGTCGAGCTGTCGGCCTACGCTGGGGCCATGTGCCTCCCCGTAGTGACCAGTGAGCAACCACCTCGTGAGCCGATTATGGTGGTATGGGACATTATATATTCGCTGTCGGCCTACATTGATAAGGTGATGGGGAGCGGTGCAACCTTTGTGCGTAACAGCCCTGGCAGCCCTTTTTGTAGTGACTGCGAGCATACTCTGAAATCGCAGTGCGCCTTAGGGTTCGCCACGGTATATAGAGTATGAACTAGGCCTGTTTCTACATTGTGATGAATCGTTTAAAGGGTGATGGGGGAGTGGTGTAACCTTTGTGCGTAACAGGCCTGGCAGCCTCTATAGTGACCTAGAAAACACACCATCGTCTGATATTAACTAGGACTGACGACCATAGAATGGATCATGTTTGGGAATGATACAAGGGAGTACCTTAGTTTCCCAATCCTGCTGTTTGAAAGGACTAATAAAAAAAAACTCGGTAATCATGCTCATCATGCATTGCATGTGCCTGGAAGATGTGGAGCACTGTGGGATGAAAGCATGCCGCGAGCGTGAGATGGTGTCGCATGAGGGAGTATGTTGGTGAAGGCATCCATCATACCTGCATCCATACTTGCATTAATAAGAGTAGCTAGGAGTGTTTGATATTACTGCTTATCATTACTGCTGGACTGTATTGATAACATGTTAACCTATGTTCTACTGTTCCACTGAGTTAGCTACTCACTCCCACGTTACGGGAAGGTGTTGCGCACACCAACCAGACTCTGTCACAGGTTTAGACGAGCCGACGACACAGGAGGCAGAGCCCGATTATGACGAGGATCATGAGGAGTTCTCGTATATGCAATACTACTACTACGGCAGCATCGACTAGGTTGCCGCACTGACGGGATTTGCAGGGATCACTCCTTAGAGTATTTTTGACATTTTTTCGCAAACAAACATGTATATGGTAACTCAGATAGGTTCATACTCTAGAGAACAAAATTGATTTTTTTTCTTTACATATATGTTTATGTAGTTCAGTCTTCATCTTGCCTTTATACAAATGATCTGGAGTATGAATTACTATTTTTTTGGTATAATCTCACTCATGTTTATTGTTCTAACACAGACAACATTTAATCAGCATTATTTATGTTGCATAAGTGATGCGCTGGAACTCGGGAGTTGAGTTATACTCGACACTCGACCCCGATTTTCAGGGCGTTACATATCTGGACGGAATTATCGATGTATTGATATACCTATCGATATCATCGATATTCAAATCTCGAGTCTATCGAAGTTGACTCGATAATATCGACAGGCAGATTTTCGGTGCCTCTATTTTTCCTTAAGAATATCATATTTGCATCGATATATCAAAGCCTCCTCGATACCATCAAAATTCAAATCTCGATGATATCAGAAGGCTTTCGATAAGATCGGTCTAGGGCGCCAAGTTCTTCCACCAAAATATTTCAGGGTGGTTTATCTATGATCGGAGGTCTCTCGATTGAATCAATATTCAAATATCAATGATATCGATACCAGGTCGATTGCATCGAACAAGGACATAAACTGTCCAGTAAGCTTAATGAGAAATCTGCTGGATTTATTGATACCTCGACTCTGATATCGATATCATCAACATTCAAATTCCGATGATCTCGATAGTCCCTCGATCATTCTTGTAAACCTGAAATATTTCATGTCAAGTCTCTCTCGCTTTCAAGTGTCGATGAATCGAACCTCTCATCGATGAAATCAGAGTTCGAAATCCGATGACATCGACAAGTGTTTCGATTCTATCGACCTATTGGCTAAAGGTTTCAAAAGCGTATAACATTGAGTTTGCGTCATCGAACGGACCATTGATGCTATCGAAGTATACGCTCGATGATATCGAATCCGCTCGATGATGTTGAACTTTCATAATGTGACCGATTTTATCTATCGGAACCATTTGCCTATTATAAAGAGCTTGTTATTGTTACTGTAACAAAAAGAGTATATTTAGTTTATCTCTTAGATGTGCTTAGTCCTTAGATCTTACCCCAAGCCCTTTCTCTCAGGGGAGTTCATCTTCCAATCCACCCTCATGATTGATATTCAATAGAGTGGATTGGGGAATGAACTTCCGCATTCAAGGATCCTCCAGCTGCAACCTTAACGGCAAATCATTAAGCTGGGATGCCTTGAACGCATAGATGATTGAAATCGCTCTATCTTCCTATAGGAAAAATTTTGAGAGTAGGATTTCATCATACCCTTGACCCAACCCATCGCCATGTATTGATACATCATCTGTGTTGCGGATCAAGGAAGGAGAAGACTCTTCATCAACAAAGGAGGAGATCTTTGTCGATGTGCTGAATGGGCCTCATCTGCTTATCTGTAAGTTATTAGAGTCCAGAGGACACTAGTGATACTTCCTTTTTAGGATTGGGTCTTAGGTGTTTCTCACCCTTGCAAGTCCTCTAGGAGGCCTGCGGTGGGAGTGTACGTGGTGGGTGCGTTGTGTGGACCCTTGTTCTGTGGAGAGCATAAACATCTGGGTGAAGGTGAACCTGTCTAAAACCTTAGGTTTGAGGTGAACCGTGTGAAACATCGAGTTTGAGGTAAACCGCGTAAAACCTCCGTTTAAGGTCTTATGGAAGATCCTTGGCCAGTGTGCCTAAAAGTGGGTGCGTTGTGTTGACCCTTGCTCGTGAGAGCGTAAACACTCGGCCTCAGTGAACCGCTGTGAAACCTCCTTAGTGAAATCCGACACACACAAAGGTGAGTGCGTCTGATGGGAGTGGAGTAGACTGATCGTCGAACCACTATAAAATGACTGTGTTTGAGATTACTATTCTTCTGGTTGTGTGATTTACTTTAATATTTTCATATCTGAATATTTGTGATCACACCTCACACACATACACAGTCATATCCATCATAAACTACTTTGCATATTGTTCACTTCTAAAATAGTTTGTGATTGGATCCTCTATGGGGCTTGGAAGCCAGTAGAGTTACTTTTGAGTAATCCTAAAATGTGCTTATTGTTAGGATTAGTGTAATAGGATTTTAAATAAATTATAAAAACTTTAAAAAGTCCTATTCACCCCCCTCTAGGACACATTGGCATATTCGTACTTCAACTAAAGCGGTCTTCACCGCTATTTCAGGGTTGAGTAGCGAGAGTCGCTGTTGAAGTGACGTCACCAAGTTCTGTGGGCCTCACCATGATGTATATTTTGTATCCACACCGTTCATCCATTTAGACAGATCATATTAAGGGTTGATCCAAAGAATGAGTCAGATTCAAAGCTCGAGAGGACCCCACTAAAGAAAACAGTGGGGAGAGTGACGCCCACCATTAAAAGTTCTAAGGGTGTACTTGTTCTCACCAGCTGTAAATAATCATGTACGGTCCGAGCTGGTGGAACTCAATGCACCTCATTCTCATCATGCACCATCCTAACCGGTGGTGTGTGATGCATAGGATCTTTGTCAACGTAATGTTCTTCAGCTATGATCTCAGATGATGTTTCAGGAATATTTGGGGGTTTTATAACTTGTCGATGGATTGTCAATCCTTCAATCAAACCTCCTTCACTTAAAATTCTTTAAGTGTTGTCACTAACCCACTTGGGCATGAAATACTCATAATCTTCAAGTTCTAAACAATTAAAACCTAAAAGAAAATAACAAAAACAAAACTACAAAAATTAGAAATTTGAAAAGAAAAGTGTTGGAGAGGAGTTACTGGATTGGAGTTGCTATGTAAGTTGGTACAAAACGAAAAACATTAGTTTCTAAAAACAAATTGAGAAAACTTAACCTAAAAACACAAAAAAAAAAAAAAAAAAAAAAAGTTAGCCCCAATCTTAAACTAATTCCAATACTAATCAATCTCAGAAAAACATAGCTAAAGTACTCGACAACGATGCCAAAACTTGTTCACAACCCCAAGTACAGGGTCGCGATGTAGTAATAACTCAGTGAGACCGAGGTCGAATCCACAGGGACTAAACTTTATGTATTATGAAAATAACTAACACTAGAACTAGAAAAAGATTTAAATTTAAATCTAGAATAGTTGAGAATAATTGTGAATGAATTATCAATAATCGAAAGGGAAGTAAAGCACCAAGGATCCACTTGTAGCTATCAGGATGCTACCTTACTTGATCCAACAAACACAACTGGAATCAAAGTCCTATCCTATCTAGTTAGAAGATAAAGTAGTTAATCCATAATCTGAACTTTCAATTGAATTACTTCCCACATGAAGCACTATTGTGATGATTGAAAGGGAATTCAACCATCCACCATGCCTAAGAGATGATAGTGAATCACTAATTTTACCAATCTCAACAATATCGAAACATATAAAAAGATATTCAAAGCTTTCACAACATTTATTGTAATTGGAGTCATAATAAACCATGGAAACTTAAAATATTCCTTAATTCAACCATAAATCAATAGAAGTTCAATATAGACATGAATAAAAGTAAGATAATCATTTAAACAAACTATAAGCTTCACCTCTTAGCTCTAGCTAAGAGGTTTAACCAACCAAAGACATGATTGAAACTAAAACTCTTAAAGAAAACATAAAAACTAACTATAAGAAGAAGATTGGGGAAGAAGGAAGGACTCCTTAAAGTTCTCCAACACCTTGTTCCACTCTTTCAGTCCTAATTAGTGCTTAGAACTCCTTAAAGAACCCATATTTATAAGCTTTGATCGGCCAACTTTGAAAACTGCCTCAAATTTACGCAGCAGAGTTACTCTTCGGTCAGATCGAAGTTAAGTTCAAATTATGATTGGATTGTGTCTTTAACGGATGCACGATTTTGGTCACATCAAGCTTGGGTTCGGTCGGACTAAATTAACTCCTTCAGCGTTAGAGCTTTTTATGCACTTTTAGTTGCACCGAATTCTTCCTTCGGTCGGACCGAACTTGGTTTTGGTCAGAGCAAATTATCCTTCGGTCAAACTGAATTAGTCCTGGATTTCATCTTTGGTTGCTAGACTATTTCGTGTGATTTCGGTTGGACCGAACTTGGTTTTGGTCAGATCAAAATGGCCTGTTTTCTGCTGTAGACTTTGTAATTTTCTTCAGTCTTTCTTCATCATTTGTACTTGGTTTTCTACGATCTTGAGGCCATGAAATCTTCAATCTTGGTCTCCTAAGATCCACTCCTTGCATTGGTGATTCTTGAGTATCAAATCCATGCTTTTGACATTCTTTTCAATCTAAGCTCTCAGATTCACCTCACAATAAAAACATGTATAAAATATACCCATTAAGCATTATCATGTTTATAAAATCATGATATAAATAGGGGAAATATATAATATTTGACACTCAATGCTTGTGGCCGATCATTGTTCAATAAGTGAAACTTACCATCGCATGGTTGTACGAATAAAATCCATCAAAGCCACATAGGGCAATTATTCCATAAAAGCCGCATTGGGCAAATATTCAATTCAAGGATGTGATAGAAAGTGATTTTTCTCTAAAAGCCACATAGGTACAAAGGTTCCACAAGATGGTAAGTCCACAACAAGAATTCTCATTTAATCTAATAGACTAAGTGGCGAATAGTTCGAAAACCTTCAAAGACACCATCAAGTCATCATAAGCAATAAAACAAGTCACGTATAATCTCAATAGCACTCACACATATAAAATATTCATCTTAACCTAGAATAGAGGTATTTGAGATTCATAACATGTTCAAATATTTGAGTTTAAGTCCAATCATCATTTATAAATAATTACTTATTTAGAGACTACATTTATCATCATTTTTACTTAACATCATATTAAGCAATCAATTAATGAAGATAAATGAACAAGGCTAGTTATCATGATGTAGTAAAGCTTGTAGGGTGATTCTCACCTTAAAATTAGATGATCATAACATGAACGCTCCAATGCATGAATCCAACTCGAATGGGTTAGATCTATGTTCAATGAACACCCTTTACGGTTAAGATCTTAATCTCCAACTTTTTTATCTCTAACCTAAATTGATTTTTAATCAACTTCGTACCAAAAAATTTGTACCTAGAAGATTTAGATTCCACACTTTATGAATTTAAGGATAAACCAACTGAACTTAAAATTGTGTGATGAAACTAAGTCAACTTACCTAGCCCAACTAAGTTAACTTAACTAGATCGAGATGCTCCGATTCAATTCCCAAATGATTCCATCATGGAGGGAGATCGAAAGGCATACACCAAATGCTGGACTGAAATACTGACCATTAGCTTCCTAAAATTCAATAGATCCCATGAAAACTCATTGAGTCAACTCAGTATTAAAGAATTGGAAACTGGTTTTAACATACCTTGACCTGGCGCAATATGAATTGAATCTAGTCACAAACCCGAGCTTTTAAACCATTAGCTGGGACACCATAGTGGTTTTGCTACATCCAGGTTTGCCCCAACACCCAACTCGGTAAACTCAACCGAGTCAACTCGATAAAGATGAAGAAAACCACTACCTTCTTCTTCATCTTTACTTCAATTTCTTCTCTTCCTCTTTTTTTTCTCTAGTTTTCTCTTTCTTTCTCCTCTCAATCAGTCATGTCCAAAGGTGGGCATTTGGGATACAGGATCGACTTGAGTCAGCCCGACTCGGTTAAGTCGACTCGGAATGAAATGCCCGAAATCACTCTCTTTTAATTCTTCTTCCTTCCTTTTTCTTCTTTCCATCTCTCTTTCTCTCATGTATTGCTGGAATTCCAGCAATACTCAGACCAAACCAACCCAGACTCGGTCCAACTCAGCTCCTCGACTCGCTCAAGTCGAGCTACTACGGTGAGCAGCCACCACACACACATCATTTTCTTCCCTTTCTTCTTTCTCTTCTTTCTCTTTTTCCTCTTCTCTTCTCTCTCCTCTCTCTCTCTCTCTCTCTCTCTCTCTCTCTCTCTCTTCTTGCTGCTCAACCTGAAGGATTTGGACTTGGCCCAAACTTGTAGGCTCGAAAGAAGACCCAACCAAATCCGAGTCACCAGGTGCGGTGGCTCAATGCGGCATGAATGCAAGCAACTCTCTCTCTCTCTCTCTCTCTCTCTCTCTCTCTCTCTCTCTCTCTCTCTCTCTTCTAGTCGAGGCTGGACTTAGCTAAGCTTGACCCAGACGTTACTGACACAGCCCATGTCTTGGCCGAGTCGACTCACTCTAGTGTGGCAAGAACGACAATTTTTTTTCCTTTTCTCTTTCTAATTTTTATTTTTGGTAAAGGTTGCCCTAAATGGCAGCCTCTTATAAGCTCTACTAACCTAAATCTAGAAATTTTGAATGCTAACTAATCACTGGATTAGTTAGCCGAGTCGATAATAAACCCAAGTGTAATATGGTGGCATTCAGATGATTTGGATAAAAAATATCATGCATGACTCGGATCAACCATATAAGATCGGTTTCAAAGACCTTGGCCTACGCATCTAACGTCTCAGATTAGCAATTTGTGATCAACCCGATGATTGGTGTTTTTGGCTAGATGAAGAAGATGATGAAGCTAATCATGGCAAGTTTCGTTTCGATAGCTCATCCTTGGATCTAAAGCTTATGGGTGGATCAGATTGATTTAAAGAAAGTTGTGGGCCCAATTTATGGTGAAAGAGAGACTGCAGGTTATGATATGTTAATAGTAACCGAAATGGCTCGTATTGCTACGATAACTTGTCGAGATCTCGTTTCGCTATGAGGTTTTCTGGTAGCCAGAATTTCGGCATTCTAGATTGTTTCTAAGAGCCTTCTAGAATGTGTGGAAGGGTTAAGACCGAGCTAGCACAAAAATGGAAAAGATTCTTTCCGCATTTTGTGCTTGGATGTGTGCGACCTAAAAACAACGACCAACGGCCGAGATGTTTAAACTTTAAGGGCTATGATTGGTTTAGGTAAACGGTCGAGATTGAGGAGGGAGTGGTGGATCGGATTGCCAGATTGGCAACGAAAATGGATTTTGATTTTGGAAGTGACCACAAACAGCCTACTTGAACCAAAGGTTGTGTGCATGCACACGTATTCTAGCATGCAGAATCATTTAGGGTTTGGTCGAGCGAGGGTGCTCCATTAGATTGATGGCTTGGATTTTTAAGTTGGGCAGTGGAGGTGGGCCATGATCGATGGAAACGGACGACGTCCATTCACTGGCAGGAAATCCAAAAGAAGAAGAGGAATTTCCCTCTTCGGTGTCAGGTCAAACCCAGTTTGACTAGGTCCATGGCGTGGTACATCGCGATGTACATTCACTGCGGTACACGCACAATAAGTGTGGGGCCCACGATGATATTTCGAGAAATCTAATCCGTCCATCAGGCTTCACTGCCCCTAATGGGTATTTAGTCCAACGGTTAGGTAAATCTGATGCTTAGGTGGGCGACACTACTTACTTTTGTAATTTTTATTAACATTTACTGACAATTTTGACGGTCAGATTGAACTGAAGCTAAACATCAACGGTCTAAAGTGCTCTAGGCTCCTTTTTTAGTGATAGTATATAGTAAATATAGGGGTCATATAACTCAATGGTGAGGATCGAGTTTAAGAATTGTTGGGTTTTTATGAGTGGTAAGATAATTGATAAAAACTTCCGGAAGAGGGTTGAGAATCCTAAGGACTCAGAAGAATCTGCGAGGAATGATGGACCTAGCCATGCTACACATGAGGAAGAACTGGAAAAATAGTATAAGTCGGTTGCTCCATTCTTTCAAAGGTTGATTTAAGCATAACCTCTGACTAACATCGGGATATCTTGGAGGACCTTAGATATGAGAAAAGTAATATTCCTCTATTAGATGTCATAAAACAAATCCTATCATATGCCATGTTTCTAAAAGATCTTTGTACGACTAAAAGACGGCAAAATATTCAAAAGAAAATTTTTCTGATAGAAAAAGTGAGTGTTATCCTCAAGCAAGACGTGCCTCAGAAATATAAAGATCACGGCAGCCCAACTATCTCTTATGTAATTGGGAATTACCGGATAGAACACGTACTACTTGGGAGTGAGTGTGAATATGATTTCATACTTGGTTTATAAATAGTTCGGTCTTGGTGAATTAAAACCCACTAGAACCATACATCTACTCACTGATCATTTTGTTCGTATACCAAGAAGAATGATAGTGGACGTGCTAGTCCAAGTCGATAAATTCTACTATCTAGTAGATTTTATTATTTTGGAAACTCAACCCGTCATTGACATGAACGCTCAAATTCTCGTACTCCTTGGCTAGCCATTCCTAGCAAAAATCGAATGCCATAATTAGTTGTAGAAATGGGATTATGAAATTAACTTTTGGGAACATGACATTAGAACTGAATATATTCAATATGAGCAAACAACTAGAGGATGTTGATGATGCCCACGAAATAAATGTGATCGACTCATTCGTGGAAGATAGGTCACTTTTAAACCTATACTCTGATACTCTGGAGACATGCTTGGATCACTCCCCTGATTTAAATGATTATATGATTAGGGAGATGGATGCCTTGCTTGATGCTACTTCATGTACTTGAAACTAACCAGTGGATGCCAAAATTTGAAAAATTGCCTCAAACCAATATAAAGCCTCTACCATCTAGTGTCAAGGCACCGAAGCTTGACCTAAAACCATTACCTACTGAACTTAAATATGTTTATTTGGATCAAGATGAAACATATCCAATAGTGATTTCTTCCCACTTGAATGAGAAATAAGAGACTATGCTTATTTCTACTCTCAAGGAACACAAAGGCCCTTGGATGGACGATCGTAGACCTCAAGGGAATCAATCTTTTAATTTATACTCATTGCATTCACCTCGATGAAAATACTAAAACATCTAGAAAACCACAACATCGGTTAAATCCAAATATGAAAGAAGTGGTTAAAGCCGAGGTGTTAAAGTTGTTGGATGTGGGTATCATATACCCTATATCTGATAGCCAATGGGTGAATACAAATCAGGTAGTACCCAAGAAGTCCAGGATCACCATCATAGCCAATTTGATAGTGAACTCATTCTAACTAGAGTCACTGCTGGTTGGAGATTGTGCATTGACTACCAAAAAATGATACCATCACAAGGAAAGACCACTTTCCTTTGCCCTTTGTTGATCAGATCTTAGAAAGGTTAATCGATCATTCCTATTACTGTTTTCTTGACAGATATTGGGACCTACAACCTAATAGAGATATCCCTTGTAAACTAAGAGAAGATCGCATTTACATGTCATTTTGGCACCTTTGCATATCGAAGGATGCCATTCGGACTATGTAATGCTCCCGCCACTTAATTTTCACCGATGCATTTTGAGTAATTTTCTGACATGGTGGGGCAATTCTTAAGGTTTTCGTGGACAATTTCTAGGTTTTAGTCCATCTTTCAGCGCATGCTTTCACAATCTCAAACTTGTGTTGAAATGATGTGAAGAAAAGAACCTTGTGCTGAATTGAGAAAAATGTCATTTCATTATTCAAAAGGGAATAGTCCTTGGACATATCATATCATCTAATGGAATTGAGGTAGACAAAGAAAAATCGATTTAATCTCTTACTTACCTCCACCCACAAGCATACGCAATGTACCATCCTTATTAGGACACACTGAATTTTACCGAAGATTTTTAAAGGACTTTAGTCTTATCTCTCATCCTTTATGTAATCTTCTTCAAACGGATACTCCCTTTGAGTGGAGCAATGAATGCCAGAAAGTTTTCACCAAGCTTAAGGGTATGTTGACTAGTGCTCCCATTATGCAACCACCTAATTGGAGTCTTCCTTTTGAGATCATGTGCGATGCAAGCGATTATGTTATTAGGGTGGTGTTAGGCCAAAGAAAAGAAAAGAGGCCTGCAAATAGAACTTTAAACTCTACCTAAGTGAATTATTCCACTATAGAAAAGGAACTCCTAGTAGTAGTGTTTTCTTTGGACAAGTTTAAGTCCTACTTGATAGGATATAAGATCATTGTGTTTACTGACCATGCGGCGTTGAAGTACCTTCTTTATAAAAAGGATACTAAGCCCTATTTGTTAAGATGGATCATTATACTCCAAGAATTTGACATAGAAAAACTATACAAGAAAGAAGTAAAGATCGTAGTGGCCGACCACCTCTCACAGCTTGTCATGATTCCATGGAGACAACTCACATTAATGGCATGTTCTTTGATGAACAACTCTTTAGAGTCTAACAATTACCTTGGTATGCTAACATTGCTAATTATATTACCACAGGTATCACACCTATTCATTGGACTGTGTAAAATAAAAAGAAGTTTTTCACCGAGGTACACAAGTTCATATGGGATGATCCATACTTATTTAAATTGCCCAAATCAAATCATTAGGAGATGTGTCCCTGATAATGAACATCATAGTGTCATCTCCTTTTGTCATTCTCAAACTTATGGTGGCCACTTCTCAGCTAAGAAAACAGCGAAAATTCTACAATGTGGCTTTTATTGGCACACTATGTTCAAGGATACACAAGAATTCTATAAAGCGTGTAAGCATTGTCAGAAATTGGGAGGATTGTCCCATAGAAATATGATGTTGTTAAACCTTATTCTTATCATTGAAGTGTTTGATTATTAGGACATCGATTTCAAAAGACCATTCCTCCAATCCTTTAGAAATACATATATTTTGCTCATTGTAGATTGTCTCCAAATGGGTCAAGGCAATTTCGTGCCAAAATTACAACCACCGCATGGTCATTAAGTTCTTTAAGAAAAATATTTTATGTTGGTTCGGAACTCCTCGAGTCATTATAAGCGATGAGGGATTTCATTTTTTTAATAGGCCATTTGAGTCTTCGATGAAGAAATATGGCAATTCACACAAAGTGAGTACCCGTATCATCCTCAGACAAGCGGCCAAGCTAAAATTTCAAGTAGAAAATAAAATAAATTTTGTAGAAAACGGTTAACCCGAATCGTAAGGATTGGTCACTTCAACGGACCGATGCATTGTGGGCTTACCGTTCAACATACAAAACCCTTATTGGGATATCTCCCTTTAGACTTGTCTATGGAAGGCTTGCCACTTGATTGTGGAATTGTAGCATAAAGTGTATTGGGCGATAAAGAATTTCAATTTCAATCTTGATAATGCCGGCTTGATGCACAAATTACAATTGAATGAACTTGAAGAAATCCAGAATAATGCATAAGAGAATTCTAGAATATACAACGACAGAATGAAGGTGTTCCATGATAGAAATATTCTATGAAAATCTTTTGAGCAAAATCAGAAAGTCCTTTTGTATAATTCTAGACTTCATCTTTCTTTTCTTTTTTTTTTCTTCAAAAAATTTTAGATCTCGATGGACCGGTCCCTTCCAAGTTTAAATTTTCTATCCTCATGTGGTTGTCAAGATAGAAAATCCGATGAATGGTAACATTTTCAAAGTGAACGATCATCGTCTTAAACAATTCATTAAGAAATATGATTCAGATGATATGTCCATCCGTTTGATTGATGCTGTCTATCATGATTAACCTTCTACTCTGATGGAGGTCCACTCATTTATTGCTTTCTTAGAATTAGGATTAGAATAGTTTATTTTATTTTTGTTTTTATTGAGTATTGATCCCTTTAGACATTGAAGACTTCATACCATCTCATTGATCTTCCTCGGGTACTATCCTTCTTACCCACTTCTCTTTTCTTTACATTGAATCATGTTATGATGCATTGCATATTACACTAAGGAGAATTTAGATTTTAGGTTGGGTGTAAGGCCCGTATCCTAGACCGTACCATTCCATAGACTTCCGCGATCATCCCGGTCGAATTCCGGCAACCTTTGACCCTTAACTGGTATTTACGCGCGACCCTGATTCATACACCGCCAATCCGATTCGACTCAACCCGAGACTTGTACCTTAGTGACCGCACCGTCGCCGCGGTTCCAATGCCGCGACTCATGCGCCGATCCGATGCTCTGGCCAAGAGATGTGGGCCAACGTTCGGTGCGAGAAAAATACCACGCGTACGAATTCCGAGAGAATCTCAATGAGATGTCACATCAATCCATCAATCCATCAATCCCATCATGTCAAGTACACATCATCTCTCACTCTTCCCTAAGCAACCTCCAAAGTCGAAAAGTTCTTACAGCACCCATACCTCTCTTACAATATTTGCCACAAAAGTCAAAAAGTTCTTACACCCATCACTCACCACATCCATCACTCCATCACCCATCACTCTCTCTCTCTCTCTTTACAACTCTCTCTCCCCTTCATTTTCAAACTCAATCCAAATAACCCAAACACCCCATACGTCTAAGCTTCCCCATCTCTCCCAAAAACCACAAGTGTGGCCTACCCCTTCATCTCCCATCTCAACCATCCAAATCTCATCTCCTCCGTTGGAATCAAAGCTAAGGAGAAAAGGAAGCTAAGGGAGCAAGAAGAAAGCGGTGAGTGATCTCGAATCTCCACTTATTTTATTGTTTGTTGATTTAAGGGCCCACTTGTAGTGGGACCCCCTTGAGGTATGCTTATGTTCAAGAGGGGCCCATAGTGGCGGGGCCCCTCCGATATTGCCGATGCCTCTCTCTTTCTCTCTCCCTCTCTCTTTCATATTTTGTGGTGTGATGAAGTGGCCATGTGGCCCACCCAGATGAACCCCATCTTGATATATGGATTACCCACGCCATCCAACCATTTAGTGGCCCACCCTGATTGCATGTCTATGGGTGGGGCCCACCTCATATATATGTCTGACCAACCGTCCAGCGTCCAGGGACGCTGGACGTTGCCGAACACTGAAGTGTGAATCGACAGTGGGTGTACTAACGACATCAGCAGAGGAAAAAAATGGTTTTTGGAAGGACTGTCCATGTAGGCCCCACCTTGTTATATGTATTCAATCCATGCCGTCCATCCTATTCAGGGGATCATTTTAGGCGTTGAACCAAAAGATGGGGCTAATCCGATTTTCTGGTGGGCCAGAGTATAGAAAACAGTTTTCTTTCCCATCGAAAACCACCCTGCAATTTCTGTACCCCGAAACACGCCCAATATTGGGCTCGTTTGGTCTGTGTTGAATAGTGAAAACCAATGGGTGGGGTGAATTTTGTTGGAATGGGCCCCACCTGTTGAAAAACCACAGGATAAAAAATAAAAAATAAAAATAAAATAAAATAGAGCAGCGCTGCAGCAGCGCTGCTGCTGTCAGAAGGCAGCAGACGCTGCCTGCGGACGGCGGACGGGCGATCTGGCAGCCACCCACGGCTCCCGCCGTGGGCCCCACCATGATGTATATTTGTCATCCGACCCATTCATTAGGTGGGCCCCTCCCTGACGTGGGTCCCCTCCAAAGATCACGCCCATCCAAAGCTCAGGTAGCCCACATCACAGGAAACAGTGTGAATTGAACCGTGTGCCATTGAAACCCTTTTTGGGCCCACAGAAGTTTTGGATCAAGATGAAATTTGTTTTTTCCCCTCTATCTAGGTTTGAGTGACCTTATGGACGGGTTGGATTACATGTAAACTTGATGATGGGCCCCACATGGAGCCCACATGATTTATGTGTTTTATTCCACCGTCGCTAGACGGTGGAGTCCACAGTGTTGTATTTGTTATATCCCCACCGTCCAGGGGACGGTGGGTGTGTGCGTGGGTGCATGCGTGTGTGTGCGTGGGTGCTTGCATGTGTGTGTGTGGGTTGTGTGTGGTGTATATTATATATATATATATATATATATATGATTATTGTATATTTATATCTATATATATTATTGTATATATATATATATTATATTATGTTATATTATGTAATATACCCGATGGTGGGCTTTCATGGGCCCCACCATGATGCATGGGTTGCATCCAATCCGCCCAACCACCTTAGAAGCTCATTTTTTTTGTTGGCATGAGCTAAAGAATGAGTCAAATCTATAGTTCTAGTGGACCCCACTTTGATACATGTATGACCCATCTTGGTTTATTGTGGCCCATCCGTTGAGGCCCACTTTGATGTATGTATGAGGCCCATCTTGGTTTATTTGTGGTCCATCCATTGAGGCCCTCCTTGATATGCATGAGGTCCATATGATTAGGCCCATCTTGATGTAGTTAGGGCCCAACCATTGAGACCCATCTGATATACTTAAGGCCCATGTTATATGGCCCATTTGTTGTACCTAAGGCCCATGGGTCGAGGCCCAATTGAATGTACACAAGTCCATTAAGATGTATGACCCTACCATGGTTTGTGTAATGATATTATGACAGGCATGCCTTAGGAGCAATGTTGGTTTGACGTCCACATTGTAGAATAATGTTGGTTAAATGTCCGCATTATGATTCTCCTTAGGGCCCATTGTTAGGCCCATACTTGTAGGCCGTCTAGGCCCATCTTCATTATGAACAGCAATTATCCCATATAACATGTTTAGTATAGTTCCATGATTCATGATCATACGCATCATATGTATGCTTGATATGAGAAATGACTAATCATAACATATGCCTTTGGACAGATTGTTTAGGGGCTCCCGGGTAGGCGGTGTTGCCCCACATGAGCCCACAGTATGCGCGGGATTGCTGCATGACTGGATAGTGTGATTCCTGTATTCGCATTGTGTGATATGGTATTGTACGCCCTATCGACATCAGGGCCGTAGCCTCCACAAGTATATCGTGGTTGGCAAGATTAGATGCCTAAAACTTTATTCTACATGGGGTGCTATAGATATCTCTGGGTGAAAGTCCCTAAATCCTTATGGTACCAAGAAGTTGCTCCAACGTCTAGACCGAGTGGGTACATGAGCGCCGAGGGCCGATTACCAGAAGGTCGCGCTTTCCACTGTGTCGTGGTCAGTTGGAACTGGTGCAGCTTTACCCGCCCGAGAGGAGGGGGCAATGCTAGGATGAGTTTGACCAGCTCGAGGAATGGGTCCGCTATCGACGAGCCGAGCCCGATATGGCAGGCAGGTAGTAAGGTCTCTTCCACTTACCTTATTGCACGCGATGGGGCCACAATCTTGTTTAGAGTGTACTAGACCTCGGTGATATTCCGGATTTGAGCTGTATTGATATGTGTATATAGATGAGGATTTGTATGCTTGAGTTGCATCTCGCATCGCATGGCCTTGGTATGGCCGACATCATTCATGACTTGCATTGCATAGCCTTGGTACAACTAGTGGTATTCATGGATTCACCAGCATGTTTCGCATTACTCTGATACTGCAAACTGTATTACCACCTTTCGCACACACTTTCACTACCCTCTAAGCTTTCTATAAGCTTATGCACGACCATTGCGTGTAGGTGACGTTGGGATGCAGCAGCACTGAGGCAGGAGCGCAGAGGAGATCATTTTGGAGTTTTTTGTCCATTATCATTGTATTTCCCTTATGCTCATTCTACTTGTAAAGTTTTTGATCATAGTAGAAATGTAATGGAGTTTTTTGTTGTTGTTTGGTGGGTTATGCCTTTGGGTATGCTTATTACGAATTAAACTGATGTTGGAAATCCTCCTTGTAGCATCCCAGGATCGGAACCTGGCTTATGGGCACTGGGAGCCGAGAATGGGGTTTTACAGAGGCTGTCGACGCCGGATTCGGCGATCGGGAATTTGTGAGCCCGATTTCTAAGTTTGGGGCGTGACAGAAGTTAGTATCAGAGCATAACTCGAAATAACGAAGAACAACTTTACATGTCTGCTATGAGTTAGAATGATTGAGTCCTTAGTCCGGATAGCTTAGCGATCTTTTATTACCGACCCTTAACATGCGTGCCTTCGAGAGTTTCTAAGTTGATAGGCGCCTTTGCTCTTTCCTGTGAGACAAGATGCCCAAGAGTGACCCGATCGACTCCCGCACTACCACCGCAGACTCGCGCACTACCACCGACGATCCCCGCTCCCCACTAGAGATTCCTACTAACCAACCTATGGATGCAGCTCTACTATCAGAGATTCCTACTACCCAGCCTATGGATGCAGCTCCTTCACCAAAGACCGGTGCGGATCCGACCGTATCCGTGAGTGCCTCCCAGTTAGAGCAGATGTTGCAGGCTGTGACGGCTACACTTCAAGGGCAGGGCAGACACCCCGTCGTTTCTCCAGCCCAGGCAGAGCAGGATCGCGCGAGTGCCCTTCTTCGAGAGTTTCGACGACTCGATCCCCCGCGTTTCCAGGGTGAGACAGACCCGACGGTAGCTGAGAGATGGCGCGCCGATGTGGAGAAGATATTTGATATGATGGGATGCACGATCGAGCGACGAGTCTGATTAGCCGTATTTCTTCTCCATGGTGAGGCTGAGTACTGGTGGACATCATTCTCCAGAGTAGCAGGCGTCGATTTTGTATAGACCTGGGAGGATTTTGTGGATCGGTTTGACCGACAGTACTTTCCTGATCACATCCGACGACAGCGAGCGTTGGAGTTCGAGGCCTTGGTGCAGGGTGATATGACAGTGGCTCAGTATGTCGCCCATTTTGTAGCACTGTCTAGATTTACACCATATCTACTAGACGATGAGGAGCAGAGAGCTCACCGCTTCGAGGACGGTTTGTGTTACGGTCTTAGAGGCCGTGTTATTGGGCATGAGCTCCCGATTTTTGAGGGAGTGGTAGGAAGGCCCAGATTTTTTAGGTTGAGTGGGCTGGTTCTCAGTCTGACCGTGGTCAGAGGAGAGACCTGAAGAGGCACGCTCCTTCCACTGACTCCTAGCAGCGTCGACCACAGCAACAGAGGCGCAGAGGTCGTCCAGCCTTCCGACCACCATCAACACCTCCAGCACCAGCTCCGAGGCAGTTCACCGGCGCCTGTTTTGGGTGCGGTGCGACGGGGCATCATGTGGGAGTGTCCCCATGCATAGCAGCAGCAGCAGAGAGGTCCATAGGAGCCTCCACCTCAGCAGCAACAGAGACCCCCACAATAGCAACGATAGCAACCCCCACCACCGAGGCCACCTCAGCAGCAGCATCAGCACTAGCCACCGAGACCGCAGTAGCAGAAACAGCAGTTTCGACCACCTCAGCGACCCCAGTAGCAGGACCACGCTCAGAGGGGACAGGCACCCCCCCCCCCCAGCCGGCTCAGGCTAGGTTCTATGCGGCTCAGCAGGATCCTCAGTCATCTGGAGGAGTCGTTGAGGGTATACTTCCAGTCTCTACATGCATCGCTTGGGTTCTATTTGATTCTGGTGCTTCGCACTCGTTTATGTCCGAGGGATTCTGTTGTTCGAATGGATTGCTAACAAAGTCTGCTTGAGAAGGGTTGACTGTATCGACACCCTTGGGAAAGACTACCGTATTAGGCCGCTTCTGTTCGTCTTGCCCCTTACTAGTATGAGAGATTTTCTTGCCCGCCGACTTGTACGTGCGTCGATGTCAGATTTCGACGTTATCTTAGGCATGATTTGTCTTGTTGAGTACCACGCCATCTTGGACTGCTCCGCGAGGACCGTCACATTCTGTATACCAGGCTTGCCGCAATTTCAGTTCGTTGCGGAGCTCGAGGAGAGCCGTTGTCTTGCTTGATGTACTGTGCCGTTGAGGAGCCTGTCGCTGCTTGTATTGATCAGTTGCCGATCGTTTGCGATTTTTCCGATGTATTCTAGGAGATTCCGAGATTACTATCTCACCGACTCACTAAGTTTCAGATTGATCTCGTGCCCGGTAACGCGCCTATTTCAAAGGCCCGTATCGTATGGCACTGTTGGAGTTGTGGGAACTGCAGAAGCAGTTGGACGAGTTGCGCGACTTGCGCTTTATCCGTCCGAGCAGTTCGCTGTGGGGAGCGCTGATACTCTTCGTGAAGAAGAAGGATGGATCGTTGAGGCTCTGCATAGATTACAGTGAGCTCAACAAGGTCACAATCAGAACAAGTACCCGCTCCCGAGGATTGATGATTTGTTTGATCAGCTGCAGGGTGCACAGTTCTTTTCGAAGATTGACCTGCATTCTGGTTATCATCAGATTCGGGTCCGAGAGGATGACATTCCAAAGACGTCATTCAGGACGCACTACAGTCATTTTGAGTTCCAGGTTACGTCCTTTGGACTGACCAATGCACCCGCGGTCTTCATACAGTTGATGAACGAGGTCTTCCGCCCTTATCTTGATTAGTTTATTGTAGTCTTCATTGACGATATTTTGATCTATTCGAAGACCCGTGAGGAGCACGAGCAGCATTTAGAGGTTACGTTGCAGACCCTCCGCGCACACCAGCTGTATGCGAAGCTAGATAAGTGCGAGTTCTGGAAGGAGGAGGTGAAGTTCCTCGGTCACGTGGTGACGAGGGAGGGTGTCACAGTGGACCCCTCGAAGGTTGAGGCGGTGCGTTAGTGGGGCCAGCCCAAGACCGCTTGTGGTTCTTCTTAATATTTATTTTACTTTGATCCAAGTTATTTAGTTTTCATGTTGAACAATTCATTGATTTTTGGTTTGAATAAAGAACTATTTTCACTTTACATTGATCCATTGTCGATTACGGGCACTTTACATGCTTAAGAAGACTATTGATATTTTCTTACATGTTTAATTTGCAATAGTTTGTTTTGTAAAATCCATTGATCTAACATTGAGTACGGGCATAATAGATGTTTTGAATTCCCCACGATCAATATGCCGATGTTTTATAAGAGAACCAATTCAATGAAAGTTCAAATATGTTTTGAATATATGAAATGATTATTTAACTTTTCCAATATCCGGCTGGATAGGATAGGACTTCGATTCCAGTTGTGTGATTCAATTGAATCAAGTAAATTAATATCGAGGAAGCTATAAGTGGATCATTGACACTCTAGTATTCTATCTTTGATAAGTTTATTCCATAATTACTATTTTAAAGCATATTTTAGTAGTTAGTTAGATTCTAGTTCTAATTCTAACATATTCTAGAAATTGCATAATAGTAAGTCCATGTCGGTACGACTTTGGTCTCACTAAGTTATTATTACATCGGAGCCTTGCACTTAGGGCTGTCATAACATAGACCATCCATCATGTGGGCCTCACCTTTGATGTGAATCGTCCATCATGTGGGCCTCACCTTCGATATGAGTTCGATCATGTGGGGCCCGCCTTGAATGTGTGTCATGTGTCAATCATCATTAGGCGCTAATCTTAATGTGGTTTATCCATCATGTGGGGTCTACCTTGACATGGGTCATCCATCATGTGTGGCCCACCTTCAATGTTATTGTTCTTCACATGGTCCACCTTCCATATCCACCGCACCTCATATGGAGCCCGCCTTCGATATGGACCGGCAATTGTTTGGGCCCCCCTTTAATGTGGGGGGCCCGTTTGGATGTGGGTCATTCATCACTAGGGGCCTACATTTGATGTGGACAATCCTTTATGTGGGCTCACTGTGATGTAGGTCATCCATAATGTGGGGTCACATTTGATGTGGACCGTCCATTGTGTGGGCCCCACTTTGATGTGGACTATCAATCATGTGGGGCCTCCTTTGATATGGACCATCATTACATGGAGAGAGAAATAAGTACAAAAGTTATCGATTGAAAAAAAAAAAAAAAAAAAAAAAAAAAAAAAAAACCCTCATAGGAATGAGTAACTTTTATCGCATAAGTTACTTTTTACATTTATGCTTATTAAACTTGAGTTTAAAAAAGTAATTTGCTTACTTAAAAGTTAAAAAATATTACTTATATGGTGGTATCCAAACAGGCCCTTAATAATTAATTATTAAGAGTCTTCAGTAAACGTCTTTTTGTCATTCTCTATTTCTGTACCTGACTTCCATCACCCAATGCATACTTGGAACCTGGTTGGGTCCAGAACTTCAAATAGAATTCACGGACCTGTTTGGACCTTAGAAGACCCCAGGCCTGAACTGGTCAGGATTGGGTACACCTCCACCCGACCCCAACCCAACCCATTGATAGCCACTGAGAAAGAAAGGCTAGCTAGAGAGTGAGAGGGGGAAGCAGTGGAAAGAGGATGAATAATGGGACATGGCAGGTGGTCACGTGACCGAAGATGAATGGGGCATGGGCTGTTGTAATGATTACTTATTTCAAGGAACGGAAGGTTAATTTGTTTGGGACTGACGATGTCGCAGTTTCAAGACATGAATGATGAGGGTGATGACTATGATGATTATCATCGTGATGATGATGATGTGTGAGTGTGTTTGTCTTTGCAGCTGCATGTGACCCCAGTCACCTTCCAACCTATCTTTCTCCTCAAAGCCAACGAGCTATGAGAGATAGAGATTATTTAAAATAAATAAATACATAAATAAAGTAGCCAAAGAAGGAACACTGGAACAACAGCACATAAAAAAAGAGCATCGAAGGCATGGATGATGCTGAGATGGACAAATGTCCATAAGAACATACGACAGATGATGTGATCGCATTTCTCTCCCTCTCAAAGCGGCTAACATTGGATTCGGCTCAATTGAAATGTCAGGCATTATTAGGCAACATTGCACAATTATAGCACGCCGAAGTTTCTGCGCTGGAAAGCTAAGTGGGGCCACCGTGATATTTACGAGAAATGCACCCCATTCAACTATATTTTCATATCATTTTACTACATGAGTACGAAAATCAGGTCGATCCAAAACACAGCAGGGAAAACTAGGGAAAGAAATGCAAATCGTTGAAACCTTCCTGGGTCCAGCTTAATATTTATATGCTATCTAAACCGTTTATAAAGTCTTTTCCAGATGGATGAATTGAAAACACAGAAAGGCATATCCTGCTACAGAACTTTTGTGGCCATTTAAATGTTTCACCGTAGTCATTCAATCCACGCGGTAATTTCCTCTCATATAGCCCACTTGAGTTTTAGATCCACCTAATTTTTGGTTGAATTTCCTAAAATGATCTCGCAGAGTGGATGGGGGTGTATATCTCACAAACATCACGGTGGACCCCACCTAGCTTCAGGAACTTTTGCGAAAGCATGAAATCCTTGTCCTCAATTATATTACTAGTGGTGGGGTTTGTCTGAGTTGTTCACTACAAACTAGACGTTAAAGCAGACAGAAAGTAAAAATGGAGAATTCACAAATTAAGTACTAACACACTTTTTTCCACCCTCACAAGGAGCCTTCTATTTCACCAAAAATATGAAAATTGATGAAATTTCATTATAAATCAGTTCATTTTATTATTAATCAGTTCATTTTGGGTCCAAAATAAATAATGAAATTTCATAATATTTGGTACAACTAAACACAACAAAAATGCTTACCGGTTAACAAACCAGGCTTTTGACGGGTCATGCCTTAAGTAATAGATATCAAATTTCTTAATGGGCCAGCACAATAAGTATGACCCCAATACTTCTGGGCTGATGCCAATAACATACCCAGCCCGTTGACAGCCGTGTCTCGTGGACAGCTTCTCTCCAAGCAACATCGTATAAAATGTTTAGTCTTGCTAATCAAGGGCTTGTTTTGATGTAGAAAAAGTTGTGGCGATAGGCTGTCCTCTATAATACATCATAGGTATCGTTATTGGAGGCTCTGTATGGCATGTTGTTCTTCAGCAAATCTTATTGAGATGGATCACATGTGGTGTGTGTACATGAACATATTAGCCCACATGGCACTATGGTGTATGTTGGCGACATAACACTGTAGTGTATGTGGGTTAATTGAAGATTGATGGCGGGACATGTAGCACGCGTCGGGTATTTGAAGATTGTGGTTCAAACATATGGCACATGTGGTGCCGGAAGGTTGAATAGGCACATGTGGTGATTGAAGCTTAGTTGCAGTACATGAGATGTACATGTATACAACAACACATGCCTTCATGTTCATTATGTTAGAATATTTGTTCGAATCAAATAGACTATTTAAAATTAAAAAAAAAAAAAAAATTAAAAATTAAAAAATAAAATAAAATAAAATAAATGAGATAAAAGACTTATAGAGTTGAGTTGAGGTGTGATGTTAGTTACTCGGCTTGAAATTGAATTTGCTCCCCTTGGACAGTGTCCTAAGTGCAACAAATTTTCAGAGCAATCGACCTCCAGGATATAACAACTATAACGTGGTTCCAGAGGTGCAATCACTATATGCGGGCTCAAATCACTTGCAGTTTAACCCGAAAGTGTTGAGTTAACTCAATAACGAACTCAACAACCAAAACTCATAAAACAAAATAAATAAATAAATAAAAATAGAGAGAATTTTTCACAATAGCAAAAAAAAATTGTTGTTTTTTAAAACGTAATGGAAGTCCTTATATAGACTCCAAAGTGGTGTATTAAACACCCCTTCAAAAGGGTTTGGTCCATTGGGTTTAAACCCAACATGTGTGACCAATCGACTGGCCACATTTCTCTGTTTCAAAATGAAAAAGCTCAAGTGTGATTAAATTTTTGCACAAAATAAAGTCATGCGAGTACCCATACTTACACCCACAGAGTATACATGTAACCGTACCCGCACCCACGGCCCGGCCTGACCCAGCCATTTGCGCGCACACACATGGACACAGACTCAGACTCGACTCGGCACAGCGCGATGCAGCACACTCGACTCGGGCACACACGCACGTATGGTCAATGGCACCCCCCCGGTACCAAATTCATATGCCCCTGAATGGGGCTTAAGCCACAAGGTAATAAGTCTATCTTATATATATGAAAGTTTTATTGGGCAAATCTAATGTGGGACTAAACTCACAACTCAAAAGAAACAGAAATTTCAAATTTGGAGGGAAATCGAATATTTGAAATTTGTTTTTTCACATAAATTTTGAAACAAAATACAACATTCCCTACATGTTTCCAAAAAAAAATAATATTTTGAGCTAACGCATAATAGTTGTGCAATGGTGTCAGTATCGCCGTAGACTTGAACCAACATTATAGTAGACAAGACAGGTTTACAGGAATCATGTGACACCATAGTCTTGAAGTTGAATCCTTTTAGTGTAAATCGCAAGTACATGTCACTCACACAACTCTTCATCTGCAAGTGATTATGTGGTTTGATGCGTTTTGGCCATACACCATTACCTGGATTTCATGAGTGCTCTAGAGAAATCGCTTATATTCTCATAGGAAGTGACCCCCACCTCCACACCCATATAGGTGAATTTCATCATGTGTATACAACAATTGTATACACCACTAAATATATGGCTATGGATCTATTAAGAGTTTCAAAAAAACTCATCATTCTACACTATTGCTTGCACTGCTACACCGTAGAAGGGACTCATTTACATCAGTGTAATCGTCTACCTCATATCTTATTGTTTACCCATTGAACCTATCTCATGAGATCTCCACTTGTATAGGTTGGGTTACCGACATTGGCAGTTCATATCGTAGTCTTAACCCCATTCCCTTCGATTTATCATTAACTAATCTTTTAGATAGTCCTTTGGTCAAGGATCCTGTCAAATTCTTTTTGGACCTCACAAAGTCAATAGATATGACTCCATCACACAACATGTATTTCACTATATTGTGTTTGAGTCTAATATGCCTGCTCATGCCATTATATATTTACTCTTACCTTTTTTTTGTAACTACTTGACAATCACAATGAATATAGACGTTTGATACAGGCTTTGGCCACAATGGTACATCAGCTAAGAGACTTCTAAGCTACTTGGCTTCTAATGCAGCCTTTTCTTTAGCAATAAACTCAGATTTTATAATTGACCGAGTAATAACTCCATCACGCACCACACGTCTACTTAGTAGACTTCTAAGAGATTGCTCCACCACCCAAAGTGAAGACATATCTGCTAGTGAATTTTGTTTCACCTGAATCAATGATCCAGTTAGCATCACGGTATCCTTCTAATATAACAGGATAACCATTATAATGTAAACCATAGGCCATATTAACTTTTAAGTATCTCAATCCAAGATAAGATATTCCAATGATCTTTTCTAAGGTTATGTAGGTTATTACACTCATTTTTGCACCCTAGTTTGTCAATCACGTGAGTCATTGTGTTACGTAGTCGGTTGAGCCTCTGGAAAGTGAAGACCGAAGACACAAGCGAAACTGAAGCATTAAGGAGAACATATAGGTAAAAGAGATGCCTTGGTGACCCTAACCCTTGACCCAAAACAATCCTACAACCTCTAGATGATCTTTACCTAATAGGAACATAAACTTGATCTTCCCTTAGCCTTAAGAGACCACGAAAAACATGATAAAGATGGCTAGAAGAGGTGCAAATCTGTTGTGTAGAAGATAGCCCAAAACAGCATATTCCAAGTCATGTTCGATTACATCAAGCTTCCATCAAATGGTCTTCATGGCATCGAAGACCTGGCTGATGGCATCGATTGAAAGTTAGGAATGTCCAACAACCAAACTAGATTTTGGCTTGAATTCTAGATGGCATCGAAGACCCATCGATGACATCAAACTTAAGTTTCGATGGCATCGATTTGAGATCCTAAAATGTCAAGCAAGGTTTTTGGATTTTTTTCATTGATTCTCTCAATGGCATCGAAGCCACTTCGATGACATCGAAGGAGATCTTCGATGACATTGAAGGTTGGGTCAATGCAATCGAAATGGCTCCAGATTTGTCCAATAAGCAAACATCATTTTTTTCTGGAAATTTCGATGGCATCGGAAAGTCTTTCGATGACATCGGAAGAATCCTTGATGGCATCGAAGACCCTTCGATGGCATCACTAGATCCGTTTTCTGCTTTTTTTTTTTTATATATATTTTATTTTATACCATTGGAGCTCGAACTTTTTATAAAGGGCATTCGATGCTTGGGCTTTATGATGGGTTTTTGGCGCAACCAGAGGTAAGGTATCCCATATGCATATCATCTATTCCTTACCTCCATTCCTATGAGTTTCAAGCAATCTCCCTTACGATTTCAACTCTACCCATTGCCCATTGGTTGTAGTAGATTCAACCCACTCCCATGACCTTGGTCATCTTGAAGAAGCATCAAATGCAATGAGATTGATCGTGGAGCTGAAACCTTCGCGAAGCAGTGACAACATGATCAGGGGAGTATCAGGGAGCTGATTGAAGTACGGGAGAGTGAAGATTAAGCAACCTAATAGGAGCATCAAAAGGGACTCAATCCGACAAGTGTCATGTGTAGGAGTCCATGTTTGTATTCATTCCTTATGTGGGTTGGAGTGCAAAAGTTTGTGTTTAAACTCGCATAGGTTCTTGCATAGGACCTTGGCTCTTCTATAGGGCCTAAATTTGTGGTTCTTGTATAAGACCAAGGTTGTTGGTTAGCCTAAGGAAAAACCATCTGAAGTCCTTTCGCATGCCTCCAATGGAAGAATATTTGGGAGTAGGACACTTGCTCTTATGTGGGACATAAATTGTTGGGTTCTTGTGTAGGACCTTGGCTCTTGTCTAAAGCCTAAATTATTAGGTTCTTGTATAGGACCCTTTGTAAGTGCTATGTTATAGATCTAGCACCCTATATTGTCAAATTTTGTAGTGTCAAACCACTTTGGAGTGATTGACTTGTTTTGATAGATGGAAAGTTCACTTCAAGTTCAATAGATGGAAAGTTCACCATCATACGAAGATGAGTTTCAAGTCATCTACATTAACATTAAGTGCTTCGACAACTTCAAGTCAATGTGCATGTTCAACTGCTAGAACAAGTTCAAGTTTAAGAAGTGCAAGTACGACTTCAATTCCAAATGCATAAGTATACAAGCTCAAGCTCAAGGCTCAAGTATACAAGTTCAATGCTCACATTTAAGGTGTACATGACCCTAAAAAGACCTTAGGCTTAGGTCATTAATGTTGCATATTTAAATTAGGTCAATGTACTTATTTTAGGCTTTGCTTCGACTAGTCCTAGTCATTGTTCGACTAGTCCAAGCACTAGCTTGACCAGTCCAGGGTTTTTCTCAACTAGTTCAGAAATTTACTCAATTTTTTGGATAAGTTTGGTTGGTCTTCTACCAGTCGAGCACCTTACTCGACCGGTCGTGGAGACTGGCTCGGCCAGTCGAGCAGGGCTCGACTCAAACTCCAACAAGTGATTTTGAATCACTCGACCAGTCGAGTGCTATGCTTGACTAGTCGAGCAGTCCACTCGACCAGTCGAGCAAGCTACTTGACCAGTTGAGGGCTGTTTTATCCGATCCCGCAAGAAATTTTAAAATTGGTTATTGCAAAGACCAGTTGAGGCAAACCTTAGACCAGTCGAGGGAACCGAATTATAGCCTATAAATAGAGGACTTTTCTCAGATTTTTTTTCATTCATTCCAAGCCAATTCAAGCCACTACTCTAAGAGATAAGTCTCCACTATTGTGAAGCTATTATACGGTATTTAAGATTCTTTTATATAGCTTTTTGGTTTTGAATTTCTTAATCTCCTGTTGTTCAATCTTATTTAATAAAAAGGGAATTATGCTTTAACCCTTTTTGAGATCCAAGAAATTGAATCCAAGTATCCAACGGTTAGATTTAATTTAAAATTCATCTAGACTTAGAAAACTTTCATTTGTGAGATAGAACATTAACATCTACATCTACAAAGAAGCGTTTCTACCAGCAACATCGAAGAAGAATCATCAGATAAGTATTTTTACAATTTTCTGTATTTGGTTTAAGAGATTCAGGTAGAAAAATCTCCTTTTTGGTTTTGACTGAGATCAACCAGGAAAATCTTAGAGTGGGGTTTTTTATTGTGTAAGTCCAATTGAAAAACACATCTATAAAGGTTTTAAGTGAAATTACGGTAAAGACCGCTTTAGTTGAAGTAGGAATATGCCAATATGTCCTAGAGGGGGTGAATAAGACTTTTTAATAATTTTATGATAATTTAAAATTCTATCACTCTAATCCTATGTAACATCCCGGATTTTTGCTAACCTGGGATTAGACGTCCTTAGGCGATGGGTCGATCCTAACACCTTTTTAACTTGTCAGAACTGAATCCCACAGTCTAAAATCGCTCCTTAACCCATTTTCTTCACAAATTCCACCCTTCACCACCTTTTTCTTTAAAATTTTCAAAGTACTTTCACCCTAGACACTATCTTAAACTAGCTAAGTAGTATATCTTGGATCACTTTATATACAAACTACAAAGGCCCAGGTACCACCTCAGACAGAAATCTTACAGGACTAAACCCTTTAGAAATTAAGTAAGATTTAGCTAGTGTTAAACTAGAGTGCCAGTGAAATTAGCACCAATCACTTTAAATACGATCTGCAAGACCCAAAACTTGTAGAATCATTGACGCTAGGTTACCCTAAAATCTAGGATCAATCTCATTACCCGGCTGCTCTCGGGAGCATCTCGAAACTCCGTATTAGATCTGGACCGCACGTCGGAAGTCTGATTAACACAAAGTTAAGGACTTAGGACCGCCTCACTGGGCTTGACAACCATCTCGGAAATCAAATCCAGATAATGTCCCAGCGCTATTCGCTTGAGCTCGGAGTGAAGAGTGTGAGAAATGTCAAATAATTTCAAAATAAAATATCTTGAATAGTAATCTGGCACCTCTCACTTGCGGATCAGTATTAAGCAACCAGACCGTCAGAATCAGACCAAATTACACCCTTGGATCAGGAGAAATTTCATACACATTTACATGTACTCGGAATCTCCGATCGAGATCCGCTGACCGTTGAACTGAAACTGGTCCGCCACGCATGATCTGGAAATCCCACTGAAATGAAAAATTAATAGAACGTAGATCCAGCGTTAGTGAGCTTAAGTCCGACCTTTGGCTCAAGGAGGCCCGCCAGAAGTCCTCCGTTGAGCTGGAAAAGTCCCGCTTTGGTTATAACCTAAGTATACTTTGACCTGGAGTCTATTTCGATGAGTTTTTAGACTATATAAGGACCTTAAACCCTCTCTCATTGCAGCCATACGAATTTGAGAGAAACCCTAGAGAGAGAAGAGAGAAAAGAGAGAGAAAGTGTGGGAGCAGTGGGAGAATCTCCCTGCCACTCTTCCTTGCCGCTGTACGAGCTCCACCATCTGATTCTCATCGCTTTCCCGGCGTTTCCGGCGTCATTTCTAGGTAAGAAGCCCTAACCCTAATCTGATTTGGGGCTTGGGTGGTTGTAGGTTATGAAATAGCTAACCTATTTCGTTCTATAGGTTACCAAACTGCCGAATACGGAAGCTTAGCAAACCTATCGACTCCGTTACGATTATACGACAAAAAGTGCGGACTTTAGGTGTATAGGTTATGGTTTTCAATGCTTTCAATGTCAGATAATGATAGATTCATGATCTGCATGCAATTGTACATGTACAAAGTGCTGTCTGTTTTTCGTTTCGATTAAAGATGAAAAATATGGAATTCTACATACTCTAGGTATTTGTAGAAAGTACGGTATACGTATATTTTTTGGAAATGTGTTTGACATGTTTATTTGTTATATGGATATACGATATATGGATAAAATACTTATTTGGCAAAAGGATTCGCCTAAATACATGTTTTACTTATATACACTATGTATGTTGAAATTGCGTATTCTAGAAAATACTGTATACGTATAAATTTTGGAGATGTATTTATCATGATTATTTGTTGTAGTAATATATTATACATGGATAAAATACTCGCTTGGCTAAAGGCTAGCCCTAATACATGTTTTGCTAACATACACCATGTATGTTGTAATAGTGTATTCTAAGTGTTTGTGAAAATGACTGAATGAGTATAGAATTCTCATTCGTACTCGCCATGACTAAGTGTCATGGATACATGATTGTTGTATTGGCGATACTCCTTTGAGGAAAGGATTTGCCCTAAATCACGCCACGGCCAATATACACTATATATGCTAAAATGTGTGGCCCAAGTGTTTGTGGAAATGACTGAATGAATATGGAACTTGGATTCCTGCTTGCCATGACTATCTGTCGTGGGTGTACGCGTGTTATGATTGGGGCAACTCCCTAGTGAAAGGATTTGGCCTAATGCCTATGTGATCAACATATGTCATGTATGTTGATGTATGTATTCTAAAGCATTTGTTGAAATGTATGAATGAGTAGTAGCTAGTAAATTGTAATGTATAGGGGTGATGAGATATGATTCTCAACTCCTTTAACTATGTGTATGATTTCCTTGGATAGTTGTGTGATTAGGAATTGAACATGTACAAACTCATGCTTGTGTTGTGCTTCATAACATGCTCAACTGCTTTATAATTTTAACTATGTAATGCATATGTTTAAATTTATATTTACGTTGTATGATCCGTCATGGGTGATGGGGGAGTGGAGCAACGAGTGCGTGCAACAGCCCTGGCAGCCCTAAACGGATAATACCAGACCTTGATTGTATGAGTTGAATCTTGATCCACTACTGCTTTATCTATCTGCACTTGATTGTGTTTGGGGCTATTATTATAGTCCAGACAATCGGTACCAGAATTGCATTCGTGGCTGTGATTCATTTGCCACGTGAGATGTGTTCGACAAACCCGAGTCGTACTTCGGTTGACGATAGTGGTTGGCCACACGAAGTGCTTATGCACTTCATGTCGTTCAACTTGTTGTGCGCTCGTGCTAGCCGAGCTCGTCAAGTAACTCGATCTGTCTTATGTATGTTCACCATGTTTGGACGCTACTGCTTGAACCTAGGGTACCAAACTTACCAGTGAAATCCCTTTTAACCATGGTATCTCGATCCGCTAAGACTCATGAGCCGGGCATGGTGGTATGGGACACCGTGGTCGAGCTGTCGGCCTATGCTGGGGCCACGTGCCTCCCCGTAGTGACCATTGAGCAACCAAACTCGTGAGCCGAATACGGTGGTATGACACACTGTATTCGAGCTGTCGACAGTTACGGCGAGAGCCGAGTACGGTGAGACCTGTATTCGTGCTGACGGGCGACGAGTCCTCTGTAGTGTCTTCGAGTATACTCTAAGGTCTGTGATTGGCGACGAGCCCTTCACAGCAACTAGAGCATGAGTTGAGCCGAGTACGGTGAGATCTGTATTCGAGCTGAGGGCCAGCGATTGAGCCGAGTACGGTGAGACCTGTATTCGAGCTGACGGCCAGTAATTGAGCAGCATACGGTGAGATCTGTATTCGTGCTGACGGGTGACGAGCCCTTTGTGATGCCTTCGCTATGCCTCTCAAACCATAATATCGTATGAGATTAACTAGGATTGACGACCCTAGAATGGATCATGTTTGGGAATGATACAAGGGAGGTACCTTAGTTTTCAAATACTACTGTTTGAAATGGACTAATAATAACTCGGTAATCATGCTCATCATCGCACCGCATGTGCCTAGCAGATGTGGAGCACTGAGGGAGGTATGCATTCGCGAACGTAAGATGATGTCGCATGAGGGTGGTTTGGCAAGGGCATACATCATGTCATTTCATACTTGCATTAAATAAGAGTAGTTAGAATTGTTTGATTGTACTGCTTTATCATTTCTGTTTGACTGAGTTGATAACATGTTAACCTATGTTTTACTGTTCCACTGAGTTGATCACTCACTCCCACGTTACGGGACGGTGTTGTACACACCAACCAGATTTGTTGAGTTTCAGGTCATGGCGATGCTTGTGAAGCAGAGCCGGACTACTTCTATGATGATAGGAGGAGTTCTCCTATCTGTATCTCTCTGGGAGATCAATGAAGACCTGATACTGTTTTGACAGGGCTATGGTACTTGGGATAGGAGACATTACACTTCCTCACATTTGGTATATTTTAGAACTGTACTTGTAATTATTTAACCTGGTAATGTTATCACACTCTGGAGACTCATCATAGTTTATATATTTTATCTATCTATCACAGTCTTCCGCTTGCAAATTTAACTGTCTCTGGAGTATGATATGCTGTTTTGGCTTAATCTCACTCATGTTCAATGCACGAATACAGTCAACATTCAATCATCATTCATTTTGTTGCATAAGTGATGTTCTGGAACTCGGGAGTTGAGTTTATGCTCGACCCCTGATTTTCAGGGCGTTACATCCTAACAACAAGTATATATTAGGATTACTCAAGAGCAACTCTACTAGCTTCCAAGCCCGGTAGAGGATCTAATCACGAACTATTTGAAAGATGAACAATATGCAAAACTAGTTTATGATGGATATGACTGTGTGGATATGAGGTGTGATCTCAGATAATCAGATATGAAAGCATTCAAGGAAATCACATAACAAATGAAAGACAATAACAATCTCAAACACAGTCATTTTTATAGTGGTTCGACTGCTTGTCTACTCCACTCCTAGTTACCGCACTCAACCCTTGAGTGTACCGGATTTCACTAAGGAGGTTTTACACGGTTCACACCAAACCCAAGGTTTTAAATTAGGTTCACCTTTAACCTTTACAACCTACACCTAGGCTGACTGTTTATGCTCCCACAAGCAAGGGTCAACACATATCACCCGATTTTAGGCACACTGGTCAAGGATCAACACAAGGAACCTCACTGTTTATGCTCTCACGAGCAAGGGTCAACACAACACACTCACTTTTAGGCACACTGGCCAAGGATCTTCCACAAGACCCTAACTGTTTATTCTCTCCACAGAGCAAGGGTCAACACAACACACCCACCACGTACATTCCCACCGGAGGCCTCTTAGAGGACTTGCAAGGGGTGAGAAACACCTTCGACCCAATCTTAAAAAGGAATGATCACAAGTGTCCTCTGGACTCTAATAACTTACAGACAAGCAGATGAGTCCCTTTCAGTGCATTTGTTGAAGATCTCCTCCTTTGATGAAGAACTTCAGCTTTCTTGATCCGCAACTCAGAAGATGTACCAATGCATGGCGACGGGTTAGGTCAAGGTTATGATGGAATCCTACTCTCCTAAATGTTTTTCTATAAGGGAGATAGAGCGATTCCAATCATCTAAGCATTCAAGGCATCCTAGCATAAAGAATTGCCATTAAGGTAGTTGCTGGAGGATCCTTGAATGCGGAAGTTCATTGCCCAATCCACTCTATTGAATATCAATGATGAGGGTGGATTGGAGGATGAACTTATATGAGAGAAAGGGCTTTGGGTATATGATCTTGAAAGTGCACCTACTTGTGCCCTGGTTTGTCAAGTTACGTGTGTGGTGAGTCAGACTGGCTACACAGATCGATAGGAAGAACAATTCAAGCATCTGCCTCGACCGGATGTGTGGAAGCTCACAATAGGTAAATCATAGCCTCACATCCCATGTCCCAAAACACCAGGTGATTAAAACCCTTAAAACAAGATAGACATCTTAGGGTTTTTGTGGTGAGAAAACTTTTTACAAAATAGGAAAATCTCTAAGTTTTTCTCGCCTTGTCGATTTTATCGAAGCACCCTCGATATGATCAACCTGTTCTATCGATGTCCTCGATACCTTGACGATATTATCGATAAGAGGACCAAAATGTCCATCAACTAAATTTTCATCTGGATGGATTTATCGATGTATCGATAAACCTATCGATATCATTGATAAAAGCACTAAATATGTCCAGCAACTGCACAATATATTTAGACGAATTATCGATGTATCGATACTCATATCGATACCATCAATATTCAAATCTCGAGACCATCGAGAGTGGCTTGATAAGATCGACAGGCAGATTTTTGGCGCCCCTGTTTTTAATGAAAATCTCAAAAATCTTCGATATATTGATGACCTCCCGATATGATCTGAATTCAAATATCGATAAGATCGGAGGTCCATCGATGATATCGATGGTGGGCGCGATCTTCTTACAGTAGATATTTCAGGATGTTTTTTAACTATGATCGGGGGCCCTTCGATTTAATCGATATTCAAATATCGATGATATCGACACCAGATCGATTGCATCGAACTAAGCCATAATCTGTCCAGCAAGTTCAAAGATAAATCTGTTGGAATTATCGATGCCTAGACTCTGATCTCGATATCATCGACATTCAAATTTTGATGACCTCGACGGTTCCCCCGATCATTCATAAAAACCTGAAATATTTTTAAAGTCAAGTCTCTCTCATTTTTCATGTGTCGAGGGATCGATCCAGTCATCGATGGAATCGAAGTTCGAAATCCGATGACATCAAAAACTGTTTCGATTCATCGACCTATTGGCAAAGAGTTTCAAAAGCATATGACATCGAGTCCAAGTCATCGAGCAGACCATCAATGCTATCGAGAGTTTACGCTCGATGATATCAAACCTGCTCGATGATATCGAACTCTGTCATAAATGTGACCGTTTTATATCCGTTGGAACTTCTTACTTATATAGAGAGGACTTGTTCTTTGTTGTTGTAAGAGAGAAAAGAGTGAGCTTTTGTGTGTTTCAACTTACATCTTATACCTAAAGCCTTTCTCTCTAGAGAGTTCATCCTCCAATCCACCTTTACCATTGATATTAAATAGAGTGGATTAGGAAATGAACTTTCGCATTCAAGGATCCTTCAGCTACCACCTTAATGACAAATCATTAAGCTGGGATGCCTTGAATGCATAAGAGAGGAACCACTCTATCTTCCTTATAGGAAAATCTTTAGAGAGTAGGATTCCATCCCAACCTTGAACCAACCCGAAGCCGAGCATCGGTATATCATCTTGCATTGTGGATCAAGGGAGCCGAAGACTCTTCGTCAACAAGGAGGAGGAGATCTTTGGCGTTGTGCTTAATGGGACTCATCAACTTATCTGTAAGTATCTATAGTCTAGAGGACACTTGTTATCATTCCTTTCTAGGTCTTAGTCTTAAGTGGTTCTCACCCTTTGAAGTCCTCAAGGAGGCCTCCGGCGGGAGTGTACGTAGTGGGTGCACAGGGTGGACCCTTGCTCTTGTGTAGGGCATAAAATGTTAGGTCCTTGTGTAGGTCCTTGACCTGTGTGGTCTAAAATCCGAGTGTGTCGTGTGGACCCTTGCTCTTGTGTAAGGCATAAACTGTTAGGTCCTTGTGTAGGTCTTTGACCTGTGTGGTCTAAAATCCTGGTGCGTTGTGTGGACCCTTGCTCTTGTATAGGGCATAAACTGTTAGGTCCTTATGTAGGTCCTTGACTTGTGTGGTCTAAAATCCGGGTGCGTTGTGTGGACCCTTGCTCTATGGAGAGCATAAACATCTGGTTAGGAGTGAACCAGTAAAACTCCAGGGTTAGAGGTGAACCAAGTAGAAACCTCCATGTAAAGGTTGAAGGTGAACCTGATTTAAAACCTTAGGTTTGAGGTGAACCTTGGGAAACCTCCTTAGTGAAATCCGGTACACTCAAGTGTTGAGTGTGGCAGCCGGGAGTAGAGTAGACTTATCATCGAACCACTATAAAATGACTGTGTCTATGATTGCTTTTCTATATGTGTGATTCATGCCAATGCATTCATATTCATATATCTGATCACATCCCACACACATACATGGTTATATCCAACATAGACTAAGTTGTATATTGCTATATCTTGATTAGTTTGTGATTGGATCCTCTACTTGGCTTGGAATCCAATAGAGTTACATTTGAGTAATCCTAATAGTTGCATATCTATAAGGATTAGTGTAATAGGATTTTGAATAAAAAGTAAAAACTTTTAAAAGTCCTATTCACCCCCCTCTATGACATATTGGCATATTCTGACTTCATCTCAAGCGGTCTTCACCGCTATTTCAATTGGTATCAGAGTGGGTCTCTCTTTAAGGGCTTCATCGCCTAGAGAGTGATCTTGACTGAAGTTGGGAATATGGCCAAAGGAGAGGGCTCATCAGTCACTGGATCTCCAGTGTTTGACGGTTCAAATTATACATACTGGAAGGCTAGGATGCACTACTTTCTGAGATCTTTGGATCATGACGTTTGGTATATAGTTGAAAGTGGATATGTGCCACCTACTGAATAAATTGTACTTGATAGTGGCACAACAATCACAAAGCCCAAACCTAAATAAAAGTGGATAGCATTCGACAAAGAAAGGCAAACATCTAAAGCCAAGGCTATGATGCTATCTACTGTGCCGTGTCCCAGGATATATTCAATCAGATAAGTATGTGTGGGACATCAAAAGAAGCATGGGATTTACTGGAAACAACCCATGAAGGCACAAACACTGTGAAGAGATCCAAACTTCAACTATTGACCTCACCGTTCGAAAGTCTCAGAATGGAGGAGCATGAGACATTTATGGAGTTCTTTACAAAGCTAAATATCATTTGCAACTCCATGGGTGGATTGGGAGAGAAAGTTCCTGTACCAAAAATTTGTAGGAAAATTCTCAGATCCCTACCGGAACGGTTTAATCCCAAGGTGACAACGATTGAGGAGTGTAGGAACATTGACGAGATGAAGTAGAAGAACTAGTAGGTTCCCTACAAACTTTTGAACTACACTTCACTCAATCCCAAAAATCTAAAAACACTTTCCTAAAAACTTCAAAGAAAACAACTCATGAGGACAGTGAAAGTGAAAGAGAGGGTGATGATGAGGAAGTAGCTTTACTGGCATAAAGATTCAGAAGATTCTTTCAAAAGAATCATGGCCGTCCCTCTTGAGGTAGAAAGGTGGATAACAAACTCTCTGCAGGCAAATTTGGCAAAAAGACCAAAGAACCACAATGCTACGCCTGTCGAGAGTATGGACATCTATCCACCGAATGCCCAAACAGAAAAACCAAGGGCAAGGCAATGACCGCCACGTGGGATGATACAGATGAGTCAAATTCTGAATCTAGTGACTCAGATAGCAATGAAGATCAGAAATCATTAAAAATTTCCATGGTCTCCACTGTTTGTGATTGGATCCTCTACTTGGCTTGGAAGCCAATAGAGTTACATGTGAGTAATCCTGATAGTTGCATATCTATAAGGATTAGTGTAATAGGATTTTGAATAAACAGTAAAAACTTTTAAAAGTCCTATTCACCCCCCTCTAGGATATATTTGCATATTCCGACTTTATCTCAAGCGGTCTTCACCGCTATTTCAGATCTAAGGTTAGACACTCAAAGGCGCTCTCTTCTTTCTCTACCAGCAACCAAAGACAAGCTCTCTATATATAGGCAAAAAGTTCCAATGAATATAAAACGGTCGCATTTATGACAAAGTTCGATATCATCGAGCAGGGTCGATATCATCGAGTGTATACTCTCGATTGAATCGACTGGCTGCTCGATGATACAAACTCAAATATCATACGGTTTTGAAACCTGTTGCCAGCTGGTCGCGAGAATCGAGACAGGTGTCGATATCATCGGATTTCGAACTCCGATAGTATCGACACGAGGTTCGATTCCTCGACATTTAAAAATGAGAGAGACTAGCCTTTGAAAATTTTTAGGTCAAGGATATGATCGAGGTACACTCGATATCATCAGCATTTGAATGTCGATGATATCGAAGGTCGTGTCGATGCATCGATAAATCCAAAGATTTTATCAGTGAGCTTGCTGGACAGTTTATGTCATTTCTCGATGCAATCGAACTGGCCTCGATATCATCGATATTTAAATATCGATTCTATCGAGTGACCCTCGATCCAAGATAAAAACCACCTGAAAAATGTTGCTAGAAAACTGTGTCTGATATCGATATCATCGAAGGACTTCCGATATCATCGGTTTTTGAATTCCGAGGGTATCGAGGGGTACTTCGATATATCAAAGGTCTTCATGATTTTCTTTAGAAAAACAGGGACACAAAAGCTCTGCTGTCAATTATATCGAGTCAATTTCAATAGACTCGAGATTTAATTATCGATGATATCGATACATCGATAATTCCGTCCAGAAGTATATGTTGTTGCTGGACAACTTATGTCCTCATTCGATAGTATCGATTGAGCTTTGAGGACATCGACAACACTTGTCAATTATATCAATTTTTCTATCGATAAATCGATAGAGGTAGAAAACTTAGAGATTTTCTGATTTTTGAAAAAGTTTTCTAACTTAAAAACCTATGTTATTCTAATAAATTTTAAGGGTTTTATTCACCTGCTGTTTTGGGACATGGGATGTGAGGCTTAGATTTACCTGTGGCGAGTTCGGGCGCACATCCGGTTGAGGCAGACAGTTGATTGATCTTCCTATGGAGCTTCTCTGTCTAGCCGACTCAACACTCACGCTAATTGACAAACCAGGGCACTTTCAATCTCCCCCTTTTCAATTACATGAAAAAATACCAAAACACCCTAGAACAACTTCTATACTGACACCCTAAATTGTGTGTACATGAACTTTACACAATTGTACAATGCTATGTAGTTCATGTCCACAAACATTTAAAAGTTGCTCCCCCTTTCTCCTTGCAGCTGCACCCCCTAACACCTGTATCACCAATCACATGTAGATATACAATTTTCCTTTTGGGGTGTTGGAATTGTTCTCCCCCCTTTTGTCAGTCATTGACAAAGATAAATATAGCAGTTGATAATGACTGAAGTTTGAAGTATTTGAGAGAACCAACATTCAGAGAGCATACAGATATAAAAGATAGATGTATAAAGGTCAAACAATTGATTAATCAGACATCATTCTCAGAAACTATGTATGCATAACAGAACAAATAGAGCAGTGATATAAGTAGATAACTAATGATCAAATCATCACATGCATTCCGCATATCATAAACTGAATAAACCAGGGGATCTTAAAGGATCAGTATGGCAATAAATAGAAGGGAATTATAATCAACCATTTAAAAATTATCCTAAAACATATCTATACTGCCCAAGATTGACGGTAGATTAACAGTTATCCCAATCAACATTACCAAGCCCATTTATGGGCACAAAAAAAAAATCAGTATTTAGCCCAACCATGGGCATATACAACACAAAAAAAATGTCAGCCTGTGCAGATTAGTGAGTTTATCACATACACCCATGAGAGCGTAGAACATCCAAAAAGATACTAATGTTCAAACGTGGAAATAAGAGTGAAGTGTATGTGATAGCGTCCAAAGACCAACACTATGGAGCAGAGGACGATGATGTTGTGTCGTCTCGACGGCAGGTGAACAAATCGACCAATTGTTGCACAGTCTGCTACACTCGTTCACTAGGCGTTCCAAGACGGTAAGCCTTTCATTCATCGATTACTTAAGCTGGGAGACATCACGTTATATGGCTTCAATCCTGTCCTGATGGAGCTTAAATCTCTTTGCATGCCCAGGCCCTGATGTGGATGGTGCTTGATGTGATGTAGAAGGTTCATGCCCAGTTGCCTCAGCGCCTTCACCGGGGGCATCACCTTCACCTCCTGCTCCTTCTTGTATGCCTTCCTCTGGATCCTCGGGATACTTATGGAACTTCAAGTCCATCCTTCGAATGTTGTCCTTATTGAAGACTTGGAGGGGAAGTTCCGGATCACTGGTCGTTGGGAAGCCGATGACATTGCATACCATGTTTATGATCCATGGATAGGGCAGGTGAAGATCCCTGGATGCATGAACAGCGTAAACCAACTGGTGTACAGTCAGAGTTGGCACTACTAGAAAACTGGGAAAAGGCTACGGATAAAAACTATAGCTAAAGATCTATGGCTACGGTTAATGTCCGTAGCACGATCGTAGCCATTGGTGCCGTAGCCATAGGTCTAAAAGCTATGGCTACTGATTAAATCCGTAGCCATAGAAATAATGAATACGGATTAAATCCGTAGCCGTTGCTTCTATAGCGCTAAAGTATTTACAGCTACGGACTATACCTGTAGCTAAAAGTTGAGCAAGAACCATAGCAATAGGCTTAAATTAGCGACAACTACAGTTTTCATATAAAAGGCTACGGTTCAAAGCCACAGCTAGTGAAGCTATAGGTACGGATTAAAGTCGTAGCAGTGTTGTCCGTAGCTTTAAATTTTATACAGCTACAGATTATATCTGTAGCTAAAAGTATAATGAGAACTGTAGCAAAAACTGAAATTAGCAAAAGCTACGGTTTTCTACAAGGGGCTACGGTTAATAGCCGTAGCTAATGCCTATTGTTAATAAAAAATTTAAATAGTAATGGCAGCCTTACCATTGTAGTACACCCTGATAACTCATATAAGCTAATATAGATAAATACTTCATGACTAAATGAATCATTCATTCAATCAAACACAATCAATCATTCATTCAATCAAACCCAATCATTCATTTACATTCACAAAAGTACAATGCCAACATAATAGTTATATGTCTATTTAAAGTTCTCATTAACAGCAAGATTCAATGCCTTCTCGCAGCCAAATAGCTTCTCAACAATCGCAAGCGAAAACTCCATGGACGCGCATCTACTGGTTATCAATTTGCCATCAACTAACACCCTATTCTCAGCTTCGCTTTGATCTGAAAGCTTACTACACATGGATGATCATATACTATTTGATTTGAAGGAGATTCAATGTTATATGCTGTCAGTCATTCTTTCAGCTCGAGCACCTCATCATCTTCCTCTTCACTATCAACGGTAGTCAGCATTTTCTATTGAAAGAGCGAAACCAAAAATGTAATGAGAAGTCCACAAAAACAGGGAGATACTTGGGAAATAAGAAGTTTCAGGAACATCCAAACAACTGATATGCTGCTGAGTTGCAGTTGCCGATTTCTTTTGGGTTGTAGGGCTGAGAAAAATGAGAATGGAGAGGCGGCTGATAACTGAAAGGCATGTGCATGGGAGTAACAATAAATAAAGCTTAGTGATGTAGCTAGTGATAGAAGACCTACCTGCATATGGTCAAGCCATAAAGTAAGGCCAACAAGAGCTGCACCAGCAGACAACTTTCTAAAATCAGCTCCCTAGTCCTTGTCTGCCACCCTGCACCATGGAAAAGATGACAAGGTGTCCATAAGACAAGTCAATGTGCCCAAAACAATAATGATAAGATCATAATACATTGGAAATGGGAAATTACCAAGGATGGCTTTCCAATTTGTCATGGTTATGAGTGTTCTAATCAGGACTCAGAAGGTAAAGAAGTTGGGCTTGACAATCATTTGATGAGGCAGCATGTACACGCCACATGTGGTAGCATGGCACAATAGGTCTGAGATCCGGTCCATCCATCAGGACTTCAACAGCCTCATAGGGATCACACAACTAAAAAACAATAGACGAATCACTCATTTGTATTGCCACTGCATCCCATAAAGAAACAGAAAGCACTACATATTAGATGAAGTTCAATATGTCAGCAGGAAACCCAATCTGGAGGGCCCAAAGACCATCTTCTTTCTATAAAAGATACAAGAAAGACAAGGCATATGATCTATACTTGCAAGCCTATGGGAATGACGTTAGATGTGCCTGAAGTGGGGTGCAGTTTATAACCTGCATTATGGAAAAGAAATAATACGTCCCAACGTATAAAATATCCTCTCAAACAGGGTATGTACTGCCCAATGCAAACCAGTTTTGTCCATTAACAATACAGGTGTGCCCGCCTGATACAGGTCTGATATAGCGCAATACGACCCGGTTTTGGTGGTGACTGATATAGTACACCAAAATAGATTTTCGAAGTTACTCCACCCTCAATGATTTTATCCTAGACTAAAGGGTATCACTTGTTTAAGATGAATCGGGAATTCTACAGAAGAATCACCCAAATTAAGGGCGCATAAGTTGGAAGGTTTGATGTTCTCCAATCCAAGTAAATGTATGCTAATAAAGACAAATGGATGTTCCTTCATGACAACAATGCATCTAGATATCCAAAGGACCAACCATTGTGTTGAGAGATCTATCTGTCCTTATTCTCCAAGATTCTAGAACAGATGTCACACAAACCAACATCCACAGATCACATTACATTGCAAATGAGCTATTATAGCTGATATTTTAATTGTTTTGATGTATCATCACCATGCCACCTATACAATAGATTAGTAGCCCCACAACACCTTTGTCATGCAACTCTCCTACCTCTAAAACAAAGCCAAAAGAGGCCTTAAGTTCAGAATGTAAAAAAGAAAAAAGAAAAAGAAAAAAAATAAGAGAAGCCTTGAAACAACTATGATGCATGTGCTTTATCTGTGCTGTCCATCTATTTATATAAATCATTTTAGCTGCGAGCAAAAACTTAGGCAGATCAAAGGCTCAAGTGGACCATACCACTAAAAAACTAGGGATTAAACAGATGTTGAAAACCTCCGTGAGCCACAAAAGTTTTGAATCAGGTTATATTTATGTGCAGTATCACCTTTAGCAAAACTGCAAAAGGAACCAAATGCAAAATTAATACCATTTAAAGTTCAATAATACGACATATCATATGTCTCAAGCAAGAAAGCTTCCATCATAGGACCAAATGATGGCAGCTTACCTGTAGAGGGTGGTTTAACTAGAAAATAATGCCTTTTGTTGTCATGATGTTTGACATAATTTGAGGGTCAGAGTCAAATACTTCACATTCAAAAATCAGTGAAGATGTCTCAACAATCCTTTGACTGAAATTAATAATAACATGGTTCATCAAAGTCAGTAAGTCCCCTGCAATATATGTAACTGGGTGACATTTATTTCTTTGCTTACAAGTAGCTTTTTAATTCCAGCAGCACCCAAAGTAACTACAAAAACAAATGATGGTTTTCCAAATCCATACCAGCCACAATAGACCATCACTTGGTTTAAGAACTCCTTGACCAGTGTGGAAGGTCTACAGAAATACTGTCCACAAAAATATATGCATTGAATTAGCAAAATAATTTCACCAAAAATATAAATCTGAATTTTTCGTATGATCTAAAATCTGCCTAATCTGTTCACATTCCACAGGGAGCACTGCAACACTGCAACTTAATAGTGGGCCGCATATTGGATGGCATATATAAAACACAATGGAATAATCTAAATAAATCCAAGACATAACTACCACCAAACTAAGATAGAAGTAACAGACACAATTATAGAAACGAAAAAACAAAAAATCACTTCATTTCAAACAGATCCCCAAAAAAATGCAGGCTATTTTTTACACACTGGTCAGGGTTCTCTCTCTCTGTATCAATCTGCAGAGGAAAAATGCAGGCCAAAGCTCATCTGTAGAGAACCAGCTGGTCAGGGTTCTCTCTCTCTGTATCAATCTATTTTTTACACACTGGAGAGGCTAATGCAGGCTGCGGACATCACTCTGCATGCAATTTAAGCCCCATCATATTACAGCTGGTGGCATCTTCCTTGGTGCTAAGTTTCTGAAAGTGAATCTTCCAATTGATGGCGAGAAGGTCTGGTGGCAAGAATTTGATGTTACCCCACGGCAGTTGGAAGGTTCATATTCCAGTTGTTATTTTTCCCCGTTTAATCAAATGGGGGCTGGATTAGATGATTTTACTGTTCATGTTCTGACATGTATTATTCCCTGCAGAGGTTAGCAATCAAATGTTGGAACTGTATGAGCAAAACCGTACAGCGCCACCGCCTTCTAACGGGAGTTCAGGTGAAGGGTTTAATCACCATCGAGGAGCAATGGTGAAGACTCCAGCCGGTGTTGACCCTGTCTCAATAAACAGTTATTCTCCGGCTGTTGGAGCAGCTACTCTCAAGCAAGGAGGCCCAATTGTATCATCAGTTCGAACAGGGCCAGACCAATCATCTACAGACAATCATCAAAGTGTGCTTTAAAGAAGTATTCAAAACCAAAGTAATGATTACGGAAGCACAGAGACCAGGAGTGACTACAAGGTGCTAGATGGCAGTGGTGGTGAAAGTGCACCTGCTAGTGCCCTGGTTTGTCAAGTTACGTAAATGGTGAGTCAGACTGGCTACAGAGATCGATAGGAAGAACAATTCAAGCGTCTGCCTTAACCGGATGTGTGGAAGCTCGCAATAGGTAAATCATAGCCTCACATCCCATGTCCCAAAACACCAAGTGATTAAAAACCCTTAAAACAAGATAGACATCTTAGGGTTTTTATGGTACGAAAACTTTTTACAAAATAGGAAAATCTCTAAGTTTTTCTCGCCTTATCGATTTTATCGATGCACCCTCGATATGATCGACCTGTTCTGTCGATGTCCTCGATACCTTAACGATATGATCGATAAGAGGACTAAAAGTGTCCAACAACCAAATATTCATCGGGACGGATACATCGATGTATCGATACATATATCAATATCATCGATATAAGCACTAAATATGTCCAGCAACTTCATAATATATCTGAACGAATTATTGATGTATCGATACACATATCGATATCATCGATATTCAAATCTCGAGCATAATTATGGTGGCTCGATATGATCGACAGACAGTTTTTCGGCGCCCCTATTTTTTAATGAAAATCTCAAAATTCTTCGATATATCGATGACCGTCCGATATGATCTGAAATTAAATATCAATAAGATCGGAGGTCCATCGATGATATCGATGGTGGGCGCGCACTTCTTACAGCAGATATTTCAAGATGTTTTCTTAACAATGATCGGGGGCCCTTCGATTTAATCGATATTCAAATATCGATGATATCGACACCAGATCGATTGCATCGAACTAAGCCATAATCTGTCCAGTAAGTTCAAAGTTAAATCTGCTGGAATTATCGATGCCTCGACTCTGATCTCGATATCATCGACATTCAAATTCCGATGACCTCGACGGTTCCCCCGATCATTCATGAAAACTTGAAATATTTTCAAAGTCAAGTCTCTCTCATTTTTCATGTGTCGAGGGATCGATCCAGTCATCGATGGAATCGGAGTTCGAAATTCGATGACATCGACAACTGTTTCGAATCATCGACCTTTTGGCAAGGAGTTTCAAAAGCGTATGACATCGAGTCCAAGTCATCGAGTAGACCATCGATGCTATCGAGAGTATACGCTCAATGATATCGAACCTGCTCGAAGATATCGAACTCTATCATAAATGTGACCGTTTTATATCCGTTGGAACTTCTTGCCTATATATAGAGGACTTGTTCTTTGTTGCTGTAAGAGAGAAAAGAGAGAGCTTTTGTGTGTTTCAACTTACGTCTTATATCTGAAGTCTTTCTCTCTAGGGAGTTCATCATCCATTCCACCCTCACCGTTGATATTAAATAAAGTGGATTGGGGAATGAACTTTCACATTTAAGGATCCTTCAGCTACCACCTTAATGGCAGATCATTAAGTTGGGATGCCTTGAATGCATAAGAGAGGAACTACTCTATCTTCCTTATAGGAAAATCTTTAGAGAGTAGGATTCCATCTCACCCTTGACCCAGCCGAGCATCGATATATCATCTTGCGTTGCAGATCAAGCGAGCTGAAGACTCTTCGTCAACAAGGAGGAGGAGATCTTTGGCATTGTGCTTAATGGGACTTATCAACTTATCTGTAAGTATCTAGAGTCTAGAGGATACTTGTGATAATTCCTTTCTAGGTCTTGGTCTTAAGTGGTTCTCACCCTTTGAAGTCCTCAAGGAGGCCTCCGGCGGGAGTATACGCAGTGGGTGCAAAGGGTGGACCCTTGATCTTGTGTAGGGCATAAACTGTCAGGTCCTTGTGTAGGTCCTTGACCTGTGTGGTCTAAAATCCGGGTGCGTTGTGTGGACCCTTGCTCTATGGAGAGCATAAACATCTGGTTAGGATGTGAACTGCGTAAAACCTCTGTAAAGGTTGAAGGTGAACCTGATTTAAAACCTTAGGTTTGAGCTGAACCCTGAGAAACCTCCTTAGTGAAATCCTGTACACTCAAGGGTTTAGTGCGGCAGCCGGGAGTGGAGTAGACTTATCTTCGAACCACTATAAAATGACTGTGTCTGTGATTTCTTTTCTATATGTGTGATTCATGTCAATGCATTCATATTCATATATCTGATCACATCCCACACACATACACAATCATATCCAACATAGACTAAGTTGCATATTGTTATATCTCGATTAGTTTGTGATTGGATCCTCTACTTGGCTTAAAAGCCAATAGAGTTACATTTGAGTAATCCTGATAGTTGCATATCTATAAGGATTAGTGTAATAGGATTATGAATAAACAGTAAAAACTTTTAAAATTCCTATTCACCCCCCTCTAGGATATATTGGCATATTCCGACTTCATCTCAAAAGGTCTTCACCGCTATTTCAATTGGTATCAAAGCGGGTCTCTCTTTAAGGGCTTCACCGCCTAGAGAGTGATCTTGACTGAAGTTGGGAATATGGCAAAAGGAGAGGGCTCATCAGTCACTAGACCTTCATTGTTTGACGGTTCAAATTATGTATACTGGAAGGCTAGGATGCACTACTTTCTGAGATCTTTGGATCATGATGTTTGGGACATAGTTGAAAATGGATATGTGCCACCTACTGAACAAATTGTACTTGATAGTAGCACAACAATCACAAATCCCAAACCCAAAGAAAAGTGGACAGCATTCGACAAAGAAAGGCAAACATCTGAAGCGAAGGCTATGAATGCTATCTACTGTGTCGTGTCCCAGGATATATTTAATCAAATAAGTATGTGTGGGACATCAAAAGAAGCATGGGATTTACTGGAAACAACCCATGAAGGCACAAGTACTGTGAAAAGGTCCAAACTTCAACTATTGACCTCACAGTTCGAAAGTCTCAGAATGGAAGAGCATGAGACATTTATGGAGTTCTTTACAAAGCTAAATATCATTTGTAAATCCATGGGTGGATTGGGAGAGAAAGTTCCGGTATTGAAAATCTGTAGGAAAATTCTAAGATCCCTACCGGAACGGTTTAATCCCAAGGTGATAACAATTGAGGAGTGTAGGAACATTGACGAGATGAAAGTAGAAGAGCTAGTAGGTTCCCTACAAACTTTTGAACTACACTTCACTCAATCCCAAAAATCCAAAAACACTGTCCTGAAAGCTTCAAAGAAAACAACTCTTGAGAACAGTGAAAGTGAAAGAGAGGATGATGATGAGGAAGTGGCTTTGCTGGCACAAAGATTCAGAAGGTTCTTTCAAAAGAACCATGGCCGTCCTTCTAGAGGAAGAAGAGTGGACAACAAACCTTCTCCAGGCAGATTTGGTAATAAATCAAAAGAACTACAATGTTATGCCTGTAAAAAGTATGGACACATTGCTACTGAATGCCCAAACAAAAAAACCAAGGGCAAGGCAATGGCCGCCACATGGGATGATACACATGAATCTAGTAACTCAGAAGGCAATGAAGATCAGAAATCATTGAAAATTCTTATGGTCTCCACTACTTCGATCATTCCCATTGACTATGAGAACGAGAAAGAACAGCAAATCACAGAATCATTTCCGTCTGACAATGAAAAATCTGATAAAGAAAAGAAAAAAGAAGAAAATGATAAGCTACAAGATGCTTACAAATCAGCTTTATATCCACAACATCAAAGTGGCTAAAAGACTGGGAATATCTGAAGCAAAAACCAATTACTGCAAACAGACTTGGACAAAACTGTAGAAATTAATACACATCTGATCAATGATTTGCAGCAACACCACTCAGAAAATGATAGACTTGAGAGAATTAACTTCTTTCTTAAATCTGAGACTGAAAAACTAAGCAAACAGGTTGAGCAATTAAAAGACAAGAATTTGCTCCTTCAAAATGAAAATCACATACTCCTGTTTAATCTAGAAGAGTCCAGGAAAAATGCCAAGAAAAACTGGTGTTTTCCCAGAATAGTGAGAAGTTAGAAAAACTTTTAGGCATGGGAAAATGTGGAGAGGACAAAAAGGATTTAGGTTATGGAAAAGCTAGAACAAAAAAACCGATATAATGCACAGCCTTTTGGAAAATCTGTTGCCAGACCTATCCCACCTCATCACAAAAATGGTAAGTCAGTTTATGACTGAACAAAAGAAATATAATCATCACCACTTGTGCTAGTTGACAGGATGAAGGAGTCATTAAGTCATGTGGATAAATTGGATAAGATGAACAAATCTACCACAAGTAAAACTCCTGTCACAAAGTGGGTAATTAAGGAAAAGACAAATTGCCTTGTTACACATTCAGATCGTCTACCAGGCAATAAGGTCAAATGGTACCTTGACAGTGGTTGCTCAAGACATGTCACAGGCGACAAATCCCTTCTCTCCAACTATAAAAATCTTCATCAAGGGACAGTCACCTACTGAGATGGAGCCACTGCCAATGTAATTGGACAAGGAATGATAAGAGGAATTGATTTGCTCAAAAATGAAATGCTTTTTTGCATAAAAGGACTAGCACATAATCTGTTAAGCATCTCTTAAATCTGTGATAATGGGCATGTGGTCAAATTCAACAAAGAAGAATGCGATATCCTTGATCAATCAGGAAGATCAATAACTAAGGGTCATCGCATAAACAACCACTGCTACATCATCAGAGGCATAGAAAGGACAGTTGCCTAGAAATTCTGAGCAGAGAAAAACAAGTCCAGATCATGCATCTTGATCTGGATATTTGCTGAAATGATGCAATTTTGTTGAGCATAAAAAGATATCTGAGGGGTCTCATCTCAATTTTTTTTTGTAAATAAACATGCAAATGTTTATGATTTTTGATGTACAGTGATTGTACATAATTTTGCTGAGTATGCTATTGATATACTTGAAGGGTCGAAAAAGAAAATATTCATCTCCGATATAACTATTGATCGTCATTCCCAATTAATCGATCATAAATCGATGCCATCGACATCTCTTCAAATTTTCAAAAGTCACATGATCGGGACTACTATCGAAGAAATTACCGATAAACATCGGATGAGGATCATCGATATTATCAATGTAAGTTCGATAAATTAAAGACGCCCATAAAGGGAATCGAACGGAAAACTTTTCTAAAAAAAAGAAAGAAGAAAAAAAAGGGTGTCTGTTTGGCTCTCTGCTCTAAATCCTCATCCAAGAAGACCATCGACTGGTCCCAGAAGCTTCAAAAGAAACGAGGATTATCTTTCGATTTTCTTCACTCCAGAGTCTAACCTCACTTTCGATCGAGTACTGTCTATCCTTCTGGAGAACCATCCTTACCTTTACCTATCTCTTACACGAAATCATGAACAAAGGGAAAGGTAAGTCTCTTTCTCAGTCTTCAAAAGGAAAGGTGAAACAATCCAGTATACATCAACTCATACCATCGAGAAGGCATCCGGCCACCATTGTTTGAACGTCTGGTTCTTAACAGTGCCACTGAAACTTTCTGCGTGGACCTTCTTCTAGAAGTAATTGGATGGCAGAATATTCTGAATCTTGGTGGTACTTATCAGTTTGAAGTAATCCATGACTTCCTCAGTAAA